>CAUYUJ010022094.1:0-71860 GCA_963575745.1 Prorocentrum cordatum
CGAGGAGGGTATCGGAATACCATACTATTTACATGGTTTCGTGCCCCTCCCACCCCTCCAGGGATGCCCCGCCTGAGCGAGGAGGGTATCGGAATACCATACTATTTACATGGTTTCGTGCCCCTCCCCCCCCTCCAGGGAGGCCCCGCCTGAGCGAGGAGGGTATCGGAATACCATACTATTTACATGGTTTCGTGCCCCTCCCACCCCTCCAGGGAGGCCCCGCCTGAGCGAGGAGGGAATCGGAATACCATACTATATACATGGTTTCGTGCCCCTCCCACCCCTCCAGGGAGGCCCCGCCTGAGCGAGGAGGGTATCGGAATACCATACTATTTACATGGTTTCGTGCCCCTCCCACCCCTCCAGGGAGGCCCCGCCTGAGCGAGGAGGGTATCGGAATACCATACTATTTACATGGTTTCGAGCCCCTCCCACCCCTCCAGGGAGGCCCCGCCTGAGCGAGGAGGGTATCGGAATACCATACTATTTACATGGTTTCGTGCCCCTCCCACCCCTCCAGGGAGGCCCCGCCTGAGCGAGGAGGGTATCGGAATACCATACTAATTACATGGTTTCGTGCCCCTCCCACCCCTCCAGGGAGGCCCCGCCTGAGCGAGGAGGGTATCGGAATACCATACTATTTACATGGTTTCGTGCCACTCCCACCCCTCCAGGGAGGCCCCGCCTGAGCGAGGAGGGTATCGGAATACCATACTATTTACATGGTTTCGTGCCCCTCCCACCCCTCCTGCGTCGCGAGGAGGGCATCAAGAAAATGGGTCCCACGAAACCGTTAATCTCTTTATGTGGGGAACTCCGTTAGCATAATTATTATTATTATTATTATTATTATTATTATTATTATTATTATTATTATTCTTCGTATTATTATTAGTATTATTATTGTTATTATTATTATTCTTCTTCTTATTATTATTATTTGTTCCCACAAACAGCGGCGCGCGCGCGACGACGCGCGCGTGTGCACTTCGCCTCGTTACTTGCAAGGCGTTGTTGGCGATTCCTGGTTTTTGATAAGCGAGTGCGCGCGCGTAAGTTGTTGGGCGAAGGTTGAACAAGTGGGCGGATGTCGGCTTGCCTGGGGCGGTGTGAACTCATTTCGGATGGGCGATGAAACAGAATCTCATGTAAATTGCAATGCGGAAAAGTGAGCCGTGAATTCGGGAGCGCGGGGTGGTTGCGCATCCCAATGCTCTATGAGATAGGGGGGCAAATGTGGTGAAATCTATGTGGCGCAGTCAATCACTTGCTCAACTTGAAGCTATCCTCTCCAATGCTCGTGCAAACATCCCGCCCTCCCACCCGCAACTTGGTCGCGGGACCTCTTCAGACCGCGACGTTGGGTGCCAAATGGCACTTGGCGGCGAAGCCGACGCCGACGCCGACGCCGGCAACGACGACGACGACGACGACGCCGCCGACAACGGCTACGACGACGTCGACGACGTCTCCAGCGGCTTCGACGACGACGACAACGACGACAACGCCGACGACGACGACGACGCCGACGCTGACGACGACGACGACATCGCCGACGACGCCGCCGACGACAACGACGACAACGACGACGACGCCGACGACGACGACGACGGCGGCGACGAAGACGACGACGACGACGTCGCCAACGAAGGCGACGACGACAAGGGAGGAGGGGGGGCGACGACGGCGACGACGACAACGACGAGGGAGGAGGGAAGGCGACGACGACGACGACGGCGACGCAATATGAGGGACAATGACGAAACGCCGACGAAGACGACGAGGGCGGAAGGACGACCGCGGCGACAACGACGGCGGAAACGACGACGGCGCCAAGACGACGACGACGACGAGGAAAGACACAGGACGACGACGGCGACGATGACGACGACGACGAGGGAGGAGGGGGGGCAGCGACGACGACGACGATGCCGGCGACGCAAGAGCGCGCGCGCGTGCTTTTGTTGAAAATCCGTGTTGCGAAACTTTGTGTTTTTGTATTTCTCTTGGGCGCGCGATTTTGAACCCCTTCCGAAAACCGAAGGTTTTTGGAGGGTTTCGGCACGCGCGCGCTCGACGGCGCGCGCGCGTGCGCGTCGACCCATTTTTGTAAAGGATCATCGCAACGGCGCGCGCGCGCGCGAGGGCGTCCGAAGAATTTCGGCATGCGCGCGCGAAGCCCGTTTGGTAATACTTTCCTGAAAATCTTGAATAACCTATGGTTTTCCGTAAGATTTGGCAAGAGCGCGCGCGTGAGCTTTTTTGAAATGTCAGTGTTGCGAAGCCATCGGTTTTAGTGTTTTTTCTCGGAGCTCGATTTTGAAAACCCTCCCGAACCGAAGGCTCCTGAAGGATTTCGGCGCGCGCACGACGACGCGCGCGCGTGCGCTTCGCCCCGTTTTTTGCAAGAAGCTCTTGAACACTTATGTTTTTTGATGAACGAGAGTGCGCGCGTAGTATGTGTTGCAAGGGGTGGCGGGGGGAATGATACTGGCCTGGCTGGGATAATAAGAACTCATATGTAGAATGGACGGGCGTGCAGAATCATGTGTGAATTGCATGCGAAAAGATGCGCCGTTAACTCCAGGGAGGGGGGGTGGAGCCTATTCTCCTTTTAGAAATGGGAAATTATGTGGAGCAGCGCGTGACATTCAATCTTTGATGTGCAACATTTTTCGCACTGACCACGCATCCCACCCCCCCCCATGCGAGCGCGAGAGGGCGCGCGGTTTGTTGGCCCCCGCGGGAGCCCGCCAAGGGGCCTCTGTTGAGACCCAACCGTCGCCCAGCGCTGCTTCGGTTGCCAGGGCGCGCGGCGCTCGGATTACTAACGATCATAATGCGCGCAAGTGCCAGCGTGGCGCGCAGCGTCACTTTTATGATGTATAATCAAGCATACGTCAACAAAAACCAACAGCGGGCTTCATCAACCCACCAGAAGTCGGAATCTCGCCCCGTCTCAATGTCGACCGCATCCTGTCCTAACTCATCATAACAATCGAGCTGCCGCTTGCTCCAGGGCTTCGTGCCAGGGTGGCTTGCCAGCAGATCCAGCATTGTTGCCAGAGAGCGGTCTGCGTTTGTCGATATCTGGGCTGAGCTCGCCGCCGTGCCCGCGATGTCCGATAGCTACAGTCCCATAGCAACAGGCGGGCCCCGACCCCGCCCCCCCCCCCCCCCCCCCCTGGGGCTGCAAGTGGCCCCAGCAGTCCCAGCACTGCCGCGCACCGCTGCGCTCCACCTACCGCTGCGCCCCACCTGGGGGGGCAGGCCGCGGCCCGGCCCTGAGGTGGGCCACCCCTGCATTGTCGCGCATCGCTTCGCCCCGCTGCCCCGTTGTGCTCAAAGCGGGCGCGACAGCGCGACAGACGGCCACCCCCGCTCTCCTGCGAGGACGGGAACAGGGACAGCTACCCATCTCAACCTGGGTTTGGGGCGGGTAGCTGGCCTTGCTTCCCCCGACCCCCCGAGGAGATCCCGCCTCCCCCCCCCCCCGAAGGAGAAGCGTTTCGAAGGAGACCCACCTGGAGGGCCCCCCCAGCAAATCCACCAGGACCCCGAGGAATCAACCCGCCTTCCCTCCTGCAAGGAGAAGGGCGAGTAGCGCCAGGGCGTGGCCCATGGAAGCGAAAAGGGAGGAGGCCCCCCCCCCCCCCCCGCGCCTGCACCCCGCAGCCCACCGCCGCCCGCGCCTCAGAAAAAAAAAAAAAAAAGGTGGGGGCCCACGCGCGGATGCGGCGGCGCCACTGGGCCACGATTTCGACGGCGCCCTCGCCCTCTTTAGACCCCGAACGGGGTCCAAGTGGGACTTGGGGCAAAATCGCTACGCTCTAAGCTGTGCAACATATGTGGTGCACTCTATGTGGTGCAATTGATTTCTGTTCGCAATGAATTGCCCCTTCCACTGCTCGCGCAAACATTCCACCCACCCACCCGCAACCTCGCGCGGCGGCGATTGCAATGAGTGCTTGTCGCTGGTTGGTGCATCTCTGCGGTCGCGCCAGCCCGCGCATGCGCGCGTGCAGCGGCCGGGCAATTTGGCGCGACCGACGCGGCCGCGGTGGTGCTGACCGCTCGGCGCACCCCAGCGGGCACTTGAGTGCGAGTCGGCGACTTGTGCGGGTGCGGTATCATGGCGACGTCGACACTTGTAGACACGACGATGATGAGAATACCGATGTCGGCGACGATGCTGACAGCGACGACGGCGCGGTCGGTGACGGCGCCGGTGCCGATCGCGCCGACGACGATGACGGCGTCTTTGCGTCGGCGATGAAGGTTTTGAAAGCAATTCGAAGTGCGCGCGCGGCAGACGCGCGAAAGTGGCTCGCATGGTATCATTTGACACGGATCGTGCCACCCCAGCGCGCGCGCAAGGGCGTTCGAACGACTTCGCCATGCGCGCGCGAAGCCCGTTTGGTAGCATGTCCTGAAAATCTTGACAAACCTATGGTTCTCTTATGAATTCGCAAGCGCGCGCTTTTGCTGAAAATCGGTGTTGCGAAACCCACTGTTGTTACATTTTAATTTGTATATATATATATATATATATATATAACCCCGAAGCCGAAGGTTTTTGAAGGACTTCGGCATGCGCGCGCGCGACGACGCGCTCGCGTGCACTTCGTCCCATTTCTTGCAGAGGATTCTCGCGACGGCACGCGCGCAAGGGCGTCATGAAGATCTCGGCATGCGCGCGCGAAGCCCGTTTGGTAGTATTTCTGACAATCTTGAATAATTTTTGGTTTCCGAAAGAATTTGCAAGAACGCACTTGTTTTTTTGAGGAACCGTGTTGCGAAACTTTTCAACTAGTATTTGTTTTTATTTTTCCCCACATCCTGAGTGGGGTTATTGTTTTCCCAAAGCACCCTCTCCTTCCCACCCACCTCCCGCTCCATCTTCCATACAGCACAATATTATTCCTACCACACACCATACCATACCATAGTTCCTACCACACATACCATACCATACCATACCATACCACACCATACGTACCATACCGTACCATACCATACCATGGCGTACCATAGCATACCATACCATATCACACCAATGCCACACCGTACCGTACCATACCATACCTCCAGTACCATACCATACCATATCATACCATACCGTACCATACCATACCTACCATACCTACCATACCATTCCATACCACTCCATACCGAAAACCATACTACTTACATGGTTTCGTGCCCCTCCCACCCCTCCAGGGAGGCCCCGCCTGAGCGAGGAGGGTATCGGAATACCATACTATTTACATGGTTTCGTGCCCCTCCCAACCCTCCAGGGAGGCCCCGCCTGAGCGAGGAGGGTATCGGAATACCATACTATTTACATGTTTCGTGCCCCTCCCACCCCTCCAGGGAGGCCCCGCCTGAGCGAGGAGGGTATCGGAATACCATACTATTTACATGGTTTCGTGCCCCTCCCACCCCTCCAGGGAGGCCCCGCCTGAGCGAGGAGGGTATCGGAATACCATACAATTTACATGGTTTCGTGCCCCTCCCACCCCTCCAGGGAGGCCCCGCCTGAGCGAGGAGGGTAACGGCATACCATACTATTTACATGGTTTCGTGCCCCTCCCACCCCTCCAGGGAGGCCCCGCCTGAGCGAGGAGGGTATCTGAATACCATACTATTTACATGGTTTCGTGCCCCTCCCACCCCTCCAGGGAGGCCCCGCCTGAGCGAGGAGGGTATCGGAATACCATACTATTTACATGGTTTCGTGCCCCTCCCACCCCTCCAGGGAGGCCCCGCCTGAGCGATGAGGGTATCGGAAAACCATACTATTTACATGGTTTCGTGCCCCTCCCACACCTCCAGGGAGGCCCCGCCTGAGCGAGGAGGGTATCGGAAAACCATACTATTTACATGGTGTCGTGCCCCTCCCACCCATCCAGGGAGGCCCCGCCTGAGCGAGGAGGGTATCCGAAAACCATACTATTTACATGGTTTCGTGCCCCTCCCACACCTCCAGGGAGGCCCCGCCTGAGCGAGGAAGGTCTCCGAAAACCATACTATTTACATGGTTTCGTGCCCCTCCCACACCTCCAGGGAGGCCCCGCCTGAGCGAGGAGGGTATCCGAAAACCATACGATTTACATGGTTTCGTGCCCCTCCCACCTCTCCAGGGAGGCCCCGCCTGAGCGAGGAGGGTATCCGAAAACCATACTATTTACATGGTTTCGTGCCCGCCTGCTTGGGAGGAGTGCGTTCCTGCTGCATCTCGTTCGCCATCATCCTATCTAACCTCTTCCTCCTCACTCCTCCTCCTCCTCCTCCTCCTCCTCCCTCCTCTCCTCCTCCTCCTCCTCCTCTTCCTGAGGGAATCGGAAAACATGCTGTTTACACGGTTTCGTGTCCCCCCTCCACTCCTCCAGAGAGGCCGCGCTTGAACGAGGAGGGTCGCGGAACGCATTACTCTTCGCCAGGTCTCGTAGCCCTCCCCCCTTCCAGCGGGGCCCCGCCAAAGCGAGGAGGGCATCAAGAAAAGGTGTCCCACGAAACCGTTAATCTCTTTATGTGGGGAACTCCGTTAGCATAATTATTATTATTAGTATTATTATTATTATTATTATTATTATTATTATAATATATATATATATTTATGTATGTATGTATATATATATATATTTCTTTGGACACTCGATTTTGAAACCCTTCCGAAACCGAAGGTTTTTGACGGATGTCGGCATGCGCGCGACGACGCGCACGTTTGCACTTCGTCCCTCTTTTTGCAAGGTATTCTTGAGAACTTCTGATTTTGCAAGGGATGGCGGGGGGGGGGGGGGGGGGGGGGGGGGCGATACCGATCTAGCTGGGATGCTATGAACTCAGAATTAAGACGGCAGAATCACATGTAAAGTGCAATACAAAAAACGTGAATCTTTAACCCCAGGGGGGGAGGGTGGTATATTTTTATATATATATATATAAAAAAAAAAGAAAAAAGGAGAACCCTTGTTGCAACGAAGGCGACACCAAGGCGGCGGATCCGACAAACGAGTTTTGACGACGGGTGGCGATACTGCGGCGACGGGACGGCGGCGGCGGCAACACGGCGGCGACGAGGCGACGACGGGGCGGCGACGGCGGCAACAGTGCGGCGGACCAGGCGAACGAACCCAGATCGATAGACAACAAGTCAAAACCAGTATTTGCAAGCACTGTTTGAGCATGTTATGGTGCTTCATATTTTGTAACTACATTCACAGTGCGCGCGCTGGTATCAATTTGTGCGCACATGGCTACAATAAGGCATATGAGCATACACTGGCATGCATATGCGTGTGTATACATACAGGCCGAAGTTATCACGAACTATGAGCCTCACTTCCCCCTACGTGGATTTTAAGCAAGATGGACCACGATCGATCTATTTACCAAAACTACATATGTGTATCTTTCACGTCGTGCCTAAATGCAACCCCCTGTCTCAAATGTATCTCTCGATCTTGCTGTATATGTGAAACCCACGGTGTAAATCACGGGACAATCTACGGAAAAACCCATGGGACAACCACGGGACAACACACCAGAGAGCCACAAACCACCCAGGGAAAAACCAACGATACAACGCACGGGACAACCCACGACATAACCGCGCGGGCAACCGCGCGGAGGAGCCACGGAGCAACTTATTTTCTGACACGGCCCCAACTACGCCGATACATCGTCGCTCTCGCGCAATTTCGCATCGCCCGCACGCGCGACACGAATCGAAACTGGCATCGATTTCCCAGCTGGGGTCACTTCGTAGTCACCCCTCAGCCTCGTTAGATTTTGTTCTGGAAAGAAGAGGCGAATGAGGCTGTGGACAAGAAGAAGAAGATGCTCAACATTTGCGCTGAACTGGAGCCTGTCTTAAACTCAACTTCTTTCCTGGTGCGGCTGCACAGGCGCGGTGGTGGGGTTTGCCGCAGGCAGCTGGATCCGATCTTCGATGTTTCATGTACGCGGTGTGCTGTTCTTGCAACGGCAACGTGTTTTCATTTTCAGTGGTGGTGCAACTCCCAATAGGCATCGCATTTCACTGTTCCCGGTGGTGTTCGATGACAACAGGTTCTAAGTGGCCCAGCCATTGATGACGTAAGTTTGTGGTTTGAAGAAACTCTCTTCTTCCGCCAAGTTGTCTTCCACGATCCTATGATTCGGGCAACGGCGACACACGTATTCGCGACTGTGGCGTCAGTGAAACCGTCTGATGCGGTGCTCTTGTACTGGTGCGAAATTGTGGTGATACTGGGCATAACATGTTCCACGCCATGGCCATGTGAGCGATCCGGACATGGGGCTACGACGCATACCCGCTGCATCGACGCGTCCAGTGCGATGGTTGGTAGCTGTCACGGACGGATCTGCCAGCACGGACACCTGGCGCATTTTGACTACCCTGAGGCGTATCCCACCAATGTGTCCACGCGCGCTCCATTCCCACTAATCTGTCCACGCGCGCTCCGATGACAATCGCGTTCTGATTTTTGCAAACGTATATGGTTTCAATCGGGGAAACGTGAAATTCTAACTTTTGGGACTCGGATTTGCCGGACGGGACCACCATAGAGATGCGGAACCAAACCTGACATTTGGCACGGGCTCCCGCTGCAAACATCCCACGAAAACCGAGCCGTCGAAACTCACGCTGGGACCCTCCCACAGCGGCGGCACACCCGAGCCCCGGCATGCTCGAGTCTTACGCACCCCCGATCCACAACTTGTCCCCACCGACATCGGATCCAATCCTTGCCCTCCTGCCTCCCCCCCTGCCGCCCCACGGAACGGAGAAGGTGCCGGGGAGGTGGGGCCACTGCCGCGGCCACCTGCGGGGCCACGATGCGCAGAGTGCCCGCTGCCGCTGTTCTGGCCTCCGCTGCTGCTCTTGTGCCAGAGGCCCACTCCCAAAGTCACGATGCCAGGCGCGCTTTCCTCCTCTGGGCTCCTGGATCCTGTTGGCATGAGGTCCCTGTGGGTGCTGCCTCCTCCTCCTCCTCCTCCTCCGCCTCCTCCCTCCTCCCTCCTCTTGCTCCTCCTCCTCCTTCCCCGCTGCCTGTTGCGTTCATAGTTTGTTCGCTTTGAGTTTTCCTGGGGGCTTCTTGGGTCCTTTTAGGGCCATCTTGGGGTCCGTTTGGGCGCTCTTGGTGGACGGGCGGCTCTTGGGCCTTTGTTCGATGTTCCAGCGGCGTGGGGTGGGCGCTGGGGGCCTCAAAAGGACGTTTGCCGTCAGCGACGGCGCTCGATTATGACCGCCTGGTGGCACTCTATTCGATTCCGCAGGATCCCTCCCTCCTTCTCCCTCCTCCTCATGCTCTTCCTGTTTGTTTTTGCGACCACCGTGTCATCCAAGGTGATGTCACCAGGAATCCGGGCCCACTAACGGGGCTGAGGCGCCGCAGAGCCATCACTTCAATCGTCCTTCTCTTCCTCCTCTCTTCCTTCTCCTCCTCCTCTTTTTTTTGACGTTAGGCAAACACCACCTCTCCTCCTCCTCCTCCTCCTCCTCCAATTCCACCTCCTCCTCACTTTTTTTCCTTGAGCATGACTCCTCCGTGTCGCATCCCGCGGCCAGTCCGAAGGGCGGGCCAGGCGTTTCACCTCAGACTTCCTTGCGATCCATTATCCTGAAGCTTCACAAGTCGACAACGGTTTCACAGATGGAGGGCGGCCGCTTCCCAAGTATGGCTCTCGCCTCAACGCCGCGCACATTCGTCCTAACAAATCCCACCAGCCGTCTGGGCGTAGGTGGTCTAACGATGTCTTTCCTCTTCCAAAACCCCTCCTCCCTTCGGGGAGGGGTACCTTCCCCCTCCCCTCCCCAGGGTCTGGACGGGGGGGTCGCGAGTCCTCAGAGGGCCCCTCTTCGGTCAAGATGGCCCCACGAGGACATCCGATGCTCCTAGATGGCCTCCAAGAGGGCTCCAGATAGCGCAAGATCGCTCAATATGACCTCCACCATGCCTCCAGAACGCCGTAAGAGGGTCACAAGACGGTTCCAGGTGCCCTCAAAGACCCCCCGAAAAGCCCAAATCCTTCGAACACCTAAAGACAATGCATGATTTTGGCCTTCTCGCCTTTTCGCTTCCGATGAGTTTTTGAAGCGTCGAAGTGGCCCCAAGATGACCCAAGAGAGCTCCAAGAGGGGCCCACTATGCCCCCAACAAGGCCCCAAGACCGCCCAAGAGCGCCCCAAGAAGGGGCCAAGAGCGTCCCAAGATGTCATTTAGATGGCCCAGAAGGGGGGACTAAACAGTAGCACCCCCTCCTTTCACCGACATCCTCCACGACAGCCCCACCAGGCCCTCCAGGGCTCCCAAGAAGCCCCCAAAAGAGCTCCAAGAGAGCTCCAAGAGGGCCCCAAGAGGGCCCAACGAACGCCCTGGGACCCCCCAGAAAAGCTCCAAGAGAACTCCAAAACCCATCGAAAGAGCCCTAGGGATCTCTCTGTTTACCCTGGTTGCTCGCTTTGTTTCACTAGATGTGTCTCTTCGTTCCTTTTCCGGTCAATTCTCAAGGTCAGGGTCTCTGAATGGGTTGGTGGGGATACCTTTTCCGTCGCAGCCGCAAGCAAAGGCGCAGGCGGCGTCAGAGGTCAACCCGGGCTACGGGCGGAGCCTAATTACCCAGCGGGCGCACTTACAGCTGCCGAGGCTGCCGCCGAGGGAGGCTGAGGGGCGCTGGGGGCTGAAGGCAGGCTGCGGAAGCTGCCAGAAAGCCAGGCGGCCAGCGTGCGGGCATCCCAGAGGCGAGACCACTGGGAGGAGGACGAAATGAACCTTGTCGCACCAGGCGCCAGAGGTTGACGCGCCACCGAAAGTAGCGAAGCGCGGGGCTGCGCAAGCAGTCCAGCGTCCTAGGCTGCAGGCCAACAGAGACGAACACACGTTGGTGGGGATACTTTTTGTCGCAACCGCAGGCGAAGGCGCCGGCGGCGTCACAGGTCGGCTCGGGCTACAAGCAGAACTAATTGCCCAGCGCGTGCGCAGGCAACACATTGGTGGAGATACTTTTCTGGTCGCGGCCGCGAGCGAAGAGCGCAGGCGGCGACAGAAGCTGTCCGGGGCGCGGAAACAGACCTAATTAGCTGCAGGGCGCGGAACGGGCGTTGGTGGAGATACTTTTTCGGTCGCGTCCGCGAGCGAAGGCGCAGGCGGAGACAGAAGCTGTCATACTTTGTGGAGATAGGCGAAACGTGGAGAATTGCACGCGCTTTCAAAATGTGGCTTTCGCCGTAACGCCACGCGCACTCGCTTTGACAGATGGCAGAAGTTTCACGGACTGAGGGCGGGCAATCTCTTCATGTGACTCTCGCCTGAACGCCGCGCACATTCGCTTTGAATATTGGCAATAGTTTTACCGGATTGAGGGCGGTTCCTTTTGAAAATGTGGCTCTCGCCTTAGCGCCGCGCACATTCGGCTTATAACATTGCAAAAGTTCCACGGGTTGAGGGCGGTTCCAATTCAAAATGTGGTTCTCGCTGTAGCGCCGCGCGCATTCGTCCTAAACATGTGCAATGGTTTCACGGGTTCTCAGTGTGAACGTACCAGAAACGGTGTTTTGGAGCGGTTCAGGATTGTCAGGGCGCACCATTTACGTTATTTCGCGGTGTTGAAGTCTCAGGAGCGGTGATCTGGCAAGATTCAGGATCGTCAAGGCGCAGCAGTCAGGTCGATTCGGGGCGTTGAGGTCGCGAGAACGGTGTTTGTCGCGCTTCAGGATTTTCAGCGGTTGTCTCTCCCAAGGGAGCACTTCTCGCAATGTAAATGAATTATAATGTTCCTCCATTCCTCCTCAGTCTCATCCGGACCTCCAAGGAGGGGGCGGGGAGCGAGCCGCGCGCCTGAGCGGCCAGCGCCGCCCGTCTGGGCAGGGGGGGGGGGGCTGAACTCTTGCGCGCGCGGCTGCTGCGACCAAGAACGCCCATAATACATAATGGCAACAACTTGGAATAGGCAAGTCAATAAAACAGGCTGCCCACCTAGGTGCTCCAAAGGCGCCCAGGGATGGTCCCTGGAGGCCCCGATATGGCCCAGCATTGCCCGATGGTGACCCCCCCCGAGGCACAACATATACCTTCAGCATCGTCCAACATGGCCCTAGAATCGGAAGTTGAGGACAGGGAGAAAGGAGAGGGGCAAGACAAGCTAGGCGTGCCTGGGCCATTTCTGACATCCCACCCCTCCCGCCCATCCCTTCTCATTGCTCCGAATTCATTCCTATCCGCTGGTTGGGGGGCCCTAGAGGATCTCCATCCCTCAAACGATCTCATCGTGTGATGCGCGACCAGAAAGGGGGGATCTGTACATAGAGTGATGATGCTGATGATGAGGAGCAGGAGGTGGCTGCTGAGCAGGAGGATTAGCAGGATGATGCGGGAGTAGGAGAAACAGCAGCAGGAGCAGGATGAGAGGAGCAGGAGGACCTGGGAAAGGCGGAGGGGAGGAAAAGAGGGGGGAGCAACGACGAGGAAATCATCGGATCCAGAAATGTGGCCCGCGCTTGGGCGAGAGCGCCAGTCTGAACGACTGGAGCAAAACGCCGAAGCTGAAACATTGCCAGCGCTTGAGCGGAAATGCCAATTTTGATGGTCTGGTCGCGCTCCGAAGTATATATATGTATAGGTGTGTGTATATATATACACATGTAGGCATGTATGTACGTACGCATATTTGTATGTACGTATGCATGTATGTCTGCATGCATGTGCATGTGTGTATGCTTATGTATATACAAGTATATATATATATATATGTATATGCGCACATGTATCTGTACATGTAGATGCGTGCATCTGTGTATACGTATATGTATGTGTATGTATGTGTACATGTATGTATATATAGGTATAAGTGTACATGCATGTATACATGCATGCGCGCATGTATACATTTACACATGCATATAGCCATACATTCAGATTTATCTACATCTGTATACATCAATTTGTTTATACATCTATATGCGTGTACACATGCGTACAACTAGAGGACACCAAGCATTGATGTCTGAAAAGTAAACGCGAGAGAGGCGGCGGCACGGCTGCAAACGATCAGGGGAGAGCGGAGAGTAGCCCATGTGGAACAATTTTCCGCCACCGTGCCGCGAGGCACGAGCTGGAGTTCCCTCAGGCCCCTTGTCGTCCTCAACCCTCAGTCCTGAGGATTGAATGCGAAAGGGCCTGGACCCCATGATCTCAAATGTTCTAGGGTTCCCAGCGTGCCTCCCACAATTCCACGGCGCTTCCCGCATGAGTTTCTCGGAGCCACGAGCGCCCAAACCGGGCCAAGAGGGCCCGGAGAGGCCTCTGACCCACAACCCAGGCGCGGTGGCGGTATGGGCCGAATGCCAAGACATCCGCCGCCCCCTGTTGATTTATCAGAAGGGGTGCCTGGCGCGCTGGACGTCTGGGTGGTTTTTGGTTCTTTTCTATAAATCGCTCGGTGGGGCTTCGGCCCAAAACCGCGGCCACCCGGAAAGCAGCTGAAAATCAACTCCTCGTTGGTCAAACCGCCTCCAGCAAGGCTAAGATGCCCTCGTATGGTCTCAAAGATGGTCCCAAGACGCCTCCAAAACGGCCCAGAAGGTTCCGAGAGAGCCCAAGATGGCTGACATATCTCTCCAAGACGCCACAAGACACACTCAAGACTGCCTAACACGGCCTCCAGATGGCCGAAAACAGCACAATAACCCCCCAAGAAACATTCAAGACGGCCTAAAAGGTCTCCAGGAACATCCACGATCATGCCCGCAGAGATCAAAACAATTGTTTGGTGGTTGGACTCTTTTAACTTTTACGCCTTTTCGGTCATCCGACGGCCCAAGACGGCCCAACAAACCTCGAACATCGCCCCAAGATTGATGCAGAGGCCTCAAAGATGTCCCCATGGCGGCCCAACGAACACCCAAACTGGCCCGAAGAGTGCTCAAAGACGGCCAAGAGGCCTCCCAGACGTTCAACATGGCCTCAGAGGCGGCCGCGATGCCCCCAAGAAAGCCCAATATGGCAGCACTCTCTATCTCCAAGACGGCCCAACATGCATCCAGGACGGCCCAAGGTGGGCCCAAGATGATCCGAGACGGCCCAAGAGGCTCCCAAGAGGCCTCCGAGAGAACCTCCAGGGACACCCGACGAGATCTCTCCTCCTCTTCTTCTTTATCCCCCACGTGTTCCCCGACACGTTTCCACGGCGGCTGGGGGAACGCATGATCCGATAGTTTGGCCGAGCTCTGGCCGCAACGTTCGGCCACGTAGGCGCTTTCAAAAGGCACGGGGTGGCTGTGATTCGCCGAGTGCGTCTTCGAAGGGCGGGTGGGTGGTGGGCGGGGGGGGGGGGGAAATGGAGGGTGAAAAGAGGGGGGGAGGTGGCGGAGGGGCAAGAAGGGGGAGGGAAGGATGGTGGATGGGGATAAAAAGGGGGCGGGGGGCAGAAGGACATGGATGTGGTGGGGTAGCAGGGTCGAGGGGGTGATGTGGGAGGTGGGGTGGGTGGGTGAGGTTGGGTAGGAAGGTTTTTTTTGGATTGCGACGCTGTTGAAGCACGTAGCCTGTCAGCAAACATGGGCACGCAGCTGGCAGAGATAATTGCGATCACTCTGTGCGGGCACCTAAGGTTTAAAAGGCAGTCACTGCACAGTGACAGTTAAAACTTTCAACTGTGGCCAGGTGAACGGCAGCGGCGCAGAAGCGCGGGGCTGTCCTGGACCGATGCTGGCGACGCGGCCCTGATCGCCAGAACAGTTCGGTCCATGCTGTGCGCATGCAAAGGAAAAAAGGGGAGCACGTGCAGCACTCGTGCGCGCGGACCGACAAGCTGTCTCGACAACCCGTCTGCGGTCGCTCCCCCGCTCCTCGTCCTCATGGGCGGGGGCGCGGAATGCCTGGCGGGCGGGGGGGGGGGCGCAAACTGACCTGAGCAGCAACGCGTGGCGACTTGTGTATCCTATGGGTCGACTGTTAGCAGCGGCCGCTCGGCTCTCCCTCGAGGGTTCCCGTCGTAAGCGGTGTGGGGCGGCGGCCGCGCGCGGGCGCGCGCTGCTACTCCGCCGTTGCGATGGGCGCCCCCGCTTCTCTCCGCGCCTGTCTTTGGAAGGGGGGGGGGGGGGGCGAGGGGAAAACGGGGGCGAGAATTGAGGGGCAGCTCGAACAGATGGCCTGAGGCCTTAGAACTGGAAAAAAGGTGTCTGGTTCGTCGAGCTGGCGCTGATCTGGGCGAGGCTGGCTGCTGCGAGCATCTGCTGCTGAGCTGCCCCGCCCTCCAATCCTGCCCGACTGACCAGCCCGTAATGCTGGCTAGTCTCGCAATTGGTCAAACAGTCCAACGCCGAAATCTGGTTGCAACGTCCAGTGCGCTATCTGCTTGGCTCGGCGGATCCTGCGCCGCTCCTTGGCTTGCGCTCGATTGGCCGCAACGCGTTGCCTGATCCCATTTGTGAACTCCGCTGGCCGTGGAAGGGGGGGGGGGGGGCGCGACGGAGGAGGGGGGGCGACGGAGGGATCCGTGTCATCTGGCTGGGACTGTTGCCTGCGACAAAGTCTAAAACTTCAGCGTGCTGTTGTTCGTCGGAAGCCTCGATAGTGCCTGGCCCCCTGGGAGTCGCCTCGGGGTCAAAAGCGGTCCCCGGCTCATGCGCGCCTTCTGCTTTTGGCGGCGCGGGCGGTAAAAACCCGTGCCGATCGGGGTCCGCGCGGGCCCGTCCCGGGCGGGGGCGGGAAGCAAAATCTGGCGCCCAGGTCTCGTCCGTCCCGAGGTATGGGCCCCATTCTACATGGAACGCCCTAAGCGACCCACGGAGCAGATCCTCCTCCACTCTCATATCCTCTGGCCATTCCGCCGCTTCACATGGCGTGTACATGTGGTTAACTGCGTCCATGATGCCGTCCGCTGTGGCCTGGCACAACGCGGGTGCGTATGCTTTCTCATTGGCAGTGCGCCATTCTTTGCGAGCCCTGTCGAGCCCCATTAGCACCTCATGCGTTCCGCGTCCGTGTGAGAGGCGCCCTCTCCCTGGTGTCTCGCATAGACGGTCGTGTGATGTGCCCGCTCGTAGTGCCAGTGTACGTGTGGGAGCTCGTGCTACCTGACCGTACTCGCGCGGATGTAAGTCGGTCGTTGTGGCCGCTGGGGAGGCGGCGACCGCCCTGAGAGCTGGGCGCAAGAGCGACCTGGCCGCCTCTGCTCGCCGACTAGCTGGCATAGGGTGGTCCGACCAGCAATTGGCCCCGACTGTCAAGTGTACTGCAATGAGCTCAATCATAGCCCCTAGAAGCTCGCTCCCTAGCCGGAGCTGCTCCATCTGTCGCGGGGTCACAGCCAGCAAGCCCCAGACATCATCGTGGGCGCGTGATGGTGGGGGCCCCGCGTTGGGGGCCCATCGGGCTGCTGGCCATGTCTTACGCGTGGCCCCCCCGCCTGACTACACCGCCCGACGCGCGCGAATGCGTTCCTTCCAAGGCTCCAGGGACTCGCAGCGCGTCATATTGCCTTGGGCGGGGTCGATGGCGCTGTCGACCGACAATGCGCAGACCGAGAAACCCGTTCTGTATTCAGCCCATGCAAGCGATGCCTGAATGTCTCCTGGCCGTCGTCGCCCAGAGTAGAAGTTGAGAGTGTAATATTCTGACCGACGTATGGCCGATGGCAATGTCTGCGCAGCCTGGCCTGTGTACTGCTCGGTAAGGAACATCCGAGACGGGTGTCGTTCGTGCTGCGCTGGCGGGCATGGGGCAGGTGGGCAGTCCTCCTGTTGGTCGGGGGACGGCGGAAGGGGGTAGTAGGGCTGCGCAGGCCTCTGATGATAGATACGGGCCACTTTCCAGCAACGCCTGTTTTGCATGCGCCTGTGGGACCAAGTCCGCCACGCCACTGGCAAGCTGTGCAAGTGGCCCGAACGCGCGTGTAGTAGGTGCAATCGCGTCGGCGTGGAATGCGCACGTGGTTGGTTGGTGAGCTTAGCCATCTGGGTATTCTGGGGAGGGTTTAAAGATGGTAAGCAGGGCTGTTCCTGATCAGTATGTCGGTGAGTAGGCATCTGGGCGAGTCAGTCGACGGGTGGTCGACAAGATGCGGCCGAAAGTTGAACGTCAGTAGACGCACTGTGCGCGTCCCGTCGAACCCTGCATATCCCCGAGCAATCGTAACGAGCAGTTGATGCGCGCGTGCGATGTGTGCGCAACGCGCGGTGACGAGCAGAAACCTCTCCGCGCCAAGGGCGCTCCATCTGTGTCACGGCTGCGCTCGCTGGCGGCTGCGCTATGAGTCCTCTTTCGTCTGTGTGCGCGCGGTGGGGCACTCCCGCTGCGAGCACCTCTGCGAAGAAAAATGACTCGGTGTGCCGCGCCACTGTACATCTGCTCTGATGCTGCGTGTACGCGTGCACTCCAATGCGTGTGATGCGCTTCCGTGCCGGTTGACTGCGCCGAACGAGCGACTCCGAAGCGCTGAGCTCAGCGGCTGGGAGTGGGAGATCCTGGCACTGTCTGACTGGCCGTTGCAGCCATGTAAGTCCTGAATCCACTGGCCCACGGACATGCGCCGTCGTTTCTGCTCATCATCGTTGGCTGCACTCCACTCCGCTGAAATAAGAGCAAGGGGCAGTCGCGGCCCTGTATGGTACAGGGATCCCAAGAGACGTAGTCTAGCAGCCCGTAGTGTGATATCAGGGGAGGGTCTCTGTAGTTGGGCCAGGCACAGCTTGTCGGAAACCTGGGATACCTCCTCTTGGAAGCGGACACGTGCGGCAGCACGGTATATCGTCATGATCTCTACATCTGCTAGCTTGGCCTCAGCTGCCGTGAGCGTATGCCAAGCGCCTGCGTTTTCTAGTCACCCAGACAAGGCGAGACTGTCAACAAACGCAAGTCGGTGATGTCAGGAGAGATTGTCAGTCGCAAAGATGCGCCTACGTAGAGAGGACGCGGTGGATGCGACGCGATCGCGTAACTCTGGCGTCATCGACGCTCCTACGTCGAACGCCGAGCCCGTATGTCTCTAATTGTGCATAATGGGCGCGCTCACATTTCCAAGCGTGTCCGATGTGCCCGTGATGTGCCCGCCATGCTCGTGCCATGCTGCATGTCGTGCCTGCTTGGTGCCCTGCCCGCGCCACATTGTGAGGGCTGCCGTCCTGGGCGGCCCAACGTTCAACTTGTGCCCCCGTCGTGCAAAAGGCCTCCGACACGAACGCCAATGACTTGGACAGCGCATCATATAACTGTCTGGCAGGCATGATCAGGATGACTGTACCATCGTCGGCGTATCAGATATCAATCAGGGGGGCCTCTGCCTGGGGCTCTCCAGTGTCTCCCAGCGTGAGTGCACCTGCTGTTCTGGGCCTGACTGTCCGAGGCAGTAACGACGGACAGCTTTCGTCATGCATGCCCTCGCGTACTTCCCGCATGCAGCCGGCCATCTGTATCTCAAACAATACATCCGCGAGTGGTTGTCCTGGGAAGAATGACCGTTGCGGTAGCGATTCCTGTCCAGAGCCTTTGTGCACAAACCACGGTGGCTGGTAACACTGTTCCACCTGGGCCACCGTATAGGGGTCGACGTCCTGGATAAAGCCGGTGGGTGTTGTCGCAATCGGTCGGCTAGCTGATGCATGGCAGCTAGGGGTAGGCTGGCTGCGCGCACTATCGTCGCTATGGTGAGGTCGTCGAGGTCGTTTTCGCTGTGGGCGCGCGCCACGAGCTCCCGAATGGCCCTGTAGAAGGCCTGCACGACGTCCAAGAAAAGCCCTCCACAAGACAACTTCTTGAGTTTGGCCAGCGCTTGGGCCGTCCTCAGCACAAGGGACGCATGTGTGGTCCCCCTGCCTGGTAATCCCCCGAATCGTATCTCTCCAGCCTCTGCCTCCAGGAAGGGTAGCAATCGGGTCCGTGGGCGCCTTCTGGCGGCCTTGCCCATCTGAGACGACGCAACGATAGATCTGGAACTCGCGCACTGAGTGGACATGATGAGGTCGCGGTAGTGACCCCCTTTCCAATGTGCTGGCTCCGCCAAGGTCAATGCAAACTTCAGTTCCAGGGGATAACAGTATTCTGCAATGACCGTGGGATGGGCCCTCATGAGGCCTCCTGCAACTCCATCGCATCCAGGGGCCGGCTTCCGAGCTCGGCGGCGCGGCCACTGAAAGTCGGAGAGCGAGGGGGTGACGGTAAGACGGACGGGATCGATCTGCATGCGCGCGTACGTCGTGCGTCCAAGGTAACCTGCGAACATGGGTATGCCACTGACGGGTAGGGTGGCTGTCAGCTCCAATCCTGCAGAATGCTGCTGCCATCGTCGTGCTACCTGCTGCTCAAATACCACTGCCTGTCCTGTCAGATCCTGCAGCGCCAGTAGTGTGCGTTCCAATCGCCGTCGCTTCGGGACTGAACCTACGCGTCGCAAGGCTGCGTGCGCCTCTGCAAACTGACGGCGGTCCCAGGCCGAATGTACCCCCCTTGCTGTGTAAGCGCAATGCCATGCTGAGTCCTGTCCGGTAGACTGTTGCACGCCGTGCGTGGCTGCTCTGAGAATCGCGCGACTAGCTGCCGAAAAGAAACCAAGCCAAGCGTAGTAGAAGCGACGCGCCGTGTCCAGCTGAAGCCAGAAACCATGGGGGATCTCGGCTTTCTCGAATGCTGTCGACAAACGTCCTAGGTATCGCAGTCGTGCGATGTGGTCTTGTGCGAGGGGGGTAGTGTGAGCCTACCATGTGCAATCTCTTGTGGCACCGTAAAGGAGGCCTTGGTAGCATCGCGCACCTGGTCGGCTGCGTCAGCGAAACGGCGGCAGCGCCGTGGCAGGGCATGGTGTGAGGGCCCGTTCCGATTCGCAATATCGCCATCGTAGCGCACGCAAGCAAAACCACTCCCCCCCCGAAGCACCGCCCGACGCCCACGCCACAAACACATGCGCCAGCAGCTGATCCAGCGCGCCCTCGATGCCCCATTTCAGATTGCAGCGCACTGGTCAGGCATCTCCGTCAGCCCTGGCCCTTCAGTTCGCCCATCACCCCACTTTTCTCAGGCCCCAGAGGGAGCCCGAGCGATGCCTTTTCTACCCGTATATGCACAGCAGCACCCGTAGTTTTTGTTGAGCCCCACGGTTCCCCCCCCTTGTAGACGACAAAGTTGTAAGACTGGAAGTGTATACCGATGGGTCCGGAGGGTCCTAACATCCACAGCTGGGCGGACCCCATCTTGGGCATGGTGCATCTTCTAAATTACGATGACGGGGAGATACATGCGTGACGGGTATCTGCGCGGCATCGACCCTGTGCCGGATGACATTGTGACCAGCCCGTCAGGCGCTGCCGAATTTCAAGCTGCTCTGTGGCTAGTCCTACGGTTGCTTCAGGCCCCTGAAAGGTTTCGTAATCTCCCAGTCCAAGCTGTCATTGATAACTGGTTGGTGGTGTCAGCGGAAGCAGGGCTTGCGCGATATATGTCACGTGGGGGCCGACCGTGGATGTTCGACGGGGCCCTGAAGTTACTGCGACAGCTTACGCCACTTACGCGGAAACAGGTTATGGAACACAATGCTCATCCGTTGAACGAGCTTGCAAATACCATGGCACGCCTTGCGTCCATGGGCATTGCCCCGAATACTGACGCCGTCTTTCAACCGTGGCCAGTATTGCTCGCTGCTGCCGCTGATGCACCATGGATTTGGATGTCAGCAGCACAGTCCAACGACGGTCTTGGGGTGCATCCGAAAGCTGGTGCGTGCGAAATGCCCGACATCGACCCACCTGCCCTGGATCGACGGACTGCCCTTTCGCCACCAGCTGGCCGCGGCTCGAAACACTCGCGCGTGCCGCCAGAATCCCTCGCGTCAGGCATGCCGCCTCAGGCCAGCGTTGCAGCGGCGAATGGACTTACACCGCGGCCCCAAAGGAAGGTTGCGAGAGGGCATCGCACCGGGATTCGGCGTCGATAGCAGGACGCGGCTGGCCTCAATCTGCCTGACCGCATGCTTGCGCTAGCCCATCTGTTTTCTACGCGCCAATATCACATTGCTGGCACCCTGGAGACTAGACTGCGTCGCAGTGATTGGACGCCAGCAGGAGATTTCATAGTTCTCACCGCAGCCGCTGAAGCTAGAGGCAAGGATGGAGCGGCTCTTTGGATCAACACGCAGCACGAGCACGCGCATGGACGCACGCTGGCACGCAGACACGCACGCGCGATCAGCTCGCCATGGCACAAATTAGCAGCATTACGCGCGTCGGGCATGCGCATTGACGCGCTGGTTGGACACGCGCCACACTCACGACGACCGCCTGCTGAAATACAGAGCTGGTGGAGCAGCATGGCCACGCATCTCAGCAGTCGTTCTCAGCCAGCACCGCTGCACTGCCTTCTGGATACCCACGCGACCCTAGGGTCACAGGCGCCAGAACACGTGGGAGGCGTGGCGCCATAGGCTGAGAATGAGAGCAGGCAGTGTTTCCACCAGCTCATGCGGCCCATTACACGGGACCTGGCTACCCCCTGGAGGCCACGGGCAGGATCCTAGGCACCGAATTGATTACAGCACGGCCCCCCTGGGCCAACTGCCACATGCGACGAAACAGGGGGTGGGCATCGACCTTGACTTGTCGATGAGATGTGACGACCATTTCGGTTTCACCCGACATGTATGCGCGCCATACAGAACAGCACGAGCCAGCAGTCACTTGGACGAGGTCCCGACATGATGTCACAAGACACGAGGACCCTGACTGTCTGCAGAAGTTTGAAACAGAGTTGCACAGGGTGCCTCTTCCCCCTTTTTCAACCCATCCTGACGACCACGCTGAGATGAAATGCTCACATTTTGAGAGCGGCTGAGCTTACCTTGCCGCCCAAAATGTCGGAGAGTGGTTGTCAGCCACGCAGCAATTGGATTTCCCAGGGCTCTCTCAACCTCATGGATCAGCGAATGCACGGACGACGAGCGTCACGGGCCCTACGGGCCCGTGAGCTACTATCTCGGGCATCTCACTCGCCAGAGCTTGCCCGACAGGCCGCGTCGCCGCAGCGTCGACGCCCCCGATGCGCTGCCTGCGCCGTCCACGACAAGAAAACTGTCCTCAGTCCGCCTCGGGCTGTGACTGCGACTGTGCCTCTGGCGACGGGTGGCCAGTCCAGCCGCGTGCTGCTCATCTGCCTCCGCAGCGACTTCAGCACGACCGACGGGCGTCGGTGGGGCAGTACCTCGACCGGCCCTGCCCTGCCTGCAGCTCCGCGATGGCGGCGACAGGCGGCGCCTGGTCTGGAGGCGTGCCAGGGTCTGCGCCTGTCGCCGGCGGCGTAGGCGCAGCTGCTGCAGACTCCATGTTCGCGTCGGCGTACGACTGGGGTCTCATGGTCTCGAGCTGGTCCAGCAACGTCTTGGCACGACTGAGTGCATGCTCGCGCTGCAGCACCTTGGCCTCCTTCTCCTCCATAATGGTACGGGCTAGGTCAGCTGCAGCATGGTCCTTGTCAAGCTGCACCTGGGCACGCTGTGCGAACGCTCTTTGTCTGTCACACCTCGCTCCTGGGGCCCGAACTGAAATCATCATGCGCGGCTGGGCCGCATGCTGCTCCTCCTGTGGGCGCATCTGCTCGACTGACATGCCGGGTTCCTTGGCCGCCTTCAGACGCTTGCCCGTGGCGGCGGCCATGTGTCTCAACGATATCCTGTGGGCCGCCAACTCTCGCTCATCTCGGGGAGGCTCCACTCACGCTGGGTGGGGCTGCTCGTCCAGCGGGAGCGCGGGCCAAATGCCCAGGGCTGGACTGCGCAACTCGTCCTCCGTCTCCGAAGCGTGGCCTCCGTCGGACTCCGCGTCAGCGAACCTCACGCGGGAGCTGGATCTCGGCCTTGGCTCACTCGTCTGGCGGCTGCGTCGACGGCGAATCACTGATCTTGGACGGTCCTTCTTCTGTCGAGAATCGTGATCACTGCCGTCATCTCTATGTGCTGGGAGACTGCTAGGGAGCGGCATGCACGTCCGACTCAGAAGATCAGCAAGACCGTTCGGCGCCCCGCACGTCTGGCACCACCATCCTGGTGGCGGCGGTGGCACATGCCATGGAGCTCGCCCTCTTGCAGCTCCTGCGGCACGCCCTTTGCCTCTGTGTCCGTGTCCTCCAGATGGCCCAACACCGCCTTTGCCGCCACCAGCGCTCCTCCCACTCATGGGACCTGCGCTGTGATGCTCGCGCACCCTCGCCGCGGCAGCGACCACGCGCAGCAGGGTGCGCGACTGCGTGCGCCGCTCGCGAGCTCGCCTGTGCCAGGCTGGCTCGCGCGCCGTGGGCGCCCTCACAGGGCGGCGCACGCCGCGTCAGCAGCACGGCTGGCCCGCACGCCCATGGCACGCCACAGCGCGGGCTGGCACGTCTGACCGCCGTGCCCCGAGGAGGCTCGCAGCGCGTGGTACGGGGTACCAGGGCGCTGCACCCAAAGCCTCGAGCCGGGACGGCGGCTGGGCAGAAGGGGAGAGGAGGGAGGGGAATTTCGTGGCGGGTGAATTTTTCTTGGGCGACTTTTGGTGCGAGATGAACTTAGGGGTAGATGGGAGATATGGGGATTGGGAGGAATGGGGTAGAAACTGGGGTATGGTGGGGGAGTGGGCGGTGGGGGGACCAGCTGGTAGGAAGGGGGTGCTGGGAGATGGAGGGCAGGGAGGAATAGGGTGAAAGCAACTCAGGGCTTGGAAATGGAGGCTAATCACGTGACAGAAAGAAGGGGGGATTGGGAGGATGCGACAGACGAAAGGCAATGATGCGGCTGCGGTCAAGTTCCCGAAAGGGGAGCCGCAAACCATCTCATCCACTCACGTCCACCCTCTTGGCACAAAAGTCGCACGGATCGTCGTGGGCAGCGATCACCATCCCATAGACAGTCATGGATAACCAGTAGGGCGTGAAGCGCGCCAAGTCTGTCAAGCCCACCTGGTGCACGTGCGTCAGAATCGTGCTCCCGCCGAACCCTGGCAAAGATCGGCAGAGACTCAGTGTCCAACACGCACTGTTTACTGCGATGGCCACTGCTTGTACCATCGTTCAGTCTGACTTGCTTTTTTGGCAGAAAGGTGGTGGGGCTTAAGTCTTGTCGGCGGTCAAACGAGTGGGGCGGAGAGCGTGTCTGTCAATCAAGTGTACAGATGGGTGACATGATGTGGGTGAGAGCGGAGAAACATAACCGGACATCCGACGTTTTTTTGGGGGGGTTTGTTCGCAACGTGGCTTCCCAAAGGTCTGGGTCCCTACCTGGTGACCAATTTGTATTCTGACAAATTTTCTAACGGTCCTGGGGACCGGCCGGGGCCCTCGAAGGCCGAACACAACCCAAAATCTCCAGTCGTGATTTTTCACGACGCGATGATGTCAGGGAAGGGAAGCGTGATAGGGGTGGAGGGAGAACCTGCGGAGTGAGGAAGAAGACTTTTGAGCAGGCTCCTTGGCCGGCTGGTCGCCCTGAAGGGCCAGCCGGCCAAAGAACAGCTACTCGTAGGCCCCCGGACAGCCAAGATGGCCAACACATCAGCTGATGTCAATTTGTTTTGGCATCTGGAGGGCAAGCGCGCCAAGGAGCAACCAAGCAGACCCCCTAGAGGCCAGCAGACGACCAAGACGGCCAAGAATCAACCGATCTCGGTGCTGCTTTTTGTCAGGCCTCTGGAGGGCCACCCGGCCGAGGAGCAGCCAAAACGGACCCCCAGGGGCTCCCAGACAGCCAAGGCGGCCCATGATGAGCAGAGCTGTTCGTTTTGTGTTTTGTTGGGCTTCCACAAGGCCTGCTTGGCTGTTGTGGCTCTCAGGGTGGCAAGCCGACTGCGGCCCGAAGGAGCTCCCGGACCGCCGACGCCGTGACCCGTCCATCCCGCGGGCCCCCGAACCTGGCGGACGAGGCCCGCGCCTTCCACGAAGCTGTGGTGCTTCTGAGACGCCTTCCCCCCTCCCCCCATCCCCCTCTGCGCGTGGTCGAATGACCCATCCATCCCGCGGGCAGCCGAACTCCCGAACCCCTTCCCCGGGACCGCTTCTTCGCCGCGGACCCCTTCCCCTGACGGCCTCGGAGGCCGAGATCCTTGGGACACACAGCGCCGGGACGGCACGCGTGGCCCACTCCGGAGGCCCTGGGCCCCGGGGGAAGCGGCCCCCCCCTGGGCCTCCCGGGTGGGGCAGCGCTGGCTTCCCCCGGCCCTGCGCCGGGCAGAGCCGACCAGGCGCCCGCCGTCCGCCGAGGAGAGGCTGCCAGCGCCTCGGGCCCTCGAGGGCCCAGCCCTGCCTGGAGCGCCCCGCACCCACGAGGGCGGAGCCAGGGGCCCCCTCAAACGCCACCCGTGGACCTCGCCCACGGTCGGGGGTTGCTGAGGGTGCCCCTGGCCCAAGGTGCCCCCAGCTTTCCGCTCCGTTCTGGAGCCCCTCAGGCCCTCTTGGGCCTCGTGATGGGGTGCTCTGGAGGCCGTGGGGGTCTTCTCTGGAATCCTGGGGGCACCTTGGGCCAGGGGCACGTCTGGCAACACCCGACACGGGAGCGCTGTGACCAGAACCTCGGGGGGCAATCCCGGCCGTGGCGGCGAGGACCCCCTGGAAGGCTGAAACACGCACCAAAACCTGCGTCGTCCCCAGACATCCGACGTCGGGATCTTTTCGCAACGTGGCTTCCCAGAGGTGTGGACCTTTTCCCGGGGACCAAACTTTCTTCCCGCATCGTTTCCTGACGGTCCCGAGGCCCGGCAAGGGCTCCCCAGGGGCCGAAACCGACCGAAAAACTCCCGTTGTCGTGACTCTCTCGGGGCGCGACGATCCTCGGTCCTCGAGCGTGCCAGATTCTCTTCCATAAGCTGGTCTCCGCCTTCGGCGCGGCCCTCGGCGCCGCGGCCTTCGGCGTGGCCGCCGGTGCCGCCGCGCCTTCGGCGTGCCCTGAGATCTGACGTTGCGAAGAGGTTGCGACATCGCGAAAAATCGCGACCATAGCCCTCGGCCACATCTTCCTGCGCCCTTTTTCGGGTCGCACCGACCTGCGAGGGTCCCGGGGCCCGAAGCAAGGCCACATCCTCCGCTGTGCAAAATTTGCAGCGCCAAGATCTGAGGGTGGCCTTCGGCGTGGCCTTCGGCACCAACCGTCGGCGCGCCCTTCGGCGCTGCGGCTTTCGGCGCCGCGGCCTTCGGCGCCGCGGCCTTCGGCGCCGCGGCCTTCGGCGCGGCCGCCAGCGCCGGCGCGCTGCCAGCAGGGGCGCCGAGCGTGAGCGCGCCGGCCGCCTCGTGGGGTCGTGGACTCGTGCCGCTCGTGGCGCCGCGTGGGCGACATCGGCAGGCTTGCTGCGAAGGGCCAAGGAAACGCTCGGACCTCGAAAGTGGGGCCCGCACCGAATCAAGACAACATGGATGCAGCTCCTACGATGCACATCAGTCCCACGGACCTTCTGCTAAAAAATCAATGGGGGTTAGCGCTGGTCACCGCTCGTGTGTTGAGCACAAATAACTACTCAGACATTGTGACCGTGGCGACGGGTGGCCGCGTGCCCAAAGGACTGGTTCAATCAGCAAAGTGTGGCGCGTCGGAGCGCGGATGCTGAAACAACAGACTGTCGACTTTGACTCGCCCGCGTGGCTGCGACCCCGAGGGGTCGGTCGACATCGGAGGGGGAAGACGGCTCGAGTCGGAGCGTGCGTCGGCAAAGAGTCGCGCCCTGAGAACCTGGCGGGGCAATTTGTTCGCAGCGGGCCATTTTGCCTTGTTTTGGGCTCCGGACCCCCACGGATTGATCCAGCTCGAAACATGCATCAGACAGGTGGGGTCCAGGGATCCGGTCATGATTTTTGCGATGTTGTAATTTTTTGGTGATGTCGGATCGGGCTGCATCGGCACGGATTCGAGCTCGAACCGGATTGGCTGCACCAGCGCGCACACCAACGCCATGCAGACATCGGCCCGCATCGGTTCGTCGAATTCTCTGAGTCGAATCGGACCGAGCCGGCCGAAGTCGATAAATCACATCGGAGCAAGAAGGGCCCCCGACCCTGCCCCCCCGGCTGCACGCCAGAGTGGCCCCAGGCGAGGGTGGCCTTTGGTGCGCGGCTTGCCGATCGTTGCGTGCGGTGCGACAGCAGCGGCCCGCTTGCTTGGGCTTGGCGCCCCAGCGCCCCCCGGAAAGCCGTGCACCAAAGGCCACCCCAGCGAATGGTCACTCTTACGTGTGGCCGGCTCCCTGCCTCGATGTTCGAAGATCGAGATTCGACCTGTTTGGGTGTTTTCCAACACCTCCTCCGTCCCTCCCTCCCTCCCTCCTCCTCCCCTGAATCTAGGCCTTCCCCTGCTCCTTCCCCTCCTCGTCTTCCTTCTCTTTTTCTTCTTCTTCTTCTTCTTCCTCCCCCTCCCCCTCCTCCTCCTCCTCCTCCTCCTCCTCCTCCTCCTCCTCCTTCAAGCTCGCCCTCCACATCATAAGCCTGGCCCGAAGAGGGTGCGGATGAGGACGAGGACGAGGACGAGGATGATGATGATGATGATGATGATGATGATGATGATGAGGAGGAGGAGGAGGAGGAGGAGGAGGAGGCGGATGAGGGAGAGGAATGGATGCCATCACAAGGTGAGATCAAAACTACGTTAAAAACCTCCAAGCTCGCGAGCGAGTGCCCCTGACCCGAGCAGAGAGGAAAGCTTCTGCTCGTAAAAGACCCTAGAGAGCTCGAGAAACTTTCGCCGACTCTCCCGCGCGAAGCGAAACCCCAATGATTTGCCAGAGCTAAAACGAGAGATCTGCCCACGATAAAAAAAGAGGACACCGCAGAGCGTTGGCCTTCGTCCAGAGACGAGGGCATTGACCTTACGTAGAGGCACACATACGACCAACAGCTTGATTTGGAGAGTCCTAGCAAATATGAATGTGCACAACCGCTGCCGTGTGGCACACGCGAGGCAGCAAAGCTGCCATGGCGTGGGACTAAGAAACCAGAGGACAGGCAAGGACAACCGCGGCCAAGCTGGCGCGGAATACGAGATAGAGAGAGAGAGAGAGATGCAAGACTGACCAGAATGCGAGATAACAACGCTACATGTCTTGCACCTCCCGATCTTCACACTGATTCGGGAGTGCACGTGGGTACCTGGCTGCTCTGGCGGAGAATCGTCGAATCCACCTGCGCTGCTGGTAGACTACCGAGTCCATGACCAAATATTGCTTGCAAATGAGCCCGCGGCCCCCGCGGCACATCGTCTTCCCGCGTCACAAACCTTCCCACGTGTGAGTGCTGCGCGTTTTGCACGTGGGGTGCTACTGGGGATCCATGTCTCCGCAGCAACTGGCGTGCGCACCTTGAAAACGCCCGTTCTTGCCGCACGCAACTGGCCACCGTCTCCATTCGCAAATTGGTGCAAGCTGGCGGGTCACAGTTCGAGAAGTCGGACTCCAGCACAGCGGCGCTGGGCTCGGGCTTGCGCCGCTTCTCAGGCAGGTTGGCCTGCACACGGTCGGGCGCATATGTTTCGAAGGGCGCGCTTCCTGCTGCCTGTTGGCCCGTCAGACGTGCTTTGAGTTCGTTGGCACGCGACCGTTGCCGTGGCGAGCGCGGCGAACTTGGAGAAGATCCAAGATCGACGGGGCGACTGACTTGACGTGTGCACCGTAGGGGGGGTCTAGAATGCAACTGGCGAGAGTGACTGTCGCGCTCGCGTTGCTGATCTAACCTACGCGCCGTGGCCGCTTGCTCGATAAACTTTGAACGTGGCACAAACAAGAGAGGACGGTTCCGCCTCTCCGCTAAAAAGACACCTGACGGCACTGACTGCGGAGGTGGCGACGCTGGGGTGGGGCTGGCGTCACTGTAACTATCGCTGTCGCCGTCCTGTGACGAAGCGGCTGGAGAACTGACTGGGAACTACCCTGGACCCTGCTCGCTGGGGCTGGCGGGACCTGCGCTGGGTACGACACCGCGGCGGGCTGGCCAATCCCACTGGCTGAACACATCTTGGGTACAAAGTGGCTGCTAAACGTCGCCAGCCGTACTATCGAAGAGGTAAGGTTGCCTGCTCGCGCGCATGGCGGGCGGCCCAGGGGACCCCATCCAAAAGGCGAGGCGGCTCCCTGAAAATGACTACATTGTCCAGGGAAATCATGTGTTGCGCGGTAGGGCCTACTCAGTCCCTCAGGCCCCCCGGGGGTGGGCGCAAGAAGTCGGATATACCGACGAAATTCTGTAACATGTCGGGGCCGACGTTTCTAGCAACTGCCTGGCATATTATGACTCGGCCTGTAGCGCCGTGACGGGTACATGGTAACCCAATCCAATTAGAAGCTCGTTGTGGCACCGCAGCTAGATTACAAAGCACAGTGGTTGCAACTGTTTCAACCGCTCGCGCTGGACTGTTATCTCGTCTATTGGGGTCGTCGCCTCCAAAGCCTCTTTTTGAACTGGCTGATCTGAGAACGGCTCTCTGCGACGCCTGTTGGATTGTCCTCGACGTAGCTGCCGTGCGGTGCTCCCAGACTCCTTTGACTTACCCACCTTCTTGTGGCCGTGCTTGGAAGCTCCTGCAACCTTGGCATGATTCTTCGCAAAAGGTGGGAGCACTATGGGGACCTTGATGATGGTACAAAGCACCTGCATGAAGAGAACTTGGCCCAACAATTTCCGGTCCAAGTTCCCACTACGGACATCAGGGGTGTCAGTGGCAGGCCTCACCATGAAAATCGTCACCAGAAGACTGGCGTATATCACCTTGCTGAAGAAAATGCGCGACTCTAGAATGATACCGTCAGGGAAGAAGGCGTCAGCCGAGAATGCGGGAACTTGTGGAGGCAATGCAGACGATGATGCGCTGGGCGGTGAGGCCCCTAGTCGTTCGTAACAAAGACGTGTCTCCCCGCCCGAAATTGCTCCGAATCGTTCCACTTGCTCCGTGAAGGATATGATGAAAGGCACGCAAACTAGCTGCGACTCTGTCCGGAATGGCGCGGGCGCAATGGACTGCTGAAGTCGTTCGAGAGCATGACGGGCGCGAAAGAGACGTCCTCCTACATAGGCCTTGGTAGCGGCCCAACTGACCAACTGGACCACGAACAAATCCCGCACGCAACCAATGTCCGCTGAGTGCCGGCGAATCTCCCGTCCAAGCCCCAAGCTGACTCGGCGAAATACGGGTTGGGAAGCCCACCGTTCCCAAAGTTGAATGCGGCCGCTGCGTTGTCGAAGATGTTATGGAACTGCCCGCCTTCGTTGTCCGAGATCTGTCCCTGCTCGACGCGGCGAGAACATCGATCTTGAAAGTCAATGCCGACGTGCCTAAAATGCATCTTGCTCCCAAGCCAGGCCCTGCTGGAGAGCGTCGACGGACCTGGAATGTGCTGACGGAGGACGGCGGGTAGGCGACCGAGGACGACGAGCCCGAAGACGATGAAACCGTCCACATTGCCCTGGTGCCTTGTACTCCTCCTCCGGGAGGAGGAGGGGGAGGAGGAGGAAGGAAGAGGAGGAGGAGGAGGAGGAGGGGGAGGAGGAGAAGTGGGAGGAGGAGGAGGAGTATGAGGAGGAGGAAGAGGAGGAGGAGGAGGAGAGGACGGGGAGGAGGAGGAAGAGACACCTGGCCGTGGTGTCGCCATTCATGAAGAAAGACACGCCTTGTCATCAACGCGCAACCGCGGCCGCGTGGCCCTCAGCCCGTGAGGACACTAAGGCGAACCACCTCTGCATCTAGCCTGCAAGGTCGATCAAGCAAAGATCACGGCACGGGTGTCACTCAAGCACTGCGCGGAGCTGAGCCGTTCCGCCTTTTGCTGCAATGGCTCGAAGTGAAATGGCTTGAATGCGGAGGAGCAGGAGGAGGAAGGGGAGGGGGAGGAGGGAGGAGGAAAAGGAGGAGGAGCGAGGAGGAAGAGGAGGAGGTGGATGAGGAGGAGGACGGGGGGGATGAGGAGGAGGAAGGAGGAGGGGGAGGAGGAGGAGGAAGAGGAGGAGGAGGAGGAGGAGGAGGGGGAGGAGGAGAAGGAGGTGGAGGAGGAGGAGTATGAGGAGGAGGAAGAGGAGGAGGAGGAGAGGACGGGGAGGAGGAGGAAGAGGAGGAGGGGGAGGAGGAGGACGAGGAGAGGGGGGAGGAGGAGGAGGATGAAGACGATGAGGAGGAGGAGGGGGAGGAGGAGGAGGAAGAGGACCAACGTAAACCCAAGACGCACTAACGGTGTTGCAATACACCCTCCCTCCAAGCTCCCTCTTCATAGGCCCCTACAAGGAAGCAACCATTTCCACTGAGGCAAGTGCCCCGTTGGGAGACGACCGTTTGAAGACCTGTAAGCGTGCCAACACACCATCGCAACGAATCAACCTGACTGTTGCGTATTGACGATCCTGAACCATGCCAGAACACCATTCGTGTGACTTCAGCACCGCGAATCAACCTAACTGTTGCGCCCTGGAAATCCTGAATGGTGCCGAACCACTTTCCCAGATACGCCAACCAAAGGGATTCGTGACACTCATGCAAATGTTTAAAACGAATGTGCGCGGCGCTATGACGAAAACCACATTCTGACAGAGCTGCCCTCTAAGTGTGAAGCTCTTGCATTTTTCAACGAATGTGCGCGGCGCTAAGGCGAGAGCTGCAATTTGAAGAGGAGCCGCCTCCAATCCGCAAAACTCGTGCATCTTTCTGAAACGAGGGTGCGCGATGCTGAAGCGAGAGCCACGTAGTGAAAACCACTCGCCCTCCATCCGTGCACCTCTTGCAATTTTCTCAATCAGTGTGCGCGGCGCCAAAACGAGAGCCACATTCAGCAACGACCGAGCCTCCATCCGTGGAGCTGCTGCCAACCTCTGGGTTTTATGATGATGAATGGAAGGACATCTCAAGCGAAACGCCCGGCCCGCCCTTCCGACTGGCGTTGGGGTGCGACAGGGAGGAGTTAGCTATAACGAAGAGGAGCGGAGGAGGAAGAGGAAGACCACAAGGGGGGGGGGGGAGGAGAAATGTGACGATCAAGGAGGGACGGGACGAGTGGGGGAGGAGGGAGACAAGCATGAGGATGATCGAGGAGGATGAGGAGGAGGAGGGCCAAGCTCGCTATATGCCCAAAGGGTACCTAAGACCATCTCCAAAGATGAAACGGTCATCGGAGACTGTAAAGGTAAAACCGCTACCCCAACAAACTATATTTGGACGACAACGGGCCACATCCGTAAAGTAACGGATGCCGAAACCAAATGCGAGTGGCCGCGGTGAAAGAGGGGGAGGAGGAGGACAAGCAGGATGACGAGCGAGGAGGAGGGGGAGCAGGAGGAGAAAGATGAGGGGGAGGAGGAGGAGCGAGGAGGAGGAGGAGGAGGAGTGTAAACCCAAGGCCCATCAACGATGTTGCAGTAAACCCTCCCTCTAAGTTCCCTCTCATAGACTTCTATAGGGATATATTCTCATTCCGGGAAGAGCCACGTTGGAAGACAAGCGTCTGAAAATCGTCAACGAATCAGCGGTACTGTTGCGACCTGACGATTCCTACATCACACCATAACGCCATTTCAAGGACGTCAACACCGTGAATCAACGTGACTGTCGCGACCAGACAACCGCACATCGCGTCAAAATAACATGTCTGGGACGTCAACCATAAGATTCCCTGACATTGCTGTACATTGATAAGACGAGAATGCGCGGCACCAGGCGAGAACCACATTTTGAAAACGACCCGCCCTTCATCCGTGACATTCTCGCACACTTTTAACATGATGTGTGCGACGCGAAGACGGGGGCCACATTGTGAGAACGACCCGCCCTCCACCCGTAAAGCGCTTGCAAGCGTGTAACACGATGTGCGCACCGCTAAGGCGAGAACCACATTTTGAAAACGACCCGTGCTCCACCCGTGAAGCTGTCGCACATTCCACATTTCAGCATCATGCATGGTCAAGAAATCTCAAGCAAAACGCCTGGCCCGCCTTACTGATCCGTCTCTGGGTGCGGTGGGGAGGAGTTGTGCATAGGGGAAAGGGGTGGAGCGAGGAGGATTATGATGCGAAGGGCACGGCGCAACCAGAGACAACGACGACGGTGGTTTTGCATTGGATGAGCGGGTCCTGAGAAAAACGGGCTCTAGACCCCAAAACTCCACCCTTCGGGCCAATACTTCCACCCCGACTTGGGGCCCGTGGAGGTTTCGGGGGCCTGACGACGGAGGAAAGTCTCCAGGACCAATTTCCCTCAAGACCAATTTCCTTCATGCCGGCCCTGTAAGCCTACACCCCCAGACCTGTCCCGGGGGGCGTTCAGGCCAGGATCCCGAAGCGGCGCCAGACAATGGCGGCGAGGACGCACACAACAACTCCCCAAAATGCCTTCGAAACTTCACGGCGAGCGGCGGCGGCAACGACGGCAACGACCGCGTTCGCCGCCTTCAGCGGCGACGGCTGCGCCGCGGCGCGGCCCGCGGCCGCGGGCTTCGGCTTTGCCGCCGCCTCCCGCGGCTCCGCGCTCGGCCCCGCGCCGCGGTTCGCCGCCGCCGCCGCCGTCGCCGCCGACGCCGCTGCCCCCGCCCTCGCCGTCGCCGTCGCCGTCGCCGCCATCGTCGCCGTCGCCGTCGCCGTCGCCGTCGCCGTCGCCGTCGCCGTCGCCGTCGCCGTCGTCGTCGTCGTCGTCGTCGTCGTCGTCGTCGTAATCATTAACATTGAAGTTGTCGCCGACGGCGCCGTCATCGAAGACGGTCGGCCAAGGTCGGCCCTCCTTCCTCCTCCTCCTCCTCCTCCTCCTCCTCCCGCGCGAGGCACGATGCAGGCCTGGGCCGTTTGAGCGCTGCTCTTCCAAAGAAAACGGCGGAACATATCGTTTTGTAAGCAGCCACATAAAACATCTATGTGTATTCCACAACCAAAACAACCTTCTTCCATTCCGCTTACATGGGTCCCTTTATAATGCGCAAATTCATTTTGCGGCGGAATGCAACATGATTCCGTATGCTGCTGGATACAAAAGAAATCCCCTTGTGTCGGATTAGGAACACAAGCATATTCCGTTAGTGACCTAATACAAACGGATCCCCCATTGTGGCAGAATGCGCAAGATTTTCTTGTGTGGCTGAATGAGGAGGGGATCCTTCTTGTGGCGGCATACAGAAGGATTCCTCCTCAGGCAGACTACAACGGGATTCCATGTGTGAGCGGGAAACGCGGACAACAACCAACAAACACAAACATCAAAAAACAGACTATAATTTCGGAAAACATGTGGGGGTGGCCCAACAAGACTCGCCCGACATCATGTTTTGTTTCAGAAGCATTTTTATTGTAAGCGCCTTAAAACGAACATTCTTGTAATCCGTCACCAAATGCATCGCTTAGGAATCCATCGCGCAACATGTCCCTGGTATTCCGCCACACGAAAAGATTTCTCCAGCCGGCCCAAAGGGGAATCGTGACGTATTCTGCCACACCGGGAACCCTTGTGCATTCAGCTGTATAATGATTCACTTTGCATTCCGCCACATGAGGGTTCCCGTGGTAATCAAGCACATACTGTTTCCTGCTATATTCGGTCACAAGAGGAAACTCTGAGTAACCCGCTGCAGCAGGAATCCCTCAATATTCCGCCACAAGCGGAATCCTTTGGTAATCCGCCACAGCGGGAATCTTTTGTACTCCACAACAAGGGGAACCCTCTTGTATTCGGCCACATACGGGTTCCCTTTGAATTCCGCAACACATGGGATCCCTGGATAATCAACCACCTAAAGATTCCCCTTGTATTCTGCAACAAGAGGTCCGTGAGCAATCCACCACACAAGGAATCCGCTACTATCCCGCCACAAGAGGGAATCCTTAGTATCCTGCCACAGAACGAATTCCACCACACAAGTAATACTTTAGTAACCAACCACATCAATATTCCTCTTGTATTCATCCACCAAAAGACCCCCTGAGCAATCAACCACAACAATAATCACTTAGTAACCCGCCACTAAAAGAATTTTTTTTTGTAGTCGGCCACCCAGAAAATCTGGTTGTATCCCGCCATGAAAAAAAGCTTGTGGAACGCGTCCACAACATCATTCCTTTTGTACTCCGCCACAACCAATCCTTTGCTAATCCGCAATCAAATAAAATTTTCCATTTCGCCACGAGAAGAATGCTTTTGCATTTTGTCAGAACGGGAATGATTTTGCATCCCGCTGCAGCGGGATTATTTTTCCATCCCGCCGCGAAGAAATCAATTGTATTGCGAAACCTGTATTCCACAGATGACGGAATGAGCGTTTTACTTCCATAATTCGGTTTTCCGGTCGTGGTGGAAATACTCAAAGATTTACTTGATCAGAATGGAGCAGAGTTCTTTTGACTCGGATACACATGGATTCCGTGCGTGGAGGATTACAGAACAATGTCGTTCGTTGCTTCGTTGAAGCAAAGAAACACGCTCCAACCTCCTCCTCGTCCCCCTCCTCCTGGAGCCTCGTGGGCCCTACCAGGTCTGGGCCCCCCTCATGGGCCGCATGGCCCCCCGAGGCCTCTTGCAGTTTTCCTGGAGCTTCCCGTGGAGCAAACCTAGTCGCATCCCTCAATGTGAATCGTCCTACAATCAATCGCCACTCCTCCTCTTCATCCCCCTCCGCCTCCTCTTTGCCTCCTCTTCCTGCTCTGCCTTCGTTGCCTCTTCGTCCGCCCTCCCTGCTTCCTCCTTCGCCTCGTTATCGTTCCGTCTTCTATCGTCGCTATTTCTTCTTGATCGAAGTCGTTGACGACTGAGGGTGCAGTCGCCTCTGTGCTCTCCATTCGTATGGGTACTAGAACCACACGCGCGCACGCGTGCTTCGCGCGAGCTTCGGTTCCTGCCGATTGCGCAGTCGTTTTGTAGACCTTGCGCTGATCCACGAACCCCACGGTACCAAAAGAGAGGTTCCACAGGCAAGGGCCGCCCTTGGCGCGTGGAGTGCTGGGCCTTTGGGGGGGCAGCTTCGGGTTCGGTGGGCGGTCGCGGAGCCGTGCGAGATCCACGCGCGACGTGTCGGAAAGCTCAAAGTGTTTCCCAGAGTGCGCAGGTGACGGGATTGCCACGGCGGCCGAGGAATGCCCCAAAAAACCTCAGGGCCACCAAGCCGCAACCGCCGCCCCTGACCCGCGGCCGCCGCCGCCGTCGTGATGATCGTCGTACTGGTCGTGGCGGTGGCGGTCGTCGTCTGTGGACGTGATCGGGAGATTGCACGTTCTGGGGCGTTGTGCTTGTCACGGCCCTCCAGGAGCTTCCGAACTCTGTAGATCTGTGGAGGCCGTCGGCCGTCGTCGATCGTTCGTCGTCGTTGTGGTTGCCGTCAAACTTCTGGAGGCCGCAGGGGCTCCTCGTCGTACTGTCGTCGTCGCCGTGGTCGTCGTGGTCATGGTCGTGGTTGTTGTTGTCGCCGCCACCGTCGTCGCACTCGTCTGCGATCGAGGGGGGAAGAATGGGGGATCCAGGGTCAAAGATCGAGGTTTGTCAATTGTGATGGGACTGATTTCCACCACCACCACCATATGTTGGAGAAGGAGGAGGAGGAGAAAGAAGATTTTTTTTTCAGGGAACCCGCAAGGCGCCACATGTCTCCAGTCCGACCACCATTCACACGCAGCCTCAGCCAGCCTGCCAGGCCCGAAGCGAAACTCTGGGCACGCACAGTGAGGGAAAAACGTCTTATTCAAACCCACATAAGACGAAAGGGTATTGGCGCCGTGTGGGCAACTACCCCAAGTGGCTTCACACAACGGCACAAGAGAGGATAACTCTCCGCGCAAAGTGATTAATGCACGAGGCGGCGTGTCTGAAAGAAAACCTCCCCCAAATCCTAACAACAGAGGCGGCAGCGGGAAGCGGAAGAGGGCGAGGGGCAAGGAAAATGGAATGGACTCCAGGTCACAGCCAATGGCTCCACTGGCGGGCCAAACACTCTAGAGCAGTAGACACAGTAACCATGGAAAGCAAGGAACCTGAAACATCATGTGGGTATGTGGTATACCCGCGACGCGTCGAGGCCACGAGAGGCGTCCACCCCCGCAAAAATGGAGGGGCCGAGGCATCCCAGTGGGCGGGCGCCACGGGCTGGGCATAAGGCCCGCCTGCAAAACAAATTCAACTAAACACCGAACGACCCGCGAAGACGGAGAAGGAGGAGGAGCCAGAAGAAGGAGGGAAAATATCCACCCGCGCTCAGGAAGCCCTCAGGACACCGCGTACTCGAGATTCACGATCAGGCCTTCGGCGAAGGTGCGCGTGAACGCCTGCTCCATCGTTCGTGCTTGCGGCACATAGCAGGCCGCGGCGCTGACGGCGCTGTCCAGGGCGCTGGCGAGTGCGAGGCGTCGATGCTGGCGCTGGGGCAGTGCAGGCGCCGGTGTGGATGCTGGCGGAGGTTCCAGCTGTCATAGCAGATGCTGATCTCGATGACGTTCTGGGCGCAGATGCTGCCGTAGGCGCTATCGATGTCAGTGCTGGCGGCGACGGTGGCGTAGGCTCAGGCGTTGGTGCTGGCACAAGGGTGGTGGCTCCGATACCGATGGAGCTGGCGTCGGTGCTGATATCATTGCGCCCATCCATCGTAATCCGGCCACGTTCGTGGGACGCGCTTGGTCATGGTGGCGGCGTCGGTGCTGGCGAGGGTGCTGGTGTAGGCTCTGGCGTCGGTGCTGAGGGCGGTGCCGACGTCGGTGTCGGCGTCGGTGCTGGTGACATTGCTGGCGTATGCACCGGACTCGGCGCCGAAGTTGGCGACGGCGTCGGTGCTGACGATGGTGCTGGGCTGGCGTCAGTGCTGGCGTCAGTGCTGGAGGTGGTGCCGGCGTCGGTGTCGGTGTCGGTGCTGGCGACTGTGTGGCGGTATCCTTGTTTTGGCCCAAACCGAAAAAGTGCAGATTGCAAGTAATGAGTACGTTAGCTCCGAAGCCGACAATCCCACGAAGTGGGATAAATGATGCGACTCATCACGGCCACTTGAGGTCCAGGGACGGCGTTATCATAATCGCCGGGCAATTTGACGATGCCCTGGGAGCTGGAGTCGGAGAGGTGCGCACTGGAGTCGACGCCGGTGTCGGTGTCGGTGTCGGTGCTGGCGACTGTGTGGCGGCATCCTTGTTTGGCTCCAGCGGAAGGTGTTGGCGGCAAACTCTCCATCGTATGCGTAGGTTATCTCCGAAACCGCCAACCCCACGAAGTGGGATAAATGATGGGAGCCAGGTCCCAGGTCGGCGTTCTGATTAGCGCCGGGGAATTGCACGGTGCCCTGGAACTGGAGTCGGAGAAGTGCGCGCTGGAGTCGATGTCGGTGTCGGTGTCGGTGCCGGCGACTGCGTGGCGGTATCCTTGTGTTGGCTCCACATGAAAAGCTGCTGAATGCAAGCGCTCTTGCATGTGAGCAGGTTAGCTCCGAAACGGCCAATCCCACGAAGTGGGATAACTTATTCAAGCCATCACAGCTCCTTAAAGTCCAAGGACGGCATTCTCATAAGCGCCGGGCAATTTGACGGCGCCCTGGGCACTGGAGGCGGAGAGATGGAGTCGGCGTCGGCTATAAACTTGAAGGTGGCAGCTGGAGTCGGGGGCGGGAGCAGGCGGCGGAGCCGGAATCGGAAGGCCGGGAACGGGAGTCGGAGACACGAGCACCGCAGTCGGAGAGGTGCGCACTGGAGTTGGTAAGACGAAAAGCTGGGAGGAGCCGGCGTCGGAGGTGGGAACTGGCACGGGTGCCACAATCGGACCTCGGGGAACCAGAGTTGGAGCCGTAGTCAGGCCTGGGCGTTGATGCTGGCGTCGATGCTGGGTGCTGGTGCTGGCGTATGCTGGTGCTGGTGCTGGTGCTGGTGCTGGCGTATGCTGGTGCTGTATGCTGGTAGTGGTGGTGGAAACCAAGCCCATCAAATTATGATGGGCTCTCGGGGGCCTCGCGGGGTCGCTTTCCGTCGCCGCGGTCGCCCAGAGGCCCGGGGCTCCCACCGGCGCTCGTCCAGCGTGCGGGCTCTGGTTGCCGCCGCCGCTACAGCCGCGGCTGGCGTCGTCGTCGCCGTCGTCGTCGCCGTCGTCGTCGTCGTCGTCGTCGTCGTCGTAATCATTAACATTGAAGTTGTCGCCGACGGCGCCGTCATCGAAGACGGTCGGCCAAGGTCGGCCCTCCTTCCTCCTCCTCCTCCTCCTCCTCCTCCTCCCGCGCGAGGCACGGGTTTGGTCGTGGTTGGCCTTTCCGTGGCCTCTCGTGCCAGAATTCGGGAGACACACCTGAGACCTCTGGAGACCGTCGCGGGTCATCGTCGTCCTCCTCGTCGTCGTCGACATTTCCCCTGCTCCTCTTGCTCCTGCGGCGTGATTCGGGATATCCGCTCGGATGTTCACGGATAGTTTTACGGATATCGGTGTAGATGTTCCTGGAAAGGCTTGCGGGACCTCCGAAAGGGTTTGAGGAGACGAGCGACCCGAGCGAGCGAGCGAGCGAGGAGGGGGGGGGGAGGGTTGGGGGGGAAAGGGGAGCAGGGGGATGAGTATGAGAGAGGAGGAAAGGAGGAGGAAGAGGAGAAGGAGGAGGAGGAGGCTGCCTCTCTATCTGCACCCTTTCCTCCTTTCCTCCCCTCCGTGTTGATTTTCCGAGGCGGGGAATTGTCCATGACCACCGCGGGGGCTTCGGCAAGCGGTGGATATGGATGCCCTGCGCCGTCATCTCCCGTAAACCCCCGCCCTCGCTGACGAGGGGGGGGGGGGGGAAAGGAGCGGAACGTGGGGGACCAGAGACACACAATGAGGGGGGAGGGGGGGAACACGACCACACATTGTGTACGTAGGAGCACGAGCTGGTATACGAGGAGAGTGCGAAGAAGGTGCCAAAAGTGAATGATGACGGGACGATGATGTGCAGGAGGATGAAGAAGGACGTGACGGAAGAGGAGGAGCGGCCGAGCGCGAGTATAAGAAAAGAGGACGGAGTGTTTTTTTTCAACATCAACCGCGGAGGGGGGCCGACAGGTTGAATCAGCCTGGGCTGAAACAGAGCTGGCGGAAGCGGACCGAGGCGGTGGCCGACGCAAGCGGCGGGCACCCCAGGGACCGAAGTCAGTCGGAGTCGTCAGACTCCGCAGACCTTACACGAGCAGCTCGGACGGGACCCGCACTCTCCTCCTCCTGGAGGCGGAACCTGACTCGTCGGAGCTGCTCTCTCCCTTCCCCCCCCTTTGGGGGGGAAGGGGAAAAGGGGCCCCCCACGCCCACCGCGTTGGGAGGGGAGGGGGAAGAAGAAAGTCCCAGGCCTCGAGGGGCTGGCGGCGCGGGCGGCGCCTGGGTGTCGGCAAAGAGGGCCTCCACGGCCTCCTCCTCTGCCTCGAAATCGTTGGCATGGCCTGGGGGCCCCACCAGCTGCCTGGGGCCCTCGACGGGAGGCTGGGGAGGAGGAGGCTCGAGGGGAAGGGACGGGTCAACGGGCGGCCCATCCGACGAGGTCGCTGGATCATCCAGCCCCGTCGATAGGCTGGCGCCCGACTTGGGGTGCTTCCCCTTTAAAATCTGGCCCCAGGCATGCCTCCTGCCATGATCGGACTTGCGCTTGGGGTCAGGGGGCCCACAGCACGGCTTGCCGAGATTCCTGACCTGCCCACCGCACGTATAGTAGCAACAGCGGGTGCAGGCGACAAGCAGGCCCCCTCCCTGATTCACATCAAAATAGATGGGTCTGTGCCCATGGTCCAGCAGCCCTTGGCCTGTGATACCTTTGATGGTGTCCGCTCCTCGGCACCTTCCAGGGTGAGGCTTCTGGGGGCCACGGGCACACCGAAAGCACGAACTACAAATCCAAAACCTGCCTTCCCAGGACCAGGAGTGAGAAGGAAGGAGAGGCCTCAAGGAGGGGGGGGGCTTGGTCCTGGAGGCCTCCGAAAGATCAAGCCTCGGCCAGAGAGACATGACCCGCGCAGCGAGCCTGCAGACCGCCCTCGCGATACGCGCCGAGCGCGCGGCCCGCTCAGCGACCACAGGGGCGGGGGCCGGATGCCTCAGGGCGGCGAGGCGAGCGGCCTGGTCAGCAGTGTCATTGCCTAGCTTGTGGGCCCTCGCCTCATCTGAGAGGTCGGGGCTGTCGAGGACATGCCCCTTGACCTTACTGACAGCACTGGCGATAGGGCCCAACGCCTGAAGCATAAAACCCGCATACGGTCGGCGAAAAGACAGCCGCGCAGGGATAGGGTCGAGAGCGGCGGAAGCCACATTCTGACAGTCACTGTAGATGTGACTGCCCTCCACCCCACACTGGGCGGCGATACAATATGCGGCATACTCAGAAGCTTGAGAAGTCTGGGGAAAGTGGGCCAGGAGCGGCCCAGAAATAACACACTGCACTTCTCCTGCTTCTGAGACGCTAACCACAGACCACCCCGCCCTGGAGAGCTCAGGAGACACATTCCTAAAACACGAGCCATCTACATATAACCTACCGCAGACGGAGGTACTGGAGTTGTACGGGTCCCCAGCCCAAGACACCTGAATCCCAGAGCCAGGACCATCAGTTTCATGTGCTGGACGGGGGAGGTAGTCGCCAGGGTGCACATAAAGACCACGGGTATACAGTAGGTACTGCTCGGGGTCACTCTGCTCCGAGAGGTCCAGGGGAGGGGCAAGCCAAGCATCCTTACCTAGTACTTCCTTGCGTATATCTTCACAGGCAGGGCAACGCCACAATCTGTGCAAGAGGGTGTCGTCGGCACCTCCACAGAGCACACAAAGTACGTCGCCCTGATCGTAACCAGCGCTGCGAGCCCGAGTCTTTGTCCACACAGCCGAGCACGCAAGGGCCTTCATAGAGCCCTTCTCCCGCGGGGTCCACTTGGAGGATTGCAACATAGCATACACCTGATCATGACAGACTCGAACAGGCTGCGGAAGAGAGGGCAGAAACTTGGCACCTGCGCGTCGCTCATGAAGGTGAAGCACCGCCTGCCTAAGGTGGCGCTTCAGTAGAGCGGGGCTGACCAAGGTAAGCGGCAGGTCCACACCAAACTGGTCCCTCATGACCGTGAAACTGGGCATCGACCACCCAATGCGCTGCAAACTAAGCTTCATGGCACTGATGGGCCCCGAGACCTGCTTCCAGTTGTCGGGCCCTGGTCCCAGGAATACGGACTCCCAAGAAGTGCGGAGCTCAGGCCAGGACAGGGTAAACGTAAAAGAGCGCATATGGGTCCCCCAGAGCTCCCTGGCGTACCTCAGGATGGGCGCGATGGGCCCGTAGTACGTGGGGTCCTTTTCCAGGATGACAGCCGAGGTGAGCGAGCGGGACCCAGCCTTGGGCCTGATACAACGACCGAAAGCACGCCGAACACGCCCCCATTCAGCATCAGAGACCCCATGAACCTCACTTCCATAGTAGTACCCTGGCAGAGGGCCTGTGATAAACAGCTTCCTGGAGTGCCTTCCTAAAGCCTGTCGTATCTTCTGCAGTCGCTTGGTCTTGTGCTTGAGCGTGAGCATACGCACCCGAAACACCTTCGACCGAGTAGGGGCCCTTCTAGGCCTGCCCGAAGTGTGATCGATCCCAAGGTTAGCTGCAGAAGAAACAACTCGCTTGCCAGCCAGAGCTCCCAGTCGCTTGCGCAGTTCCACTGCAACATGGCGATGGGAGGCCACAAGGTTGGCCTTGTCGTGCGAAATACTGCCACCTATGTCGTCCACGATGGCATCGTGCAACGAAGCGGCCGCCCTTGCCAAATCATATACAACTTCCGAGGTAGTTCCGACAGTCGACAAACCATAGTCATCGATGTAGACGTCGAGCGAAACGGTGGGAGGGATGCCAGCCGAGTCGAGGGGGCCAATGACGAAAATCCTCACCATCGTCGTGGCGAAGGGGCAGCCTGCGACGATGCCGTGCTGTACATAGAATGGGCCACGCAGAAGCTGGCCCATGGTGATGAAGCGAGCGTTGCTATACATGGAGACCACCAGTCGCGCGACGGTCATGTCCATGCCATGCTGGGCACATCTGTGGAGCAAGAGGTCGAGGTTAATCGATTCGAAACACTTGACCAGGTCCCAGAGCAAAATGGCAGAAACCTTGCCGTCACGAACGCCAACCTCTCCCTTCGCAGACTGCCGCCAGACCACGTCAGTGGACGAGGTGAACTTGCCAGCTGCAAAAAAGGGGCGACGATTGTTCTCCTCCCATCGCGTGCCGTATCCTCTTCTCCCCTTGCCCCACAACCGATAAATGGAAGAGAAGAGGCCGATGGGTCGGAAGCCCCCAGCCTGCTTGCCGATGAGAGACATTATAGTGATCGCGGCCTGCTTCGGGATGAGGCTGCTCACTTCCATAGCTGTGTAAATGACTGAGAGGAGGTCGAGCGAGGCATCCGACAGCGACGCGAAGTGGCGCATGTGAAAGCCGTCGACCGAGGTAGCCGTCGTTTTGGGAAACTTGCGACTACAAGCCCTGAGATCGTCAGGAGCCAGCCGAGGTAGGGAGGGAAGAGGCTGAAAGGTGTCCGACTGAGGCCGAGGGTGCGAGTGAGCGTGCCACAGTTGCTCGTACTGCTTTGCTTGTGCATCGAGGAGAGCCTGAGGATCAGCCACGACGATACCGTTGGAAAGCAAAGCCGTAGTCGGAGCCCACGGAGTGAAACCACGAACGACCGAGTGCGCACGCTTCGCACCTGCTTCAACCTTGTCGAGCAGCCACTGCTTCCATCCACTTAAAGCTTCCTGTTGGGCGATGGCTTCAGCAGCAGCCACGGCGACATCGAGCTGAGCACACAGAACCCCGTAGACGTCGGAGTCGTGAGAACTCTGCACTGCAGCACAAACTTCGTTATACCACCGCTGATGATGAGCCAATCCTTCATGCAAAAAGACGGGTGGATTCAGGACGACCCGACGTAGCTCCCTGGCCTGCCTGACCGCGTCGGGGCTAGGAGCGTCGAGTAGCGAAACGTACATTCTGAACTTCAAACTCAGCCACTTGATTGCATAGCACAGGGGCTGTCGCACTGGGGGCTTCCTGTCCTGCTCCAAAACCAAAGCCCAGTACATCTGCGGGGCCTTGGACCGTGCTCCTAAACATGGCAGCTGGACGCCCCTCGAGTCGGCCAACTCACGTTCAGAAAGATTAGCCCAAGCCGCGTACACCACATCCAACAAATTCTGGACAGTCTGAGTGTGCCCAGATTGCAGCACATCCAAGAGCTGCTGCCCAAGGGCCCTCGCAGAGTCCCAGTTTGGAGGCTGAGGCTGAGGCCCAATAATAGGATCCACAGGGATAGGTGGGGGTCGGCGGAACCTCAGTCCATATAGCTGCGCCAGCTGCGGATAGAATTCCAATGACACAGGTGAGTGTGGTGATGTACACGCACCGAGCTCAACCTGGACTTTCGCCAAACCTTTAGAAAGACCCAACGAGACCACGAAGAAATCCAGAAGGCGGGTCCCTCCAGTAGAAAGGCAAGATCCAGAAGCGGCCTCAGGAATCACCACACGTCCCCCACAGGACTTTGCAAACTCAGACTCCTGAAAAACCGACGGTTCCATATTAAAATCAGCTCCCAGAATATAAGGTCCAGCCCACACCTCCAATGCGGCGGCCACATGCGAGAGGAGCCCCAGGTTGTGGTCGCTGAGCCCCTGGGAGTGATGGAGGTACGCACTGACGACGTACAGCGCGTCGCCGCCTGGGATATTGACGATGGCACCTACGACCCTATGAGGGGCCAAAACGTGACCACCTGGCGGGGGCCGAAGGCCCAGGAAATCTCTGACCATGATGCCTACTCCAGCCGACGTCCCCCCCGACGGGGTGGAGAGGGCGGGAGTGAGGAGAATTTGCCACCCGTGAACCTTGGCCCAGGACGATGCTCGGTCAGCTTCATCGCCGAGGCGCAGGTGGTGCTCCTGGATCAGGATGATGTGCGACGTGCAATGCGGGAGCCATCGCTGCAGCGATGACCATGCAGTGCAATTGAGCGTCTCTACTTTCAGGGAAAATTGAGCTCTCCCAGGGGGTGGGGGTGGGGTACAAAACTTGTGGACGGGGGCGGCTCCAGCCCACCCCGTCTCACGGAAACTACAGGTAGCCTGGGCCGAGGACTCCAGGGGCCTAGGCGTGAGCATCTGGCCAGGGCCCCCGCGCGGGCGACAGGACGGGGCCACAAGATGCTGGTGAGACGTAGGATCAAAACTCGCCCTCCTGACCCTAGCTCTCGCTCGGGCGGCCAGAGCCTGCGACGAGGAGTTGGTCAGACGGGCATTGGCGTAAGCCAGGATATTGTGCGAGAGACCGTGCCTGTGGGTGCGCCCACGCACACCCCACGCATTAAATCCTCCACACTGAACAAAATTGAGCTCACTGAGTCCCCCCCTGCTACGCACTGGCTTTGTCAGCAGCGGCAGCAGGGGGGACACGCACTGAAGCAGCCTTGATCTGGGCCGCCGCGCGCTCACGAATGCTAGTACCCGCTGGCGTCGGAGAAGGGGCTGCTGGGGTTCCCGCGGACCGAGCAGAAGGCGGTGCAGAGTCCGCGAACCCGACCGACTTGTCCCTGTCCTTCGCCTTGGGGTCCTGGCTGGCTGTGGTCGAGTCCTGCTTCGCGCCTGCCACGGGGCCTGCAGCCGCACCTTCACCTGATGCACCCTTGCGCTTCTTCTTCGTGAGGCGGGCGACGTGGGCGGCCTGCTCGGCCTTGATGGCCTCCAGCTTCTCGAGTGCGCCAGAGAAGAGGCCCTTGGCGACGTCCTGCAGCTGGGACCGCAGCAGATCACGACGGTCAGCGATGTTCTTGCGGTCATCGTCCGAGCACTCGTAGCCATCCACGTCAAACACAGAGTCGACGTCGATGAGGTCGACGATGCTGCCAGTGCCGTCGACCACCTCCTTGATGGAGATGCGAGGTGGAGCTGGAGAGGCAGCTCGGTCAGGTCGGTCACCGACCAGAGAGGCAACTGCAGCCCTGTACTCGGCGTCGGCCTGAGATAAACGCTCCGAGAGCTCTGCGACCGTGTCTGTCTGCTGGGCCACCCACTGCTGGTACTGCTCGAGCTTCTGGACTTCCTTCTCCAAAACCGTCTCGATCTCGGCGACCTTGGCGCCGATGGCACTGATGCGCTGCTGTGGCGGGGGATCACCAGCCTTCTGAACTTGCAGCTGCTGCTTGTAGCGTCCTGCCACGCGCTGGTCCCCTGCCTTCTCGGCCAGGCGCACGAGGTCCTCGAGCTCGGCGACCGTGAGGCTGGGGTCCACAGCAGGGCCTGCATCGCCACCGTCAGGAGGAGGAGCACGCTGAGGAACAGAGGGGCGCCGCCGCACTGAGCCTTCCAATGCAGCGTCCGCCCCCTGGCTGGGCGCCTCGGTACGCCACTCTCCGCAGTGCTTGCAGTAGACCATGGAGTCGAGGTTGCGCGCACAGCTGCACCATGCACATCGCCACTTAATCTCGCGCTCGGCGCGGCGGGAGGGAGGGCGGCGCACCTGCCACGGCGCAGCGGCCTGGCTGGGCGACCGAGGGGCTGCGTCGGTCGCGCCCTTGCCCTTCCCTCCACCGCTGGCGCCGCGGCCGACAGCGCGGCCCTTGCCTCGCCAGAGGGCTGGGGCCTGGCCGCCGTCGCCGAGCGCCGCCGCGCCCCAGGATCCAGCGCCGCCCCTGCCGCCACCGGCGAATGCCATGGCGGAGGCGTGTCGGTGCCGAATCGAGGGACCGAGCCACTGGCTCGCTACCCCAACGCCGTCCCAAAGTTCGGAGTAGCAAGACCCACCTGGGCCTGGGACGGCTCAAAGAGGACGGAGTGGCAGAAGGGGGCGGGGAGGAGGGCGGAGGAGGAGAACCAGAGAGGAGTGCGAGGAGGAAGCGGACGAGAAGGATGCCGAGGATGAGGCGGTGGAGAAGGACGGGAGGAAGACCCGGATTCCCGACGTCGTGAATTTGGGCAGAAAACAAAAAACACCAAAAACGATCCACCAGCACGCTCCATGACTGGGAAGGCGAAGATGAGACCGAGGAAAATCTGAAGCCGGGAAGAGGTGGGGGCGGGGCAAGCGGTGCCGCTCTCTGGCACCGCGTCGCAGCCCTGTCGGCGGCGCTTCAAAGCGCTCTGGGGCGGAGCTAACCACTACTGCCGTTACAAGAAAAAACACAGGCAACGGTAACCTTTGTTTAGTGGGCGCGTTGGACGCGCCCGCTGCAGCGACGAAGCTTTGACATCGTGTGCTGGCTGTCCTACACGTGGCATGTACTTCCCCGCCTGTTTGCGAGGCGTCACGTCTGAATTGCAACGAAGATAGGCCCCTGGTCCCCGAAAGATCTGGGGGGAGTTGGCGGAGACGAAGAATCTTTCCCACCGCAAACACTCCACCATCACACCTCAACCCACGCTGAATCCTCCTCGGGCCCGATGCACGCGCAGCCAGTGGAGTCTTTTTTCTTTCCTCGTGTCTTTTTTCCCCCCCCTCCCCTCGGTGGGGCGTGTCTTGATTTTTTCCCTCGTTTTTTTTTCCCCACCCCTCGGGTCTTTTTTTGTTGTTTGTTCTTTATGTTTTCTTCCCCCTTGGTTTTTTTGTTGGTTCCCTCCGGGGTTGGGGGGGCAGGGGGGCCGGGGGGGGACATGGGCCTCGATGCTTTTTTCCCTCTCCGGGGGGGGGGGGGGGCGGGAAGGGCGAGCCGGGGAGGCCTGGCAGGCGCTCCAACTCGGTCCGGGCCCACTGGGGCTCCACTTTGCCAGACCAGCGGACGGACAAGAGACGTGCGAAGATGATCTCTGATAATAGGTTTTGAATATTTCTAATTCGCGCGCGCGCGCGTGGCGGCCCCTGGGTAAAGCCTCAAATGCGTAAAACACAATGTATTCGCTTCTGGCGCACTTCGTGCCGCCAGCGTTATTACAAGGAAGCCCTTTCCGAGCAAGCCAGCTCGCGACAAATTGACGACCATCGCAGATGCAGACGAACATCACCGAAAAAGTGCACGAACATCGCATGTCAACGAGAATCGGACGTGGAGGACAATCGATTAAACAACTTATTCCAGTGCGACCCTACCTAGGAGTTGGAGAATTTAGTAAAGCAACATCTACATCTACACCGACAGCTACACTTACATCTACACCTGCATCTACATCTACATCAACATCAACAGCGATACACACATCTACTTACATCTACACCTACATCTACACCTACACATACATCAACATCTACATCTACACCTACAACCACATCTACACCTACACCTACACCTACATCTACATCTACACATTCGCATTGGTTTTGCTTTTGCTTTGCATTGCCTTTGCTTTTGCTCTTGCCTTTGCTTTTGCCTTTGCCTTTGCCTTTGCCTTTGCTATGTTATGATATGTTATGCTGCGCTATGTTATGATATGCTATGCTATGCTATGCTGCGCTATGCTATGCTATGCTATGCTATGCCATGCTGTACCACGCTATGCTATGCCGCGCTGTGCTATGCTATGTAATGCTATGCCATGCTGCGCTATGCTATGGCATGCTATGCTATGCTGAACTATGCTATGCTATGTTATGCTATGCTATGCTATGCTTGGCTATGCTATGCTATGCTATGCTGTGCTAATGCTGCGCTGCGCTAAACTGCGCTGCGATAAGCTAAGCTAAGCTATGCTAAGCGAACCTAAGCTAAACAAGACTAGGCCACGCTAGGCCAAGCTAAGATGAGCTAAGCTAAGCTAAGCAAAGCTAAGCTAGGCTAGGCAAGGCTAAGCAACGCTATGATGATATAAGCTAAGCTAAGCTAAACTAAAGTAAGCTAAACTTAGCTAAGCTAAGCTAGGGGAGCCCAGGGGGCGCAACACTTCTACGTGCGAAGAACCCGACGACCTCATTTAAGAGATCCTCCTGAGCCACCAGGACACGTGAAACCAAGCACTTCGCTGGAAACATTCTCATCAAATCCTCATGTTAGAGAGACCCCGTCCTGGGCGCATGAATCCTGACCGAATTGATCTGGATCTTAAGCTCGAGCTGCCTGAGTACATAGCTCGGGCTAGCTGCAATCGAAACGCGCGGGGCGCTCGATCAGCTCGAGCCCCAAACCCGATTCAGTTCCGAAGCCCTCGCTCGAGACATCCTCACCGCTTTTTGGATATCCCCCGGTGGCGTGGACGCGTTAACACGTGCCGGATGCAAAGCGCAAGAAGCAGGTTATATACCTCTCCGCGCAAATGAAAACAAGCGTTTGGCTAGGGACACCCTAACCAGATCCTGCTGACAGAATGTTTCGCTCGGGACACGTGAAAGTTTGAAGGGGGTTGGGGGGCCCAATCAGAAGCTTCGCCTAGGCGAAGGCCATATCCAACTCTGTTGTACCGTAGTAACGATAGTCCCCGAAGTAGGAGATCGTCGCGGGAGCGACGGGCCATGTCAAGCGGATATGTGTTCGATCTCAGTGGGAAGTGTGCCTCGCGACGTGGCGCAATTATATGTTGGCGGCCGGCCGCTTGGGAACAAACGGCCGCGGACAAACGCTCGCCATCTCTCGCCTTTGCCCCGGCCTCCTATAGTGTCGGAGGGGGGGGGGTGCGAAGCGCGAGTCCGCCGCCCGCTATGCAGTAAACGCTATATACACAAGATTGGCAGCAGCAGGCGGGCTCAACAAGGAAGGTTGGCCCGCGCGCAGGTGCCCTTGCAAGCAAGTGGCCTCGCAGGCAAATCACCTTGCAGGCGGTTGCTCCTCGGGTGGCTCAGACGAAGTTGTCTGGCCAGCCCATCACGGAGTATGTCGTTGTAAGTCGTGCTTGAAGGATTGCGTTTCTCCCGTGACCTGCAAGAGCATATCTCAGTCGATGCTCACTTTGGTTTGGCCGTCCGCAGTCAGGTCGCGAGCGTCGCGCCACTGCGCGCTATGCGCGACACCTCGCTCCACCACCTGTCGTATCCAACTAATGTGTCCCAACAGGGTGCGCTCGGTCGGTTTCTTCGGGACTTTGCTTGACAAGGGCTTGAAGACATATTCCGCATCGATGATCCAAGTGGCCTTAATGCTCAGGCCACCCATCTCAAGTTTATCTTTCAACTGAGCGGGTGTCAGCGGCCTTGCGTGAAATTCGTGCAGAGCGACGATCGTGGGATAGCAGCCCTCCAAGTTATGGGCTGCTGCTAGTGCTTTCGCTGGATAGCTCGAGCGGACCAGCAAGCGGTGAGACTTGCAGTGCGCGTCGATAAGATGGGCGACAAGCTTGTCAACAGGCGTGTTTCCACGCCGTAGCAAGTCTGCCCCGCGAATGCCATAGCCTTTGACCTCGCCCTCGACATCCCCACTAAAACGCCGGTAGCCGGAGTCGCTGTGCAGGTCGACCTCGCCCGCTGGAGTCATCGGTCGGTAGACGATCTTGTTAGGGCAAGCCTGCAACTGTCTGGTAATCGCGTTCAGTCGTCGCACTTGCATGTTGGTCGGTTCTTGGGCACGTTGCAGGGATGCAACATATATCATCAACCACGCCTGTGTGATTAAGGCACAATCCAAAGCGCCTCTGGGGCTGGCAGACATGTCTGTGACCATCTTTGATGCCTTGGCGTCAGCGTCTGCGCCGGTGAGTTCAGGATGTCGTATAGGACGGAGCTGTTTTATGCATTCGTCTTGATCGAATGTAACGTTACCGTTCCCATCCCTTGTGTACCTCGCAGCGCAATTCGCATTTGTGTTTGTTGAGTTTACATTTGCCAAAAGAGGAGGAGGCTGTTAACAAAGTTGCCTCCCACCTGGCTCCAGATGATACTTCGACCGCTCTCCCCTCCACTATCTGGCTAGCGCGAGACGAGGGCGCGGGCAGCGGCGCACTCGGCGAGCTAGACGGGGCCGTCCTGGATTTGTTATACATAGGAAGGCCAGTGCTATGCTGCGAATCGTGGCATGGAGTGACAACTCGCTGGGCGCGGGCGGGTGGGCCGCTGAGGGCCCCAGACCCCGGCGCGTTAATGCGTCGAGGATGAGTGGGGGGTCAGGGGGCCAGAGGAGGCTCAAGAGGCGAGGGCGGTAAAGGTAGTGGGGGGATGAATCTGGCTGGTCATGGCAGCCAAACACACAGCTGGGGGGCTCAAGCACGCGCGCGCGGGCGGTGGTCGTCGACCAGCCAGCGAGCGTCTTGAAGGTCGCCCAGCGCCAGCTCGGTCGGGCGCTGTTCAATGCACGGGTGAGCGCCTCCCAGCGCTCGGCCAAGAGGGCAGGGTCGATGCGAAGGCCCCGCGCGGCCACCCTCTCTGCGAGGGTGACGATGAACGGCGATGCAAACGCGGCCTTGCGCAGAGAGGCCGCGAAAGTACGTTGGAAGTGGTGGCGGCGCGGCGGAGTGGCTTAGTGGTCATCTCCATGTCGGCCAGTGCTGTAGCATGGGCTTCTTGCGTCATTGCGGGCGTGAGCGGTGCCGTGCGCTGCGCATCTCGTAGCTGGGCATTGCATTTCACGTTCGCGCGCGGCTGCGCCCAGAAGCTGTGGGGCCGCAAGCCATCCAACCAGCGGTGTAAGGAATGAGCTGTGCTCTCCATGCTGTGTCACGGAGGCGAACGTAGCGTGGTTCCCACAGATCTGCCAAGGTGTGAAATGCTGAGCGGGCGGCGGCTGCGACAGACATGACCCGCGGAGAGGGGGGGCGCGCTTCTGGGAGACCCGCAGAACCTTCTGGAGTTTCTCTGTGGGCAAGGCCTCAGGATGGCTCCGCGGGAGCCTCGCTGCCCGTTGCGCCAGAGAGCGTTGGCGAGCCTCGAAGTCGCGGTGCAGGGAAGACGGGGGGCTCGCGAACTGGGCGTCGTCGGTGAGCTTGACAGTCGGGGAGTCGATGTCGAGGAAGCGCTTGCTCAGTTCCGTTCTAGCATGCAGCCGCCGTGCCAAATGTGCGCCCTGGCGCCATATCGCACGCGAGATCGAGCGCGAGGTGATGGCCCTGCCGTCCAGGAAGCCAAGCTTGGCGTGGTCGCCCGAGCTGAAGCGGGCCCAGTCGGCGCGGGCCGTGCGGGCGGCCTCCGTCACGCGCCGTTCGCGCGTGCGCCAGCGCGTCTCGACGGAGAGGTGCTGCGTGTTAGCGGCGTCAATGATGTTATGCAGGTCAGTGGCGTAGTTGGGGTCGCGGAGCGCCGCCGGTGGGATGGCTTGTTCAGCCGGCGGCGTGCGTGGTTTGATGCCGATCGAGAAGGAAATGATGGCGTGGTCGCTGAGGCGCCTGCCAGACATGATAGCGGAGTCGTGCAGCACGTGGACAGCCATTGAGAGCTCCTGCGTCGCGTGGGATGGGGGGGCTGGTGGGCGCGCGGTCGATGGGGGAGGCCGCGTAGTCCGCCTTGTTGAAGCGCGCGGGGAGCTCGGACTCGACCTCTAGCATGGAATCGCAGAGGGCCTTCCAGAAGGGCTGCTGCTGGCGGTTGTTGTTGTCCAGCAGGAGGCGCGAGCGCTGCGCCCGGGGCTGGTTGGAGCTGCTCCGCGGGCGGCTGGCTGTGTTGAAGTCGTCCATGGCCAGGGCGGTGCGCTTGGTGTAGTCGTGGGCAGCCCAATCGCGATGCAGGTGCCGCGCAGCGCGGGCCCTGTCGCGATCTCGCGCTTGAAGCTCATGATTGTGGATGTTCATGATGGCGAGGGAGTGGCCTGTGCTCGCGTTGCTGATGACCAGCTGTTGAATGCGTCCAGGGGCCAGCGGGCCATGGCCGACGACAGGGAGCTGGTCAGGGCGGAAGCGCTCCAGCAGCATGGGCGTGAACCGAGGCGCCAGAATAGCGACGCCGTCTGTCGAAGGAGATGGTTCAGATGTCACGGGCCCCCTTTGAGGCCCCTGGGGGGAAATCTTCGAAATAGCTCAAAATTGTCTTAAACATTACATATGCGTTTGTCCCTACGACATGCATAGAGGCTCGGAGGTCGAGGAGGTTTGTCCCACCCGCAACGTATTTACGCTCGACATACGAGCGACATTGTCCGATGCGAAAGAATTGTCTCTGTGAAAAGGCTTTAGCACTCAAGCCGCGCGCGCGGCATCGCGAAACGTTGCGAGGCCGCGCGAACGCGCTCTGGCCATTGCGCCTGCCACTGGCCGCAACGATAGCGCATCGCAGCCCCATGGCGGCTCTGACCAACGCTCGTACCCCAAGCGGCCGTGCCGCCACATGAAGCGAAGCAAAACAACCCCGCGCGCTACCCATTTCAAACGCGCTGAACCACGCGCGGCGGCTGCAGCCGATCAGGCCTGCGTTGAAGTGGGAGGCGTTCTGCCAATCCCCCCGCCGCCAACAGAAACCGCCGCCGCGCGCAAAGGATTAGCGCAAAAGTGCAACCGCTGGTTGCACGATGCAACCACACTTCAACGATTCAGGCCGCGACCCCCCTGGACCAAGGCCCCAGCGTCTACGCTGGGACCCCGAGACCCCCGCTTCATGAAAGCAGCGGGCTCGCAAGCCTTCAGGCCAACGCAAAGGCGCGCCAACGGCGGGCCAGCGGAAGAGCCAAAATTGCGACGGATAGAGGGGGGAGGGCAAGGAAACGGGCGTGGTGAGGTGGTGGAGGAACCGTGGGGAGCAAGGACAAGGAGGGAACCGATGAAGACACCTATTGTTCCCCAGCCGCATTCGCCACCCGCCATCCCAACCCTGTTGCCACCCTCGCACTCCCCGCCCCGCGTAGGACCCCAAGGCCCATCGGCGGGGTCAGCGGCGCAGCACCGCCGCCATCGCCTCGGCCTCGGCGAGGCTGAGCGCGGCGTCTGGGGAGGCAGCCGCCAACTGCTCCTAGCGCTCCAGCCACAAGTCCCTGCGGCGGGCCTCGGCCGCCTTGGCCTCCGCGGCGGCCGCCTGCTCGCAATATTCCATGGCCCAGTGGACCGCGTGCTCGGCGCACGCGCGGGCCTTGATGGCCGCGAAGCGCGCCTTGTCCACGGCCGCGTCGGCCTCCTAGGTCGCGGTGGACCGCGGCAGAGACCCGCCGCGCGGTCCCTCGCAGCCAGCCTGCAAGTCGTCGGCGGCGGCGGCGAGGGGCTCTGAAGCAGCCGCGGCTGCTGGCTCTGGCCCCGCCGCCACTTGGGCGGCGCGGCAAGGGGGGCTGCCCCATTTCGGGCGCGGCAAGTCGGCATCGACGACTCGCGTGCACTTGGGAGACGGCGCCATCGGCGTCGCCGACGCGCGCGCCTTGGGCGCGAGGCAAGGGGGCGGGGGCGATAGCGCACTTGCGGCGCAGCGGGCGGCGTGGCATGCGCCCCGACGCCCTCTCGAGGGCGCGGGGCGCTAGGAGGATGACGAACAAGGCAAGCGGAAGTAGGCGGCGAGGGTAGGGAGGTTGAGGCAGGAAAGTGAGGACGACCACGCGACGATGAAGGGGCCTCTGGGGTGGGAGCACCATGGCAACCATAAGAACAATCACGTGGCAAGCTCGGCGGCCATGAGGAGGATGATGATGATGAGGAGGAGGAGGAGGAAGAGGAGGGAGGAGGACGAGGAGGAGCAGCAGCAGCAGGAGGAGGCGGAGGGCCAGACGGAGACGGAAGCTCAGGGACGCTGGCGTCTCCGCAGCACGGGAAACGTTGCTCCTCGGCGCCGTCGCCAGCCGCCCGCGGCTGTAGCAACTACCAGCGTACGAGCGCACGAGTAGCATGAACTCAAGGAAAGGCGCGGCGGACCATCGCGACCAGGATGGATCTCCGATGAAGGCGGGCTGCACGAGCGCACAAACGCTTCGCGCGACCCCCATCGGTTACCCCATCCTGGTCGCAATTCTCTGTGCCGCCCCTCTCCCCGAGTTCATCCTACGCGTCGTCCTCGTTGTTGTCTTCATCCTCGCATCCTTCTCCTCCCTCACCGCCGTCGTCCTCGATGTCCCGCGCCCTCCCACCCCTCCCCCACGTTGCGTCTTCGTCTGGTTCGTACCTCAGGCGGTGTACCCCCCCGCCCGCGCCCTCATCGCCAGTCAGCGCCCTCCGTCGCCCTCAACCTCGTTCCACCCTCCTCTTACCTCCATCCAGCCCTCCTCCAACAGCGGCGGAGGGCGCCGCGGCTCGAGCGCACCTACTTGGTGAACTCCATGGCCTTGCAGGCCTCCATCACCTTCGCCAGTGCTGGATGCATCAGGTGGCTGTACGCGTACGGAGCCTTCTTCGAGGCCGCCTGCTGCTTGACGACGAACGAGCTCAGCGCGGCCTCGTCCTGTGACGCCTCGATCTCTGCCAAGATCCTGCACTCCGCCGTGGAGCACTTCAGCCTGATGATCGTCTCGAGCGTTTTCTTCATCAGCTCATCGTCTGGATGCACCTTGAATGTCTGGGCGAAGTCGACCATGTCCTCATACGCGGTCGTGAGGTCCTTCGTGATCTTGTCGATCACGTCAGGGCTCCTGGTGATGATCGTCACCATCGCAACCTTGACGATGGCTTTGAAGGAAGCGTCGGCCTTCAGCTTATCACCCCATGTCTTGCCCTTCTCCGTCACGCCGCCCGCGCCATCGAGCACTGACGGGCCGCCAGCCTTGATCTCGCTGGCCAGCAGGGCAGCCACGATCGCCTTCTTCTCCTGGTAGCCGACGTCGTAGCTCTCGGCCGCAGCGCGGTAAAGAGCCTCAACCTGGCCTCGAACGCCGTTGAAACTCACGGTGTCCAAGAACGCAGCCTGCACTTTGGACCACTCCCTCTCCAAGTTCAGCCATTGGCCATGCAGGCCGCGGAGCTTCACACACTTCACGTCGATCGCCAGACGCTCCTGAGCGGTTGCACCGATGCCCACGTAGTTCACCGCCGCCGAATGGAACGCGATGGACGCCTTCACATGGTCTACGAGCAGCTTCTTCTGGCCCTTCCCCTCGGGCGGCACGAACCACACGAGCTGCTCGAGGACCTCTACCCAAGTGGAGATCTCCGCCATCTGGTCCGTCCCGCCTGCCCCGAAGAGCAGATCGCGCAAGTGCTGGAACAACTTCTCGACTGCGGCCGTCATCTTCGTCTCGATGGGCTTGTCGGGGTCTCGCGTAGCACGAACGCCCTGGATCGCAACCATCAGCTCCTGGCGCCAACTCTGGCAGTCAGCTCCTGCCAAGTCGGTGATCTCGGTCAGCTTCGCGATCAGAGGCATGAGCTTCTCTTCACTCTCGCTGGCCGCGACCATCGGCTTCACCTTCTCTGCCTTGGCCTTGCACTGCATCCAAGACAATGCAACACCTGGGAATCGCAGGGAGGCGACCGAGTCCATCATAGTCATGACCGCGTCGGCGTAGGTCACAGCGCTGTCATCAGAGTCCAAAGAGATCGCCTCGACCCTCTGCTCCAGGATCAAGCCCAACTTCTCGGAAGCCTCGTCGAAGAACTTACCCAACGCAATCTGCAATATCTTGACAACAGTGGTGTCCGAACCATTCCTGCAGTCGGCCTTCTTAGCACCCCACAACGACAAGCTGGCCGCCAAACTCGTCCGAGCGCTAGGCGAAGTCGGCGTTGCCGTCCCCTCACAGAACTCAGTCTCCATAATCTCTCTGAACGAAGTGATGGCTGAAGGGTACACCGCGAGCTTCACCATCATGTCGTCGTAGCTTGTCTTCAAAGCCGCTGATTTCCTGATGCACGGTACGACGAGTGTCGGCGCAACCCTCTTGACCAGCTCCGAGTCGGCATTGGGGCCGAAAAACTTCATGAATGGAACCACGTACTTGACATCGGCGGCGTCGGCGATGTGAATCGTCGCGCGCGTGAGCGCGAACACCGTCTGTATTGCCGACATCTCGTCGGGCCCCATCTCGGAGTGGATGAACGAGCACACGATGTTGTCGAACGATCGCAGGTTCATCAAGGAGGCCTCCCCGTCGGTGTCGTCGAAACTCAGCACCAGCGGGCCCAAGATGCCCGATGCGGCGAAGTATTCGAATTTGTTGATCTTCTCCTGGGGGCTCAACGAGAGGGACCGAACCTTCGGGTCGAGCGGGTCGAAGTCGTCGAGGTCCGCGTCGGGGCCGCCTGGCGCCGTCATCATGATGGCCCCCGTGAGGAACGCTAACTTCGTAACGGTGTCTTCCTGTCCAATTGGCCACTTGGGAACAGCGTTGGCGAGGGCCATGTGCACGCAAGCCTCCTGGAGCTGCGCGGGCCACATGACGTCTGCCTTCTTGAGCAGTGTCAGCTCGTCGCCGACGGTATTGAACTCTCCGAACTGGATGTGCTTCGTGTCCGAGCACGCCTCCGCGGCCTTCGCGAGCTCCAGGCGCGCATGGAGAAGGTTGGCCTTCTGCAAGTCCGAGGCCGCACCCGAGACACGCAGCATTCCGACCTGCCCATGGGGCGCAAGCGCATGAGAAGGAAGATTAGTGGTACTACATGGTTTCTTTCGGGTCGGAGGGCATACTACCCTCCCCACGCGCCCGCGCTCCCCCTGCGCCTGGGCAGAGGGGCGGCGGGCCATCAGCACAAGCTGATCCAAAATGGCCCCAACACCCCCTCGGGACAGCTAGAATGCATTGGCCGCCGCGCGGCTCAAGATAGCCCGATGCCACTTGACGGCCCTCGAGCCATCTAGGCCCAAGCGCCGCCCCACGACAAGGCAACCCCATCGCAGGACCCCTCCCCCCACGCAGGCTTGCCCAAGCGGCCAACGCCTTGCAGAAACCAGATGGGGGCCACGAATGCTGCGTCTCGCCGCTGCACTCTCTTGGAAACCCTCCGCAGCTCGGGCGGGGCGGGGGGGGCAACGAGGCCCAATGCAACCCAATGGGCACCGCATGATGCTCCAGGAAGGCCCGAACAACGTTCAGAGCCACGCCGAGCCGCCCAAGAGCCGTCAAGGGGAATAGATACGAGGGCCTAGAAGGACGCCAAGAGTCAAACACGCAAATTGCGTGATGCATCTTACCCAGGATGGCATGCGTGGGCGGGGGCGAATACTCGAACGCGGAGCCGCGAGGATGGCTGAGATGCGCCCCAGAAAGCCCATGACCCCCCACCCCCCCGATGGCCAACCCTAAAGGAACCCCAAGTCGATCAAGGAGCCGCGGGCGCGTCAGAAGACCACCGCCTGCCCCCAAACACGTCCGACTAGCGCCCAAGAGCTCCGACACATGATGCAGTTACATTGCCCCCTCGAATGGGGCCCATGACACCCGAGCCTCTCCGCACTCGCCAGGGCAAAGACACATGTCCTGCACCGCGCCCGCGACCAGCCGAGAGGGGGGGAAGGAGGGTGGAGAGAGGGAGGAGGGAGGTGGGAGGAGGGAGGCGGGAGGAGGGAGGAAGTAGGAGGAGGGAGGAGGGGGAAGGGAGGAGGAGGGGGAGGGAGGAGTGAGGGGTGGCGCACCTCGAGACCGCTCGCGATCCTTCTCCCCTTTCCCCCCGTCCACCCATCCCCCATCGTCCTCTTCCAGCTCCCCTCGCCATCCAGCCGCGTCCTCCTCCTCCTCCGTCGTCCTCGTCAAATTCCTCTCTCCCCCGCCCCCGTCGCCCCTCTTTAACTCCCACCTCCTCCTCCTCCTCCTCCCTTTCAACCTCCTGAGCGCCATTGCTACGTGGGCTGGCGGAGATGCGCGAAGCGTCAATCATTGTTCTTTCTCGCGCATGCGCCTCCTCGGGTGCCCCTGCTTCGTCGAGCCGCCGAGGATCGCGTCAATGTTCAGCTTGTCGTCGTCACCGAGTACGCTCCTCACGGCGTCGGAGTCGCGAGGAGATCTCGCTGGCGACCTGGCGGGGCCCTTCTCCTCCACGATGGTCTTGCCGCTGGACTTCTTCTGGGCGGCAACTGCTCTGGATGCCAAAGTCGGCACGTTGACAGCCGACAGCGTCTCACCAAAACCATCAGCACTACCGCCTGCCTTACTTGGCGTCTCCACGGCGGCCTCGGAAGCACAAGGTGGAGCCGCCAGTTCCTGGATCTTCCCGTTGACGTCATCCACCGTCAAGGATGCGTTCCTGCAGAGCTTCACGAATGCGTCCTCGTTCTTCGACGGGCAGGTGAGGTAGTCCAGCATCTTGGCGGCGTGCTTGTCGTACAGCTGACGGGACGGATCCACGAACACCTCCTGGTCTTCAACCTCGATGTTGAAGTACAGCTCGTACGAGACGCCTGCGGCACCGAAGGAGCCGTCGTCGTGGATGAGGACGCCCTTGAACTTCTCCTGGCTGTAGAACGGCTGCGGGAGGTCCTTCGCGACGAAGCCAAGCTCTTGGTATTCCTTGCCGAACCTCGCCGGGAACTCCGACGGCCTGAGCCCTCTCATGCGGACGAACGCCTTCGCCCCTGCCATGAGATTCTTGGTGACGTGGCGCGGGAAGAAGTCCTTCTGAGACGGGTCTGTCGACTTCTCCCACACGACGCAAGCCTTCTCGAATGCGTCGTTGTAATCTTTCTTATGATGGCACTGCTGGCACACATGCGCACACGTGCCGTCCATGCTGAACCCGATATTGTACACACACCAACACTTCTTGCAGCCATTGCCATACATGGTCGTCTCCGTCACGACGCCTTTCTTGTCAGTCTTGATGACGATGAACGCCCAGTTGTCAGCGCCAATCTCTGTGGCCTGAACTCCGCATCTGGCGCACGGCGACAGCTTCTTCGGGATCTCGCCAGCCGTGCCAGGCGTCGGGGCACCTGCGACGGGCACCAACGCAGGCTGACTCCAACGGTGGGCGCTCGAAGAGACGAGCCCGCACTGACCCCCAACCTCGACCCCGTGCCGAACGGCACTGGCCTCACAAGAAGCCATCCCTTGGCCCCAGGACGGTTGCGAAGCTGCGGTGGTTTCAAAAAAACACCCCTCCCTCTTCCATCCCCTCCACTCCCACCTTCACCCTCCCCGTGCCGTCGCTGTGCGTCTCTCACTCCTCCAGTTTCCATTCATCATCCCCCCCTCCTGTTCTCTCGACGCTGTGGTTATCATCCCCCGCCAACCTGCTTTGGGGCCCTTCGCATCTCCTGCCTCCGCCTTCGTCTTCTTGGCGCCCCTGCGGCCCGTCACGGCGGAGGCGGCGTCGTCTGCTGTCGAGCCCGCGGCAGCGTCCTTGCGCTTCATGGCGGAGAGCTCTCGGGCGGCCGTGCAGAAACCAGCCCAACAGCACAAAACAAAAAAAAAAGGCGCCGCCTCAATGACGAAGAGATCAGCCCGACCCGAAATGGCCGCAGCGAGGACGGGAAAGAGGGGAGTTGGGCAGAGCGCCCGTCCGAGCAAGCCTCGAGGTCGTCCCAGGGGGCCGCGGGATTGGTTGAGGTGTTTGCAGGGTTGAGTAAGGCCCCCGAGCACGCCCGAGGGGGTCCAAGGTGGCCCCGCGATTTCACTAAGGGCCATCAGACTGTCGTGATATCGCTTCCTGGGGGGTTGCCGAGGGCTCTTGGGTGATGCATCGGGGGGAGGGGTGGGGGGGGTGGCCTTTTGGGGGCCTGAGGGTGTTACGAGCCCTCCTCTTCTTCCTCATCCTCCTCCTCCTCCCTCTCCTCATCCTCCTCTTCCTCCTCCTCCTCCTCCTCCTCCTCGTCCTCCCCCTCCTCCCCCCTTCTCCTCCTCTCCCTCCTCCTCCCCTCCTCCTCCTCCTCCTCATCCTTCTCCTCCTCCCCGTCCCCCCTGCACCTCCTTCGGGGAAGGGCGATCTGAGACACTGGGAACGCAACGTCAGTTGGTTCCTGGAACCCTCCCAGGTTCCAATCGCACCAGTGTTTCGACCTGCGTCCAGCCGCGGTGACGAGAGAACCCCCGAAGGCCAACAACAAGTGCCTCAACCGCCCTCCACTGAGATCCGCAACCATGCCCGACGCCATGAGGCTCTCGGTGGGCCTCGGGAGCGTCGAAGACACACTCGAGACAAGCCAGCCCCAGGACAGGTCTTTTGGCAACCAGGTGTGTGAGAACGTCGAGAACCAGGGTACACCAAGAGGGAGGGTGACCCGGATGGGGGGTCAACGTTCGATCGATGGGCGCACCGAAGTGCCCCAGGCATATGCCCCCCGCCTGCCCGCCCTCCCCATCCTCCCACCCTCCTCTTCCTCCTCCTCATCCTCCTGCTCCTCCTCCTCCCCCTCCCCCCCATCCTCATCACCCTCATCATCCTCCTCCTCATCCTCCTCCTCATCCCCCGCTCTCGGGACGTATCGACTGCAAATTCCGACTGATCACCCCTCCCTCTCTCCTTCGCGTTCGTTCGCACCGCGCGGCAACGCGGCGGCGCGCCAGTCGGAGGCGCCTGGTAGTTCAAGTACTGAACCAGCAGTCGGGAAGGAGGATGATGATGCGGAGGAGGAGGAGGAGGAGAAGGGATGGAGGTGAGGGGGGTAGGAGGAGGGGGAGGAGGATGGGGGAGGAGGGGGAGGGGGGGAGGAGGAGGAGGAGGAGGAGGAGGAGGAAGAGGAGAAGGAGGGCGACGGCGTCGGCGACTGCGACGCGACGCAGCTGAAGACGACGTCGACGGCGATGGCGACGTCATCGAATGCGACGGCGACGTCGACGGCGGTGGCGACTGCGACGATTCCGATTCCGATTCCGACGACGACAACAATAGCAAAGGAGGCCGACGCATGAACCCCATGCCATATTCTGAGACACCGAGCCCTCGATCCAACACAAGCGGCGAGGCAGCACGGAGGCGGTCGGGCCCGCCTGGAACTTGTGGTCAGGCGGCCGCCAGGCAGCGGCCGAAGGAAGAATGCGGCAGGCAGGACGAACCAACTCCCCTGTCATCCATCATTCGCCCCTGGGCTCTCGTAGACCATCCTTCCCTGCCGCTGTCCTCCCACCCTCTTCCAGCAACATCTTGCGCCCTAGCCCCTTGCACTTCTCCCACCATGATGCGCTCGTGTAGCCTACGCGGTGCCCCACCGTGCTTTTGTGCGTTCTACAGCATAGCGCACGTGCCACACATAACACCTCCTCATATATCATCCCCCTCCTTACACTTCCCCCCACCCTCATGTCTTAGAATTTGCCCGTAGTGTTTGAACCCTGGTATTGTTTGTGTCTTCGCTCCTCCTCACCTCTGTGCTCCTCCCCGTTGCTCATCCTCCCCTCCTAGTACTGGCTGCTGCATCTCAAGGCGCAGAGCGGGCCAGCAGGCTCAGCAAACGCCACCATACCTGACGAGGCGGTCCTCGGACTTGGAACTCGAACCCTGGGACGGACTCTGGCCCAGCGGCATGACTGGCGGGAGCGGCAACAACTTCGACAACCTGCCCAGAGCCGTTGGTGCGGTCTGCGTGCCCTTGTCCTTGGTTTTCTTGATATGGTTCGAGGCCTTGGCGATCGCGGTTTTGATCACGGGGTTCTTACTCTTACCAATCGCAGTGGCGATGTCCTGAAACGTACGTTCGTACTCTCGTGCCTCCTGCCGCTGGCCTTTCAGGTCTTGTTTCAAAACCATCACCTGTCCCAAGAGCTCCCCCCTCTTCATCTTGTGAGGGTCCTTCGGCATACTCTCGTGAGAACTATGCGGGGTGCACTGCAGGAAAGATGCGGAGGGCACTGCAAGAACGACACGGAAGAATTGCAACGGCTAAGCCGATTTGAGCCAGAGAACCGCGAACGGAGTGGCGGTACCAACTGATGAACACAGTTGTTTGTGAAAGGCTTGCAAGCAGTGCAACTGCATTCATGTAAGCAATACAATACATGCAACAATCACGCACAATACATGAATTGGCCCCAGGAAATGCAATGCACGCACGCAGTGCACTTGCAACTTGTCGCTGGTGCTTCTGCTAACGGTGCGGCACACTGCGTGGTTAGATTGTGTTGGTGTAAATGCGATAATATACCTTCTATCCAAGAATTAGTTGGCACCCCTGAGCGCACTATCGGTTCGCCATACGTTGCGCAACACGCTTGCCAAGTGGGCCCTCTTCCCTCGACCTCCCCCCCGCCTCCCCCACCCCCCCCCCCCCCCCCCCGCGCGCAACCAAACCGCGCCCCCGCCCCTTGCTCCCGCGCCCCAAGCGCTCCCCACCGCGCCGCGCTGTTGGAAGCTGGTGGGCGGGCTGCGTTGGGTGGTGCGCGGGGGGGGGGGGGGGGGGAGGGGGGGGGGGGGGGGGGGATGGTGGTTGGTGGGCATGCGAGTGGCGGCTCGGAAGGTTGCGCGCGTCGGGTGGCCGCTTGGACGGGTGCGTGGGTGCGCGGGTTGCAGGTGGGTCTCGCATGGGTGGTGGGTGGGAGGTGGGTGGGTGGTGGGCGATGGGTGGGCGGGTGGTGGGTGGACGGGTGGTGGGCGGGCGGTGCGTGGACGGTGGATGGGCGGCGGGCGGGCGGCGGGCGAGCGGCGTGGTGGCGGCTGGTGGCCAGCGGGCGGTGGGCGGATGGAAGCGCGCGGGCGCGTGGGTTGTGGGCGGGTTGTGGCAGAGGAAAAGCGGCGGGATGGCGGGGGAGGGTGCAAGCAGCAACATGGCCCGCAGCGCAGAGATTCAAAGACCATCTGGAGAACTGCGGTCCAATCCCCAACCCCTTGAAGAGGGGCACCCCTGCAACACGAACTGCGTTTTTAACCGAAGCAAAGCTGGTCCCCCAGGTGGGCGCGGAGGGGGCGCATCAGAGGGGCACCCCTGTAACGCCAGGCTGGCGGGCGCGCGCATGGGCGCGTGGCGGGCGGGCGGTGCGTGGTGGGCGGTTGGTAGGTAGGTGGTGGGTGGGTTGTGGGTGGACGTGGGTGGGCTTAAAGTCGGCGGTGCGGCTGGTGGTCGGTGCGTTGGTTGCGGTGGGCGGTTATCGAGTGGCGGTTGGGTGGTGCGTTCGTGACGCCCCTAACTCTGCGCGGGCGCCCCCGCCCCGCGCGGGGGGGGCCCTCGGGCGCCTCCCGACGAGGCCCCGTGCGAGCCGCCGAGGGCTTGGTAGCCCTTACTTCTCTGTTGAAAACCCTATGGGGGCTCTTTTGCCCTCTGTGGCCCTTCGGTGAAGTCATGGGGTCCTTTCGTTGTCCTGCTTGGGGCCTAGGCGTGCTACTGGGCCCAAGGCACAAGGGGGGCCACTTTCGGGAAGTGGTGCCCCTCGCGTTTGTTTGGCGGCGCCCCAAAGCGCGAAGGAACGAATCGCCGCGCCCGCGCGGGCGCGAGGGGTGGCGCGGACGCCAGGTGCCAGCCCATAGAAAGAAGGTTTTAAGCAACGTCTGACTTGCCTGGGCGCGAACACTAAACGATGACGACAGCGGATGCGGCGAATGGGCGCACGACGGATGCCCGACCCCTGTATGAAAGCACCTTCCACCCTTGTCAGGGGGCGCCCCCATGCCCCTGTTAGGCGGCGCGCTGGCGCCCAACCCCCGCCCCCTGCCAGGAGGCACCCTTGCAGCGCAAAGTGCATGTTTCATTGGTGCGAAACTAGCTCTCCAGGTGGAGGGGCCCCATTGGGGGGGGGGGCGCAGCTGTAGCGCCAGGGTGGCTGCGCATGGTGGGTGCGCGGTGGGCGCGCGGCGGGCGGTGGGCTGGCGGTGGGCGGGCGGTCGCGCGTGGCGGGTGGCGGGTGGGTGGCGGGAACGCTGGCGGGCGGTGGATGGGCGAGTGGCGCACGGGCAATGCGCGGCGGCGGCGGCGCTGCGCACCCCCCCCCCGCCCCCCGCCCCCACCATATTCCAGCGCCGCAATGTTCGAAAACCGCGCGGCGGCACCGCGCGCCGCCGCGGCCGCGCAGCTATAAGGCCCCCGTGCCGCGCATGGCCTGGCAAACTAGAGACACCGTTGCCCGCGAAATCCGCACCGCCCCGCAGCCGCCCTGCAACCCCTTGTAGATTGCGAAAATTCAAGCCCACATTCCGCGCCACGCGGCCGATGTCTATTGCGGGGGCACTACGAATTGGCGGCCGCGCGCCATGCAAACATCGGCGCGAAACTGCATGGCTCCGCGCGAGGAAACCGCTGAAGGCAAGCGGGCGGGCGCGCGCGTCGGACAAGGCAGAGCGCCGCTAAGCCGCGATCGACCGTCTCGGAGGGCAGCAGCTGACATCCCAGCCCCGACGGTCGCGGCCAAGGCTGCGCGTCCGCGGCTAGCGCATGCGGCGTTGATCGCCACGGGACAAGCACAGCCGCCTGCATTCAAGCCAGCAGACGCTTGCCGCGCGCTTCCAGCGGCGCCCGCGAGCCCGCGAAGAGCGCGGTCGCCTGGACTGATCGCAGAGATATCTTGACCACAAACGAAAAGACAATTGACTTGCTCGCGCTAGCGGTGAGACAATTTTGGGACAAATGAAAAGACAAATTTGTCCCGCCGAACCCTGGGGGCTAAAAACAGGAGACAAATTTGAGACAAATTTGTCACAAATTTGTCGTTTTGGGACAAATGTGAGACAAATTTGTCACAAATTTGTCCCCATGCGAAATTGATGCGGTTTGGATTGTCTCTTGGTTTGTCTCCTCCCGAAAGTCGGATGCAAAATTTGTCTCCGCGATTGTCCTGTTGCGCGCGGCCTCGGCTAGTCCGCGCTGCCAACTCGTCCGCTCGCAGCGATCACACCCGATGGCCGCGCGCGCGCAGTGCAGCCTCCCGCGCGCGCCCTCCATGATCGATGTCTTCGCTGACCCCAAGGCTTGACCGGCGCGCCGAAGACGCGCCGCGCTCGCGGACGCGGCGCCGACCCCACCCCCCCCTCCCCCGAAGCTGCATTCGCCCGTGCCACCCGCCCTCGCGCGACGGCCGAAGAGGTGCGACCACCGCCTCGACCGTCGCCGACGTCGGCAACGCGCGCGGCCTGCGCGTCGCGGCGAGGCGCCCCCGCCCAGACCGAGCGCGTCGGAGCACGGGCGAAGAAGCACGCCGCGCGGCGCGAAACAAACTAACCCACCGACTTCCGCCCTGAAAAGCGCGGCGCGCGGAGCGGATCGAGACATTGCGACGATCCAGGGGCGCGCTGGGCGAGCAATCGGCCGCCGTCGCCGCGTGCGCCGCGAGGCAACTGCGCCCGTCGCCTTACAAAATGAGGGCGTCTCCTCGGCGGCGCGGCGCCGTCAATGCAGAGCCGCGCCGCGGCCGCAAATTGCGCTTGACTTAACAGTGGGCGCGCGGGTTGCAGCCGCCGCGCGAAGCCGTCGCGACGCCATTGGAGCGGCGCGGTCGTGGTCCAGGGTGCGCAGGCGCGCGCGCGCCGTGCGCGGCTTGCCGCCGCGACGCGAGCGGCGCGCGCATGCCCCGCTCGCGAGGAGAGAAGGCGCGGCGGGAAATGCAGAGACGGATCATGGAAGGGGGTGCTGAAGATGCAACGTGCAACTGGCATCTCGCGGGTTTCCCACCACCACCTGCGCCCCCCCAAACAATTGACACTCGGGGCGGCGACAGCCTCGCCCATACATCAAGCTGCGTGGGAGCGCGGCGTAGAAGGTGAGCGACAAGTTGACGACGGCCAGCGCCAGGAAGACGTAGCCCGCATTGTTGTAGAAGTACAAGAGCTCGGCGGGTGGCCTGAACGCCCGTCGCCGCGAAGTTCGCGACGGCGGGGGGGGCCGCGGCTTCCCCAGTCAACGGCGCATCGTGCCGCGGCGCGCCTCTAGCCCCAGCTGCCTGGGGCCCTCAGCTGCGGGGGGGGGGGGCGAGGAAGAAGGTTGCAAGGAAGAGGAGGGTTGTTCAACCGTTGCGAGTGCGGGGAGGGGGGGCGCGCGCGCGGAGGCGCGACGGGCGGCCCAGCGGGGCGAGCCGCGACATCAGGTGACGCGGGGGGCTGAAGTCCACGATGAGACTCACGGGGGATATGCTGCGGGTGGCAGCCCGCGAGGTCCATGGAGAGCGCGACCGCCGCCCGCCGCCCGAGGCGACGTGGCGGACATGGAATACGGCAAAACGCACCCCCGACAATCGACTTCGGCGACTGTGCGGCGACCCGAAGGCACAGCCCAAGCCAACAACTGCCTTTGAAGGACCCGACGGAACGGTCGCCAGTTCCCCCGCGGCGTCGGTGCGCCCATATCGGCTGGGATCTGCGCCGTCGGCGCAGAAGCCCAAGCCAAATTCGCGGCGTCGCAATTTTTCTGCGCATTTACGTTTCCCCCCCCCCCCCCCCCCACACCCTCCTTCCTCATCGGCCCTCCCCTGCGCCACTCCTTCCCCCCCCCCTTGCCCGCGCCTGTCGCGGTCGCACCCCCCTTCCCCCCGCCCTCCTGCGCGCGCGAACCACGCCTCGCTTCTCGGGCATCAGACAACGCGCGGCGCTCGCAACTTTTGTCGCGCGCCCAAACGTACCCGCCCTACCCCCCCCCTGCGCAACCCTCCACCCTCTGGGCACGGATATGCGCAGCTGTGGCCGCTATATACCATCATCCAACCAAACCAGCCACTTGCTGCGCCAAACGCCCGACCAAGCTTCCCAGCCGCGCCCGCCAACCAAACAACCAACCACGGCTAGCACATCTTCGTGCAGCTTCCAATTGGGCAATTGCTGGGCGGTTGGATAGCGCCTGCCTCTGCCAGCGCGCCGTGGCTGCGACCGCGCGGCGGGCGCCCTTCAACTGCCATCCGTGCCCTACGTGCCGCGCGTTTCCCCTGGTGGCCCCAGGCAGCGCGCGGCGCCCGCCGCCTCTGGCACGCGCCCCCGTTCCCAAGGGCACCCCCCCCAGGGCGCGGACCAGCGTTGTTGGAGCATTCGTGCGGCCATTGCCGACCGAACAAGCCAGCCAACCTGCCCGCAACGCAACAGCGCCAATCTTCCCAACCCGCCAGCCAGCCCACGAGTGGATCACATCTCCGCCCAGCGCTCGCACGGGGCACCTGCGGGAAGGCAAGGCTCGCACAACTAAGGGCGAGCGCGAACATTGGCGACGACATCGCGAATCTTGCCACGAACCTAGTTCCTATTCGGTCGCGTTCTTTGCTGCGTCATTAAAGGTGCTTCACCAATTCAATACAATGCAGCGCAATTTCACGTAACGCATCGCCGCGCAAGTTTAAACTCGCTTTTCTTCTCATCGTTCGATTCGCCTTCTTGCTGGTGCCATGCCGTGCAGTGCGTGCAGCCAGTGTGATGCAGCGTGCTGCATAGTCAGCGCCCGTCCACTAGCTCTTTAGGTGTCCTACTGGTTGCGCCATCGTTGCGTGAACCGCATTGGTGGCGACAGGTGTCATTTGGTCGGCCCTCCTCCTCCTCCCGTCCTTATCCTAGCTCCGCGGCCATGCGCCTCGCTCCTGATGTGAGTTTACGCTTTCTGCGCTCAGGGTCGGCCGTCATCCTCCTCCTCCTGATCCCCCCCTGCTCCTCCTCCTCCCGCTCCTCCTCCTCCTGCTCCTCCTCCAACCCCTCACGTGCACTCCCGCTCTCCGAAACCGACCCTCTCTTCCCCCCCCCCCCCCCAGCTCAGTCTCTCACCCGTCCAAGTCCCATGTGGCGAAGGACCCAGTGTCCCCAGGGCCTGGCCCGCGGCGCACCTGTGCAAAACCAGCCTTCGAAGGCCTCGGCGGGCCAGCAATAGCGAACGGGCCAACAGGTGGCCACTGATTGATCCCAAGGGTCGCGTCCAAAGACCAACGCGGCAACGATTTCGGCGGCGCCTCGATGCCCAAACCGTTTTTCCAGCCACAAGGGGGCACGCGCCACACGGGACCTGAAAGCATAAGACGCTGAACATGAGAGGGGCCGAGATGAATGCTTGGCGGGGGCGGGGGACAGGACCTGGGGGATGCAAGATTCGGGCAATGTGCAAGCCCCAAGGGGGCTCCGAGGGCAATTTTGGAGCGTTTTACTGGCGGGAGCGGGGCGACCACGCGCCCTGAGAATTGCCAACCGTCGCCCGCAAGGCCGAGGCTTCCCGCGACTGCAAAATGAGGGCAGTCCGTCACTGCTCTGTCTCGGCGTCTGAGTTCGATCCATTCGAATGCGACATCTGGCCACCAGGACAGGTCGGGGGAATGACTGCGCAGGTGACAGGATCTGCGGGGTTGAGCGGGAGCAGCGGGCAAAAAAAACACCATCTCGATGGCAGCGATCCGTTGCTCCAGCTGCCTGGGCTGAGCGTCTGCATCGCTTGCGGGCGGCAGGCGGGCGACGGGCTTGAAATGGAGCGGAACGCCACGCCGCCCGTCGCGACACATGCCCGAACGCTGGAAAGGAAGAGGCCATACTCAGGCTGAAGGAAATCCTGATAGAAGAGGAGGGGGGAAGAGGGGGGCGGAGTGGAGGAGGAGGGAAAGGATGCGGATGACACCACAGGGAAGGCGGAGGATGGCGGTAGGAAGAGTGGCCGTAAGAGGGCTTGGGTGGTGGATGAAGTGGAAGACAGGCAAGGAGAGAAGGATAAGGGGCGGGCGGAGGAAGAGAAGGACCGTCGATCCCAAATGGTGCCTCAGGGGGCAAACGAACATATCACAAACAACACGTCACAACATAAAGTGTGTAGCGCAGTGCATTGGGAGTGGCGGTGCAAAGGATCGGGTGGCATGCACCTCCTCACTCAACCACGGCGGCAGCTGCAAAAAAACGGCTCCTATTGCGAGACCTCGGGCGTTGTCCGCCCCGCTTGGCGTGCAAATGTCGGGGTGTGGGGGGGGGGGGGGGGGGGGGGGGGGGGGGGGGGGGGGGGGGTGGGGTGGGGGGGGGGGGGGGGGTGGGGCTCATGTCGTTCGCGCGGCGGCCCTGGACAACGTTGTTCGGTATATGGTAGGGCGGGCGGTGACAGGTTCGTTTGTGCCTGGAGCCCAACGGACAGACACTTGCAAGACATGGGCGGGACTGTTGGCAAGGCGTGCAGGGGTAGGCATTTTGAGCAGCGCAGGGCGGCGCCATGAGATCAGGAGGGGGCCCACGGGAATACGCAGCGCCTCACCCACCTACCATTAACACAGGGGGCGGTGCTATCCTGTCCCCAACGTAGCGCCACCGCGGGCGCAGTTGGAGCCGTCCCCCCATCCCCCTGCCAGGTTGCAAACTTCGGTCCGTCCCAAAATTGCAGGTCGGGGTTCGGTGCCCTGGGCCGCGGATCGCGGGTGGGCGGGGTCGCGGACCAGCCCCCCCAAGCGTTGAACATCCCAGAAGAGGCCAGGGGGAGGGCGATGGAACGAGAGTGGCGATGACGAAGAGGGTATCGGAGAGGGAAGGGCGGGGGAGGCAGAGAGGCCGAGGATGCACATGCGATTGCGTGAGGAGGGGGGGGACACGGCGGGCACAATCGGAAGGCGTACGATAATGCAGACGCGGAAGAGCACGATGCAGACAATTGGAATTGCCGACGGTGAGGGTTAGAGGGGCAGGATGGGGAGGGCGGCAGGTGAAACATGATATACCACGGCCTTTCCAAGCTTTTGTTTGTGCGGGGTGGGGTGTCGGGCGGGCAGACCCCATCAGTTCAGGCGCCGCGCGGCCCCGCCAACAAGACGTGCCACTTACTTCGTCGCCCCCCTTGCACCTTCCTTCCTCCCCGCTGCTCCTCGCTCCTCCAGGTAATCCTCCTCTTCCTGTTCCTAGTCGCCACTCAACGCTACATTGCGTTGCCTGTCACAGCAAGTTGTCTGAAACACAATGCTTACACGAAATCCTCGTGCTCCGAATCCTCGCCAGGGAGCTTCTCCCGCTCCTGGGCGAAAAGCACGTGCGCACCAGGAAGGGTCTTCAACCACTCCCTGGCGGCTTTCCGAGCAGCCCATGAACAGTGGCACAAGCTCTTGCGCCCCCACGCAGACGCAAAATTGTTGTACTGCTGAAGCCAACACACAAGATACCCAAGAGGCCTGCCAGTCCCCTTTGATGTCCGCTTGGCGTGACGGCCAACGCGGTTCTTCCTACAACAATGGCTGGTGCGAAGGTCAATGGCCTTCCCCTTCCTAGGCTTACGCTCCTTCCCATCACGATGCATCTCGTCATGGCAATACGCGTAGAACCCAGAAGTGTCGTAATGAGTGATCGTGCCAAGGCCAGGTATATCGAATGTGACAACACCATGCTCCCGAAGATCAGGCTCGTCAGCAACGGCGGGCGGAGGCGCTGGAAGATGAGGTGGCGGTTCATCTCCGCCGACTGCATCGCCGCCCCCGTCTCCCCCTCCTGGACCACCATGGCTCTCGTCGCCGTCGCCTGAGCCACCGCTCTCGGACTGCGGCGGCGTCGGCCCAGCGAGGGAGGACAGCTCGTCGGCCTTGACATCGGCATCCCCATGGCCAGGGTCCTCGATATCCATGGTGCTGCCCTCGCCGTCACTCTCCGCGTCGGCACCCGCCTGCGACCGCCACGAAGCCAGCATCTGCTTCGCGGTCAGCTTCTTGGCCTTCTGAGGGTTCCACCACTCATGGGCAACCCCGCCAAACCACGAAGCAACGTCAAGATGCCGAGCGTGAATCGTGCCGACGAGCTCGGGGGAGTAGCAGACGCGGAAGAAGCACACGTCCCACGCCCAGTCGACGGGGAACTCACGCACGGCCTTCCAGTCGGTGAAGTTCCTCAGGGTAGAGGTGAGCCGCACGCGGTCCAAGGCGATCCGCCCAGGGTTGTCCTCCATGCGCCGCGAGACGTCATCGACCTCCTGTCCATCAGCGAGCCGCATCTCGGGGATGTAGAGCGTGAACGGCTTCAGCTTCACGTCGGCTAGAAAGAACCAGCGGGCAGCAGGCTGCAGCCCGTCTCCGCCCGCGCCCGCGTCGGCGCGCGGAGGGACTGGGACGGCCAACATGACGATCTCGCCGTTCATCAACGCGTCCTGCCCGTCGCTCTTGGGGAACTGGGGAGACACGATGCGGTGGAGCTTGCCCCGCATGGATGCGTGCGCCTTCCCCTGCGGCCCGCGCATGCACGCGTTGGCCGCGTGGCATAGTCGGGACGCAAGCGGCGGCGGGTTGGACGCCTTGTCGGCGACCTCAGGGACAGGTGCGTGCTGTATGGTGTTATGAACGGCAGCCCATATATCATCAAGATGCTGGCGAATGGCACGGGCATGGTGATGCCGACCTCCATGAGATAACATTGACGTCGCAAGTCTCGTGAAGCTCTTGTTCTTGTACTCCACGTGCTGGAACCCATCCACGGAAGTCGGCGCGATCGACGCGTCCGGAGCGTTGGCTTTGGCGCCGTCGCCAATGCTGCCCATGACACGCTCCGCCGC
>CAUYUJ010022094.1:71960-121960 GCA_963575745.1 Prorocentrum cordatum
TTGGGTGGTGCGTTCGTGACGCCCCTAACTCTGCGCGGGCGCCCCCGCCCCGCGCGGGGGGGGGCCCTCGGGCGCCTCCCGACGAGGCCCCGTGCGAGCCGCCGAGGGCTTGGTAGCCCTTACTTCTCTGTTGAAAACCCTATGGGGGCTCTTTTGCCCTCTGTGGCCCTTCGGTGAAGTCATGGGGTCCTTTCGTGGTCCTGCTTGGGGCCTAGGCGTGCTACTGGGCCCAAAGCACAAGGGGGACCACTTTCGGGAAGTGGTGCCCCTCGCGTTTGTTTGGCGGCGCCCCAAAGCGCGAAGGAACGAATCGCCGCGCCCGCGCGGGCGCGAGGGGTGGCGCGGACGCCAGGTGCCAGCCCATCAGAAAGAAGGTTTTAAGCAACGTCTGACTTGCCTGGGCGCGAACACTAAACGATGACGACAGCGGATGCGGCGAATGGGCGCACGACGGATGCCCGACCCCTGTATGAAAGCACCTTCCACCCTTGTCAGGGGGCGCCCCCCATGCCCCTGTTAGGCGGCGCGCTGGCGCCCAACCCCCGCCCCCTGCCAGGAGGCACCCTTGCAGCGCAAAGTGCATGTTTCATTGGTGCGAAACTAGCTCTCCAGGTGGAGGGGCCCCATTGGGGGGGGGCGCAGCTGTAACGCCAGGGTGGCTGCGCATGGTGGGTGCGCGGTGGGCGCGCGGCGGGCGGTGGGCTGGCGGTGGGCGGGCGGTCGCGCGTGGCGGGTGGCGGGTGGGTGGCGGGAACGCTGGCGGGCGGTGGATGGGCGAGTGGCGCACGGGCAATGCGCGGCGGCGGCGGCGCTGCGCACCCCCCCCCCGCCCCCCGCCCCCACCATATTCCAGCGCCGCAATGTTCGAAAACCGCGCGGCGGCACCGCGCGCCGCCGCGGCCGCGCAGCTATAAGGCCCCCGTGCCGCGCATGGCCTGGCAAACTAGAGACACCGTTGCCCGCGAAATCCGCACCGCCCCGCAGCCGCCCTGCAACCCCTTGTAGATTGCGAAAATTCAAGCCCACATTCCGCGCCACGCGGCCGATGTCTATTGCGGGGGCACTACGAATTGGCGGCCGCGCGCCATGCAAACATCGGCGCGAAACTGCATGGCTCCGCGCGAGGAAACCGCTGAAGGCAAGCGGGCGGGCGCGCGCGTCGGACAAGGCAGAGCGCCGCTAAGCCGCGATCGACCGTCTCGGAGGGCAGCAGCTGACATCCCAGCCCCGACGGTCGCGGCCAAGGCTGCGCGTCCGCGGCTAGCGCATGCGGCGTTGATCGCCACGGGACAAGCACAGCCGCCTGCATTCAAGCCAGCAGACGCTTGCCGCGCGCTTCCAGCGGCGCCCGCGAGCCCGCGAAGAGCGCGGTCGCCTGGACTGATCGCAGAGATATCTTGACCACAAACGAAAAGACAATTGACTTGCTCGCGCTAGCGGTGAGACAATTTTGGGACAAATGAAAAGACAAATTTGTCCCGCCGAACCCTGGGGGCTAAAAACAGGAGACAAATTTGAGACAAATTTGTCACAAATTTGTCGTTTTGGGACAAATGTGAGACAAATTTGTCACAAATTTGTCCCCATGCGAAATTGATGCGGTTTGGATTGTCTCTTGGTTTGTCTCCTCCCGAAAGTCGGATGCAAAATTTGTCTCCGCGATTGTCCTGTTGCGCGCGGCCTCGGCTAGTCCGCGCTGCCAACTCGTCCGCTCGCAGCGATCACACCCGATGGCCGCGCGCGCGCAGTGCAGCCTCCCGCGCGCGCCCTCCATGATCGATGTCTTCGCTGACCCCAAGGCTTGACCGGCGCGCCGAAGACGCGCCGCGCTCGCGGACGCGGCGCCGACCCCACCCCCCCCTCCCCCGAAGCTGCATTCGCCCGTGCCACCCGCCCTCGCGCGACGGCCGAAGAGGTGCGACCACCGCCTCGACCGTCGCCGACGTCGGCAACGCGCGCGGCCTGCGCGTCGCGGCGAGGCGCCCCCGCCCAGACCGAGCGCGTCGGAGCACGGGCGAAGAAGCACGCCGCGCGGCGCGAAACAAACTAACCCACCGACTCCGCCCTGAAAAGCGCGGCGCGCGGAGCGGATCGAGACATTGCGACGATCCAGGGGCGCGCTGGGCGAGCAATCGGCCGCCGTCGCCGCGTGCGCCGCGAGGCAACTGCGCCCGTCGCCTTACAAAATGAGGGCGTCTCCTCGGCGGCGCGGCGCCGTCAATGCAGAGCCGCGCCGCGGCCGCAAATTGCGCTTGACTTAACAGTGGGCGCGCGGGTTGCAGCCGCCGCGCGAAGCCGTCGCGACGCCATTGGAGCGGCGCGGTCGTGGTCCAGGGTGCGCAGGCGCGCGCGCGCCGTGCGCGGCTTGCCGCCGCGACGCGAGCGGCGCGCGCATGCCCCGCTCGCGAGGAGAGAAGGCGCGGCGGGAAATGCAGAGACGGATCATGGAAGGGGGTGCTGAAGATGCAACGTGCAGCTGGCATCTCGCGGGTTTCCCACCACCACCTGCGCCTCCCAAACAATTGACACTCGGGGCGGCGACAGCCTCGCCCATACATCAAGCTGCGTGGGAGCGCGGCGTAGAAGGTGAGCGACAAGTTGACGACGGCCAGCGCCAGGAAGACGTAGCCCGCATTGTTGTAGAAGTACAAGAGCTCGGCGGGTGGCCTGAACGCCCGTCGCCGCGAAGTTCGCGACGGCGGGGGGGGCCGCGGCTTCCCCAGTCAACGGCGCATCGTGCCGCGGCGCGCCTCTAGCCCCAGCTGCCTGGGGCCCTCAGCTGCGGGGGGGGGGGGCGAGGAAGAAGGTTGCAAGGAAGAGGAGGGTTGTTCAACCGTTGCGAGTGCGGGGAGGGGGGGCGCGCGCGCGGAGGCGCGACGGGCGGCCCAGCGGGGCGAGCCGCGACATCAGGTGACGCGGGGGGCTGAAGTCCACGATGAGACTCACGGGGGATATGCTGCGGGTGGCAGCCCGCGAGGTCCATGGAGAGCGCGACCGCCGCCCGCCGCCCGAGGCGACGTGGCGGACATGGAATACGGCAAAACGCACCCCCGACAATCGACTTCGGCGACTGTGCGGCGACCCGAAGGCACAGCCCAAGCCAACAACTGCCTTTGAAGGGCCCGACGGAACGGTCGCCAGTTCCCCCGCGGCGTCGGTGCGCCCATATCGGCTGGGATCTGCGCCGTCGGCGCAGAAGCCCAAGCCAAATTCGCGACGTCGCAATTTTTCTGCGCATTTACGTTTCCCCCCCCCCCACACCCTCCTTCCTCATCGGCCCTCCCCTGCGCCACTCCTTCCTCCCCCCCTTGCCCGCGCCTGTCGCGGTCGCACCCCCCTTCCCCCCGCCCTCCTGCGCGCGCGAACCACGCCTCGCTTCTCGGGCATCAGACAACGCGCGGCGCTCGCAACTTTTGTCGCGCGCCCAAACGTCCCCGCCCTACCCCCCCCCCCCCTGCGCAACCCTCCACCCTCTGGGCACGGATATGCGCAGCTGTGGCCGCTATATACCATCAACCAACCAAACCAGCCACTTGCTGCGCCAAACGCCCGACCAAGCTTCCCAGCCGCGCCCGCCAACCAAACAACCAACCACGGCTAGCACATCTTCGTGCAGCTTCCAATTGGGCAATTGCTGGGCGGTTGGATAGCGCCTGCCTCTGCCAGCGCGCCGTGGCTGCGACCGCGCGGCGGGCGCCCTTCAACTGCCATCCGTGCCCTACGTGCCGCGCGTTTCCCCTGGTGGCCCCAGGCAGCGCGCGGCGCCCGCCGCCTCTGGCACGCGCCCCCGTTCCCAAGGGCACCCCCCCAGGGCGCGGACCAGCGTTGTTGGAGCATTCGTGCGGCCATTGCCGACCGAACAAGCCAGCCAACCTGCCCGCAACGCAACAGCGCCAATCTTCCCAACCCGCCAGCCAGCCCACGAGTGGATCACATCTCCGCCCAGCGCTCGCACGGGGCACCTGCGGGAAGGCAAGGCTCGCACAACTAAGGGCGAGCGCGAACATTGGCGACGACATCGCGAATCTTGCCACGAACCTAGTTCCTATTCGGTCGCGTTCTTTGCTGCGTCATTAAAGGTGCTTCACCAATTCAATACAATGCAGCGCAATTTCACGTAACGCATCGCCGCGCAAGTTTAAACTCGCTTTTCTTCTCATCGTTCGATTCGCCTTCTTGCTGGTGCCATGCCGTGCAGTGCGTGCAGCCAGTGTGATGCAGCGTGCTGCATAGTCAGCGCCCGTCCACTAGCTCTTTAGGTGTCCTACTGGTTGCGCCATCGTTGCGTGAACCGCATTGGTGGCGACAGGTGTCATTTGGTCGGCCCTCCTCCTCCTCCCGTCCTTATCCTAGCTCCGCGGCCATGCGCCTCGCTCCTGATGTGAGTTTACGCTTTCTGCGCTCAGGGTCGGCCGTCATCCTCCTCCTCCTGATCCCCCCCTGCTCCTCCTCCTCCCGCTCCTCCTCCTCCTGCTCCTCCTCCAACCCCTCACGTGCACTCCCGCTCTCCGAAACCGACCCTCTCTTCCCCCCCCCCCCCCCAGCTCAGTCTCTCACCCGTCCAAGTCCCATGTGGCGAAGGACCCAGTGTCCCCAGGGCCTGGCCCGCGGCGCACCTGTGCAAAACCAGCCTTCGAAGGCCTCGGCGGGCCAGCAATAGCGAACGGGCCAACAGGTGGCCACTGATTGATCCCAAGGGTCGCGTCCAAAGACCAACGCGGCAACGATTTCGGCGGCGCCTCGATGCCCAAACCGTTTTTCCAGCCACAAGGGGGCACGCGCCACACGGGACCTGAAAGCATAAGACGCTGAACATGAGAGGGGCCGAGATGAATGCTTGGCGGGGGCGGGGGACAGGACCTGGGGGATGCAAGATTCGGGCAATGTGCAAGCCCCAAGGGGGCTCCGAGGGCAATTTTGGAGCGTTTTACTGGCGGGAGCGGGGCGACCACGCGCCCTGAGAATTGCCAACCGTCGCCCGCAAGGCCGAGGCTTCCCGCGACTGCAAAATGAGGGCAGTCCGTCACTGCTCTGTCTCGGCGTCTGAGTTCGATCCATTCGAATGCGACATCTGGCCACCAGGACAGGTCGGGGGAATGACTGCGCAGGTGACAGGATCTGCGGGGTTGAGCGGGAGCAGCGGGCAAAAAAAACACCATCTCGATGGCAGCGATCCGTTGCTCCAGCTGCCTGGGCTGAGCGTCTGCATCGCTTGCGGGCGGCAGGCGGGCGACGGGCTTGAAATGGAGCGGAACGCCACGCCGCCCGTCGCGACACATGCCCGAACGCTGGAAAGGAAGAGGCCATACTCAGGCTGAAGGAAATCCTGATAGAAGAGGAGGGGGGAAGAGGGGGGCGGAGTGGAGGAGGAGGGAAAGGATGCGGATGACACCACAGGGAAGGTGGAGGATGGCGGTAGGAAGAGTGGCCGTAAGAGGGCTTGGGTGGTGGATGAAGTGGAAGACAGGCAAGGAGAGAAGGATAAGGGGCGGGCGGAGGAAGAGAAGGACCGTCGATCCCAAATGGTGCCTCAGGGGGCAAACGAACATATCACAAACAACACGTCACAACATAAAGTGTGTAGCGCAGTGCATTGGGAGTGGCGGTGCAAAGGATCGGGTGGCATGCACCTCCTCACTCAACCACGGCGGCAGCTGCAAAAAAACGGCTCCTATTGCGAGACCTCGGGCGTTGTCCGCCCCGCTTGGCGTGCAAACTGTCGGGGTGTGCGGGGGGGGGGGGGGGGGGGGGGGGGGGGGGGGGGGGGGGGGGGGGGGGGGGGGGGGGTGGGGGGGGGGGGGGGGGGGGGGGGGGGGGGGGGGGGGGGGGGGGGGGGGGGGGGGGGGGGGGGGGGGGGGGGCTCATGTCGTTCGCGAGGCGGCCCTGGACAACGTTGTTCGGTATATGGTAGGGCGGGCGGTGACAGGTTCGTTTGTGCCTGGAGCCCAACGGACAGACACTTGCAAGACATGGGCGGGGCTGTTGGTAAGGCGTGCAGGGGTAGGCATTTTGAGCAGCGCAGGGCGGCGCCATGAGATCAGGAGGGGGCCCACGGGAATACGCAGCGCCTCACCCACCTACCATTAACACAGGGGGCGGGTGCTATCCTGTACCCAACGTAGCGCCACCGCGGGCGCAGTTGGAGCCGTCCCCCCATCCCCCTGCCAGGTTGCAAACTTCGGTCCGTCCCAAAATTGCAGGTCGGGGTTCGGTGCCCTGGGCCGCGGATCGCGGGTGGGCGGGGTCGCGGACCAACCCCCTCAAGCGTTGAACATCCCAGAAGAGGCCAGGGGGAGGGCGATGGAACGAGAGTGGCGATGACGAAGAGGGTATCGGAGAGGGAAGGGCGGGGGAGGCAGAGAGGCCGAGGATGCACATGCGATTGCGTGAGGAGGGGGGACACGGCGGGCACAATCGGAAGGCGTACGATAATGCAGACGCGGAAGAGCACGATGCAGACAATTGGAATTGCCGACGGTGAGGGTTAGAGGGGCAGGATGGGGAGGGCGGCAGGTGAAACATGATATACCACGGCCTTTCCAAGCTTTTGTTTGTGCGGGGTGGGGTGTCGGGCGGGCAGACCCCATCATTTCAGGCGCCGCGCGGCCCCGCCAACAAGACGTGCCACTTACTTCGTCGCCCCCCTTGCACCTTCCTTCCTCCCCGCTGCTCCTCGCTCCTCCAGGTAATCCTCCTCTTCCTGTTCCTAGTCGCCACTCAACGCTACATTGCGTTGCCTGTCACAGCAAGTTGTCTGAAACACAATGCTTACACGAAATCCTCGTGCTCCGAATCCTCGCCAGGGAGCTTCTCCCGCTCCTGGGCGAAAAGCACGTGCGCACCAGGAAGGGTCTTCAACCACTCCCTGGCGGCTTTCCGAGCAGCCCATGAACAATGGCACAAGCTCTTGTGCTCCCACGCAGACGCAAAATTGTTGTACTGCTGAAGCCAACACACAAGATACCCAAGAGGCCTGCCAGTCCCCTTTGATGTCCGCTTGGCGTGACGGCCAACGCGGTTCTTCCTACAACAATGGCTGGTGCGAAGGTCAATGGCCTTCCCCTTCCTAGGCTTACGCTCCTTCCCATCACGATGCATCTCGTCATGGCAATACGCGTAGAACCCAGAAGTGTCGTAATGAGTGATCGTGCCAAGGCCAGGTATATCGAATGTGACAACACCATGCTCCCGAAGATCAGGCTCGTCAGCAACGGCGGGCGGAGGCGCTGGAAGATGAGGTGGCGGTTCATCTCCGCCGACTGCATCGCCGCCCCCGTCTCCCCCTCCTGGACCACCATGGCTCTCGTCGCCGTCGCCTGAGCCACCGCTCTCGGACTGCGGCGGCGTCGGCCCAGCGAGGGAGGACAGCTCGTCGGCCTTGACATCGGCATCCCCATGGCCAGGGTCCTCGATATCCATGGTGCTGCCCTCGCCGTCACTCTCCGCGTCGGCACCCGCCTGCGACCGCCACGAAGCCAGCATCTGCTTCGCGGTCAGCTTCTTGGCCTTCTGAGGGTTCCACCACTCATGGGCAACCCCGCCAAACCACGAAGCAACGTCAAGATGCCGAGCGTGAATCGTGCCGACGAGCTCGGGGGAGTAGCAGACGCGGAAGAAGCACACGTCCCACGCCCAGTCGACGGGGAACTCACGCGCGGCCTTCCAGTCGGTGAAGTTCCTCAGGGTAGAGGTGAGCCGCACGCGGTCCAAGGCGATCCGCCCAGGGTTGTCCTCCATGCGCCGCGAGACGTCATCGACCTCCTGTCCATCAGCGAGCCGCATCTCGTGGATGTAGAGCGTGAACGGCTTCAGCTTCACGTCGGCTAGAAAGAACCAGCGGGCAGCAGGCTGCAGCCCGTCTCCGCCCGCGCCCGCGTCGGCGCGCGGAGGGACTGGGACGGCCAACATGACGATCTCGCCGTTCATCAACGCGTCCTGCCCGTCGCTCTTGGGGAACTGGGGAGACACGATGCGGTGGAGCTTGCCCCGCATGGATGCGTGCGCCTTCCCCTGCGGCCCGCGCATGCACGCGTTGGCCGCGTGGCATAGTCGGGACGCAAGCGGCGGCGGGTTGGACGCCTTGTCGGCGACCTCAGGGACAGGTGCGTGCTGTATGGTGTTATGAACGGCAGCCCATATATCATCAAGATGCTGGCGAATGGCACGGGCATGGTGATGCCGACCTCCATGAGATAACATTGACGTCGCAAGTCTCGTGAAGCTCTTGTTCTTGTACTCCACGTGCTGGAACCCATCCACGGAAGTCGGCGCGATCGACGCGTCCGGAGCGTTGGCTTTGGCGCCGTCGCCAATGCTGCCCATGACACGCTCCGCCGCGTCCCTCGAGACGTTCAGGTCGTACGCTTTCAGGCGGTCCAGCTCGTCTTTCTGCAAGGCCCTCTGCGTCAGCGCATCCTGCCTCCGATACCGACTCGCCGACACAAGGCTGCTCCAATCGGGGGCCGCGAAACCGCCGACTGCGAGGACGCCGTCGGCAGCGCCAACGCCGTGCCCAGCAAGCGGCTCGCGGACGGCAGCTCGCTGGCGCCGACGCCCCAACGGGTGCGCCGAGCCGTGCGCAGCAGCCAAGTTCGCAGCGGCAGCCCGCTCCGTCAGCTCACGGAACGCCTCGGGTGACAAGTTCGCGTACTGCGTGCTCAGCCATGGGAAAGACGGCATCTCCTCGGGCGTCTTATCGGCCTTCTGGTCGCTGCAGAACACGTTCCACTCTGACAGCTTGCGCTTCTTCTGAGCGCAAGGCCCGTCGCCCCCAGGACCTGCATCGTCGTCATCTTCGCCAACTGCCGCGTCAGACGGCTTCTCGTTGAAAGCCTTCTGCCATATTCCAGCCGCCTGCTTCTGCATTCCCTTGGAGATCCATTCAGCGTTCATCCCATGAATATCAATGGGCCGACCCTGCGGCGACCAGCCCAACACGAAACGGCGAAGCACGGAATGGTTTCTCTCGATCGCAACCTGGTCGCGGCGGGCTTTCAATGCAATCGACCTCAACTCCATGGCAGCGTCAACGGTGCCCAGGCCACCATGGTGGCTGGTAAAATGCCTTGAGAAAGAATCCATGCGCTTGGGGCACGTCATATCACCTGCGACCTCTGCCACTAGGGCGTCGTTGGAGAGAGTGCCAAACATCTTATATGGATAATTACTGAGCTCGTCAACAAGGTCATGAAAGCGGGAAGCGCTGCGCGCAAGCATCTGGAACGCAATAGTCTGATACACGTGGGTGCGGTCTCTGACTGGAAGGCCATCGAAACCACAGTCGTCCATGATGAGCGCGTGGCAAGCATCGATGGCACTACGCTCCTCCTTAGCAAGAAACGCAGCTTCCAATTGGGACGACCGACGCACGTGGGGATGAGGACCGCATGCCGAAGCTCGGTCCAACTCCATCCGTCTCTGCTTTCTCTCCCAATCCACCAAGCCCAATAGAGCGCAGGCGAGTGAGGCAAGCTACTCACACGTCCCTCCCCCGCACCATCGGCGAGGGGTCGCCGCCGCCCGCTCCCGCGCCTCCCACGCGCAGCCTGGGCGGCAGGGGCGGCCGTCGCGGATGGCCCAAGATGGCTCCCACGCGTAGCGCCGAAGACCTAGAGGACCCAAGAATGCCCACTCTACCCGAACACAGCCCAACGCGGCACCGCCCGCGCCCCAGGGATCTCCAGTGCAGATCCTCGGCGGCATCGCGCAAGCACGACTTGCGTGCAAAGGGCGCGCCGCGCAAGCCAACCCAATCAGAACGCACGAAGAGGATGCAAGCGAGTCCTTACATCCCCGCGTCGCTCGGCCCCCCAAGACGTCAATATGCCCCCAGGGTGGCTCGACGCAATCCCGAGACGCGCCCGCGCGAGCCCCAGAGACGCGCTAAGAACGCAAATGAATGACCCAAGAGCCCCCGCCCCCAGAGACGCCGAAGACCCGATGCTGGGGTTCCATCCAGGCCGCCCCACGCCGAATGAAAACGTTGGTTTGGCCGATCAACGGCAACGTGCCCCCGAGAGGACACCGACGGCCGCTGCGGCGGTGCCGAGAGAACCCCAGGACGCGCGCGCGAGGGCACCCCTATGGACGCCCACAAGGCCAAGATCAGCACCCACGACGCACCGAATGGCAGCTAACAACAAGCAAAGCACACGCGCGCCCCAAGACACACGCGAACCACCCGCCGACAACACAACCAAACGTAGGCAGGCGCCAATAAACCGCACGCACAACAGCCCTCGCCGTCGCGCCGCGGGCTGAAACCCGACAAGGCCAACGCAACGGCGGGGCACGCCAAAACCAATGCGACCACACCGCGGTCGCGCTCAGTTGACAGTCAGCTTGCGCGTTGGCCAGAGCCAGAACGATCGTGCTTGACCCTGTGTTTTTTTTGTACAGGCTGTGGTTGTGTCGCGCGCGTGGTCGCTCTGCTGCGCTGTTGACGAACAAAAACTCGCCCCACCTCGTTCCCCCCCACCCCCCCCACCCACCTCCGCAAGCATCTACGCCCGCCCCCTTACCCTCCTCACCTCCACCTACTCCTCCCCATCCGTTCCTCCTCGACCGCGCTCCCTGGGGCACGGCGACCCCGAGCGTTTTGTTTCAGCGCGCGTCGCCCGTTGTCCTCTGATTAGGAAAACCCGTTCGGACGCCGCCGCTGGGAGTTTGGGCTGGCGGGGAAGCGCGAAGCGTCACGACTTTACACTAGTTAACCCGATAAAACTGTACATGAAATCTGCGTGTATGAAAGCAACTCGGCACATGATGACGCAATCCTGCAGCACGAGGCCAGTGTCGCACCATTCCAAGGCAGATTGACGATATTTACTCTGTTCTGTTCGTCTGGCCTCCCAGACGCCTTGCCCGTCGGCCTCCCCTGAGGGAGGGCGCGGCAACTAAGCGTTCGCGTCGGCATCAAGCACGCGGCACGCCCCCCTGGCCGCAAGGGCAACGCGCGCAACAAGGCGCGCGCCGTGAGCGCCTTCACGGCGTCCGTCCACTTGCGGCCAGGCGGGCATGGGGCATGCGTGATGCGCGGAGCAAGCGCGCAGTGAGCCAACCCCCATCGCACCTGCAAAAGCAACGCCAGCGCCGCCTGCTGGAGCGCCATCGCCGACGTCATCGCCGCCATGGGGCGCCGCGCCAAGGGCTCCGCCGCCGCCCGCGCCGACGTCGTCAGCGATGGCGGGCGCAGGGCCACCCCCGTCAGCGAGGGCGGGAATTGCAGCGGGTGGCCCCGCAGCGGGGACATGCCCAGCAGGCCCGCCGTCGTCTTTGAGCAACTTACAGAAGCGTCGGTAGATGGGGTCAAAGAGGCCATGCACGACCGCTAGGACACCGATCCACGAGGGCCCCTTCTCCCAGCAGGTCCAGCCTCTCCCAGGATAACTGTGAAGCTCGCGATTGACTACGGCATCAACGAACCTGAACACAAAACGAGATTGGACCACACAACAGGCGACGGCAAATTGCCAACGAACCCGCACCTGGCCAAGCCGAGTACCCCCTGAGATTGGCATGGGCGCCCATCCACCCCCCCCATACCCGCTCCCAGGCCGCCAGAGTCCCTCCCCGACCGCCCGCCGCCAGAAACTAGTCGAACCCCGCATGCTTAAGCAAGGGGGGTGTCATGCCAATCTCGGGGTCTGTCTCGGCCAGACGCGGTGCGGCGCCGTTGACATGTTGGCGTCGCCTACCTCGTCGGGCGTCCCTGCTGGGACATACGTCTCCACGACGTCCTCATCGTCCCAATCGCCGCCGCACATGGCCAGCAACAGGGCTCGCAATGACAAGTTCTCCTTTGTTCTCGGGAGCACCATGTCAAGCTTCCTCTCGTTAACACATCGCATCTCGGCGGACGGCATGCCACGTATGATTTTCATGCGTTCCAGGATGACATATCGGGCTGCAGCTCGAAACACCTTTCTGTGATTCCCAAATCTCAACGACAACACTGCATGCACCATATAACTGTGAGCAAGCCTCAGAGGAACTGCCGAGCGTTCCCGCACAGTCGCGCCCTTGTGGGCAAAACACAGGAGGCGCAACGACGGCGCGCCGAGCACATGCTCAAGCGCGCGCTCTGCGCGTGCAATGGCAGCATCACCGTCAGTGCAGCTCACGCGATATACCCTCTTGCACAGAGCAGCAATAGCGTCCCACCCCACAAATTGCATGACGAATCGGCAAGCGATAAAATAACACTCGGCCGTGCACCTCCCAACATTTAAAATCGGCACGGGCACGTCGAACGTAAACACAGTGTACGTGCCATTTACATGAACCAGCAACGACATCGAACATTCCACCTGCAACAGCTTAGTCGGGGCCTTATCTCTAGCAGCGCCTACGCGCCAGAACGGATCATCAGCAGCCAGCGCGCTGGCAAGATGCTCGAAACCTGGAGGCAGAATGGAGTCACTAGCATTCTCTGGAACAATCACCGACATTGGGGTCTCATCATACCGAGTGGTGAATATCGCGCACACGACGCGCCCCAACTGTCTCATCACATCTACAATGACGGTTGTGATCAAAAGTTTCACCATGAAAATGTGCAACACTAGCGAGCAAATCGAGAACAAACACTTCATGCCCCGCAGGGTTCGGCGGTCAACGCCGTGCTCCTCTCCCTGGGTCTTGAAACTCCCCTTGGTGCAAACCTCTGTGGACGAGACGAGGCCTACGATACGAGCTGATTCAGCATCATCAAGGGGCAATTGTTGGTTGGCGGCGGCCATGCACACGATTGCGCTCACGGCCTGGCCAACCGACTCCACGTGCTGGGGGGAACCTCGGGCCGCGCCAGCGGCAGCGTCGTGACCTCAGGAGGGCGCGGGATCGAGGACCCCCCCGCCTGCCTAGTCCGCCAACCCGCTAAGAGGACCAAAGCGTGCCGACAGTCCCACAAGCATGCAGCACCGCCCCAAGGCGCCCAAGATGGCCCCGCGACCCCGCACAAAAAGTCCCCAATAATGCTCCCGATGGGCCCAGTCGCATCCCTTGGCCAATAGCTCCACGACAGGTCCCCTGAGAGACCTCACGACACCGCGCACTGCCCGTTCTGGCGCCCACGCGCCCGCTTTGGCCTAACTTTGTTTCTAACTACCGCGCGGATCCCATGTGCAATGTCGCGGTCGGCGCCGATATTTCTATTGGCGCGTGCTCCCACGCCTCATCGAATATATCGTTTCTGGATTGGTCGGCGGAGACGCGCACAGCGCCAGAACCTAAACGGCCACGGGGGCAAGTGCTGAAGGCAAGAGCGGCGCATCCAAGAGGTCGCCCTAGGTGGCTCCAAGTCGGCCGACGATGGCCAAACTATATTCCGAGGCGACGCCCAAACAAGACGACGGCCAATAGTGCCCAAGACGGCTCCCAAACGACCCAAAACTGAGTTGCCCCAAAATTGCACCCGCCCCTCAATTCTAGGTTGCCCTAAGACCTGCCAGCAGACCGCGGACGAGGGCCGCGGCCCCCTTCCGCCACGCGCCTGCCGAGCGGAACTGGCGGTCCAGCCCCTCGGGCAAGGCCGCCGCCAGCAGCGCCGCCTCCGCGGTGCCGTCGCCGACGGCCGCGGCGGCCTCGACTGCCTGCTCCGCGCCTCCGTCGGCTGCGCCAGCGGCGGCCGCGGCCGCGCCGCCGCCTGTGCGCCGCGCCGCGAGGCCGCCGGCGTCGGCCTCCTCGACGGCCGCGTCGGCGGCCGCGCCGCCGCCTGCGCGCCACGCCGCGAGACAGCCCGCGGCGTCGGCCTCCTCGACGGCCGCGTCCGCCGCATCACCCCCGCTGTCAGCGGCGAGCCACGCAGCGAGCATGATGAAGCAAGGTGGATAGCCACAGCCACAACACATTTGAGCCAAAAAATACGGAGGAGGAAGAGGACGGGGGGAAACCAATAATGATCAGGAGGGGGACATTGTTGATACAAGAGAATTGCTCTTGGGAGCGCATCGGCTACAATGCGAATGCAATTCAGATGGGCTGTGATCGTGAACCAGATAAAATTGAAATAGAAACCATAGACAAGGTACATCATCACACACGAGTGAGGGACAATGCGATCAGACAAAAAAACGACAAATCTTACATTCTTACAAACCAAGGCGCAAAGGGGCCCGTGACATCTGAAGGAGATGGGCCGTCCTCGGCGCTGGCCGCGAACTCGGAGAAGAAGAGCTTCTACGGGCGCGGTTGCGTGTTCAGCCATGTGCGGAAGAGCGCCCCGGAGCCCTGGACCTCCTGTGGCAGGATGACGTGCTCGCTGCGCATGTGCTTGGTGAGGGCGGCTTGCTTGCGACGGCGCCGGCGGCGCCTGTGGCGCATGAAGGCGCGGGCGTTCCAGCTGATCAAGGTGGGCGGCAGGGGCGTGTCCGCTTCTCGCCACGGGGCCCATGGGTGGCTAGGAACGCCACGTTGCAGCCTCGGTGTCTGCGAAGAGGGCCTGGAAGGCTGTGAGAACGGCGCCGCGGTTGAGGCCCATGAGATCTGGGTTCTCCAGCGCGCGCTCGTTCCACTCGAGGATGGTGGGGTCGGGCTGGCCCTTGTGGTTGAGGCGCGCCAGCGCTGCGGCGTCGCAGAAGAACTCGCCCTTCGCTCGGAATGCGCGCCATCGCAGGTGTGGAAGTCGCTGGGCGAGGAGCTGCTGGAGCTTCTTGCACTGGCTCTCGGTGCAGATCTGCTTGGGCGACTTGTCTGGGTTGATGAAGATGTCGGTCCGCCGCCCGTTGGTGTCGGAAGAATGGAAGCGCTTCCACTTGCCGGCAACATCTCGTAGAACTCGTTGGCGAGCGAGAGCGCGCGGAATGCCCACCTCGTTTGCGCCCTTGACCTGGAGGACGAAGCGCCTGGCGGGTTCGTCAACGTGGAGCTCCACTTGGTCGGGCTGGAGGCCAGCGTCTGCGATCCAGGCGTGCAGGTCGTTGAAGACATCGTTGGGCGACGTGATCCGCTGGGCTCCGATGGAGAATAGCGGCCCCAGTCGGAGAGCCTGGTGAGGTCCGCGATGGGGAGCTAGGCCTCGGCGAAGGCGAGCGTGCCTCGCAGCTGGTCGATATCCGGCCACATCTTCTTCTGGTCAGCAGTCTGGCGATCCTGTTCGCGCTTGGTATGCGCCACCTGGCCCTGGAGGCAATCCACCCAACGCTCGGTCTGAAACACTTGTTGTTGCAGTAGCTGGCGAAAGCTTTCGCGGGATTGGTCCAGGAGGATTTCGGCCTGCCGCTTGAAGGCGTCCGCGGCCTGGGGCACCTATTGCTGCATGAGGTCCTGGAGGGCACGGTCGAGATCCGCAGGGAACCCAAGTAGTCGAACGGGAGGGCTGTCAGCAACTGGTGTGGGGTGGCCAGCAACTGGTGTGGCAGGAACCTGGCCAGCATGGTGTTCGGCGCCTTCTGCTTGCGATGCGAAGGTGGGGGATGCCTCCAGGTCCCTCTCGAGCTTGCGCTGCTGCTCCAGGTCAAGCGGGAGACGCCATGGATTTGACTGCTGCATTGGATCATGTTGCTGTCCGCCACATAGGTCTGCAGGGTTGGATCTTGCCGAAAAGCGTCCAAGTCTGGCAGTCCTCTGTCTCTCTGCGCCAGAGGCCATGAGCGAGAGGGCGTCAGAGGCTGCAGCGGCCCGGCGATGCTCGGTACCACCTCTGCGTCGTCGATGCTGGCTGCGGCTCGTGCTGCGGTCCTCGTCTGAAGAACCGGGCATGGTGCTCGGAACAACACGCCAGCCGCCAGCGGAAGTTCGGAACCAACGCGTGGCGAGAGAATCTGGATGATATTACGGGCCGCCTGCAAGGACAGTGCGAGAAGCATGAAAGCTGGTGGGCCGTTGCACGCCCCTTGGTGTGGCAACGCGAGAAAAGCTGAGGCTGGTGGGAACCTACCCCGTGAAGGCAGTGATCTGGAAACCATCTTGGCCTTGAGCCAAAATGGCTATGGCCGGGGGAGGAGGAGGAGGAGGAGGAGGAGGAGGAGGGGGGGGAGGAGGAGGAGGAGGAGGAGGAGGAGGAGGAGGAGGAGGAGGAGGAGGAAGAGGAGGAGGAGGAGGAGGGGGGGAGGAGAACGAATGGGAGGAGGAACGAGGAACGAGGAGGAACGAGGAGGGCAGTGGAGGATGGGGAGGACGAGCTCAGGCGGGCGCCTTCGGCGTCGCCTTCGGCTGCACTTTCGGCTGCGCCTTGGGCGCCATCGCGGCAGGGCGCCGCCGCGCGCCCTCGCTGGCAGCGGCGCGCCGCCCCAGGCGCTCGGGGCCAAGAGGCGCAGCGGCGCGACGCAGGAGGAAAAGGGACAGATCAAGGAGGAGTTTGTTCTCCAGGAGCCTCCTTCCCTTCTTCCTCCTCCCCCTTCGCCTCCGCTTATTCTTCCAACTTGCCCGTGCCCGCCTCTATCCCGCGCGAGCAACGAGGCAACGCAGGTGCAATGAACAGGGCGAGCAGGTGCAAAGACAACGAGCACCCGAGCTAAAGACCCACGCAAGAATTGGTGGGAACATGCTGGTCAACGCCACGTACCGCTGCTACCGATCACATAAAAAAGATTAGCAACCTTATTCTCGCACGCTGAACGGCTAAATGCTTTCAGTGCCGCGAATACGTCATGCACTATCAACGGCAACGTTCCCCACATAACCACTCCTCCACTGGTCAATTTCCGGTTCTTCCTACATCCCAAATAACCCGAACCTGCCCCAAACCAGCAACCCTGCAACCTCCTCCGAATCTCTGCAAGTACATGGGGCCGCATGTGTTCTTCAAACACGTGCCTATCATGAGAAATTCATTTGTCGAGCACCGAGAGGCGGGAAACACATGTTTGCGAACATTTCCGCGAACAGACTGTCAGACCTGCCTGCCCTGAGTGAGGCAATCCGATTGCATATTTAACGGCTAGTACAACTTTACCTCAAGTGCTGGTAACACACCATCGTCGCCCCCTGCAATGCAAACCTTTTCTCCTGGCACTTGTGCCTTCGTTTGTCCCTGTCGAACCCTGTGTTCAACGTGCCTCTGACCTGCTACATGTCCTCCTTTTATCCTCTTCCTCCTCCTCCTCATCCCTCCCCAACTGTTGCTTGTCCTCCTCCTCCTCCTCCTCCTCCTCCTCCTCCTCCTCCTTCTCCTCCAATTATTCTCGTCTTGTCTCCGCGCGAGCGCTTCCGTGTGCGGGGTAGGTGGGGGGGGGAAGGAGAGAAAGAGCAGGATGAAAGGAAGAGGAGCGAAGGAAGAGGATGAGGAAGTGGAGGAGGAATGTACGCAGAATGAGGGGGAGGAGGGCCGAGGGGGGGGACGGGCAGGAGGAAGAGGAGGACCATCGGTGGCTGGATGTGGCCATGTGAAGAGGTGCTGAGGACTATGAGGAGGAACCGGTGGCTGAGGAAAACAAGGAGAGAAGGAGAAAAGGGGATGATGAGGATCAGGAGGAGGACGAAGAGGAAGAGGAAGAGGAGGAGGAGGAGTAACAAGAAATTGGCGACGACGGCGACGACGAATATGATGACGATGATGATGGTGATGGTGCTGCTGCTGATGATGATGGTGAGACTGATAATTCTGAGGATGATGCTGGCAAGGGTGGCGATGGTAATGATGCTGGTGATCATGATGGTGCGGGTGCGGATGGTGGTGATACTGGTGCTCATGATGAGGATGGCGGTGATGATGTGGAAACACTTCGAGGGCGCCGCCGCGCAGCGCTCCTGAAGGCGAACGTCTGCGCTTGAGCCCCGAACTACGCGAGCCGAGCTGATCGTCTGTTGGGCCCCGTGCTGCCGCGGCTGGGGAAGGGGCCTGGGCGGGGAGATACAGTATACGGCGAGAGAGATAGAGCGAGAGAGAGAGAGAAAGATAATGAGAGAGAGAGAGAGAAAAGAGAGAGAGAGAGAGGGAGAGACAGAGAGAGAGAGAGAGAGAGAGAGAGAGACGGCGCGAGCGAGAACGAGAGATAGAGAGATAGAGAGATATATCTATATATATATATAGAGAGAGAGAGAGAGAGAGAGAGAGAGAGAGAGAGAGAGAGAGAGAGAGAGAGAGAGGAGAGATCGGACGGATAGGCGCGAGTCCCGTCGACAGCCGGCTACTGCGGTAGCCAAGGCCGTCATCGCACTCTTGGCGGTGGTGCGCACCGTAAAGTACGGGGAGCGCTGAAACGACCACACCTCGGCGCGAAGCAACTGAAGGAAGTGACGGGGTTCTGAGCAGGCGGTACGCCGCGTGTCCTCGGCGCCCCGCATGGGAGAGGGGCCCCGGTCGGCGAAGCCCCCGGTCGGCGGCCGGGGGACAAGGGGTTGACCGCTGAGCGGCCTGCGAACGACGGGGCGTCCCCCGTCGCCGCAGCCAGGTCCCGATGACGCGTGGCCGCGCGGGCAATCGGGCTGGCAAGAAGTGGGGCCTTCGGTCGTGGTGGAGGCCCTATGCGGGCGCAAGATGCAGTATTCAACAGTGGGCGGTGGAACACGCGTGGCAGCCAAGCTGGTGCAGTGAGCGTGAGGGTGCGCCAGTGAGCGGCACTCCCGCTGTGAATTTTGCGGCTGCTGCAGGGCGGCCTCAACAGCGGTGAGTGCGACAGGCGTCAACACCACTACAGCTGTGGGCGCGGCTCACACAGGGGGGGCAGCGTCCTGGTGAGGCAAGGAAGCGACGCGCCCGATGCAACGGGGCCGTCAGTGGTAAATGGATCGGTCTGCTGTGGAGTAGGACTGTGTGCGCGCTGTGTAGTCGGACTGTGGCGTCGGACGGCCGTGGAGTCGCCCTGGCGTGGCCGCGACGGCTGGTCGTACGACTGAAGTCGGTACGCCAACAGCGTGATCACCGGCCGTTGCAACGTCGTGGGGCTGTTCGTGGTCGTAAATCATCGCGGCGGCATGGGGGCCGGCATCGAGTACGACCTGCTCGCGGCCAACATCATCCCCGTCGCCACATTCCTCCTCGTCCTGGCTCATCTGCGTGGGCCCAAGCGTGGGTGAGCAGGGGGAGGAGGAGGAGGGGGTGGGGCCATGCGCCTCGGGGATGGCAGAGAGGGAGCCCGAGGCGGTCGGGCAGGTGTCAGCGGGAAGGCTGTTGGAGACCTTACGGGCGCACCGCGGTTGGCCTAGACGCTGCGTCAGTTTTTGTGTGCTGCTCGACAGGGTGAGCTGGACGGGGGGAGGGGCGTGCAGCAGGGTGCCCTGGCAAAGAGCAGAGAGGATGTCAGCGGGGCCAGCGTGGTCGCCGTCGCCACGGGCGAGGAAGGTCGACCAAAAGCCGACCACGTTGGAGTGGCGCGTGAAGACCGTGAGGCCATCAGCGAGCTGGACGGCCACGCTTTCGCTGGAGTCGTCCATGGCCATGCTGGTGTGCCCACAGTAGGTGCTGGACGGGTCGGTACTCGTGACCTGCTCGCCTCTTGAACAGTTTGGGTTTGGAGGACCTGCCACGTCCTCTCCCTCCGAATGCCGCCACAAGAGGTCAGCGTCGACGTCGTCTTCAACCAGGCCAGGGTCGTTATCATCGTCGCTGTCGTCGCATAACTCGCAGAATGGAGCCACGCCGACGAGCTGCACAACGACCGTGAGGCCGTTGTCGAGCTGAACGGCGACGGCGTCGCGGCGAAGGTTAAAAACGGTGCCGCTGTGTTCCCGGGTGAAGTGCTCGCCATAAGAGGCCTCACTTTCGACTCCTAATTGCTCGGCCTCGCGATCGGTACATATAACGCCTGGAGGTAGAAATGTCCGAAAGTTTTCAACGCATTCGAGGTTGTAAGCCCAGATGGCGGAGATGGCCTCGTAGAGGCGAAGGTCTGCACGGGCTGAGTCGTCGTTTAGTCCTTCCAGCGGCGACACCGCCGACGACACCGACGCCGACGACGTGCCTAGCGGTTGACCTGTTCGTGCATCGTCTTTCGACTGCACGCGCAACGTCGTCGTTGGGCTGGTCGTGCTGAGTCGAGGGTCGGCTCGGGAAGCCTCGTAGGTCTTGTGCTGTGTGGTGTGGTCACCGGACGGTCCACGCAGTGTCGTTGGGCTACCCGTGGTGTGCCGGGGTAGGTCTGCTCGTGTGTCGCAGTGGGACTCGGCAGGGCCACGATGAAGAGGCGCCCTTTGAGGTCGGACTGTGGAGTCGGACTGCTGCGCGGAATTGGCACAGTGCGTGCGACTGATGTCGAGCACGCCTCTGGCCGCCTGGGGCGTGGCGTGGGTGGCATCGTGTTCAGAGCCTGCGCGCCCTGGAGTCGGACTGCGGAGTCGGACTGCTGTGGAGTCGGACTGCTGTTGGAGACTGCTGTGGAGTCGGTCTGCTGTGGAACCAGACTGTGGGCTGTCGGCCTGGGGAGTCAGCCGGCTGTGGGGGCGAACTGTGGAGTCGGGCTGCCGCGGAGTCAGTCTGTGTGGTCGGAAAGCAGTGGAGTCGGGGTGTGTGCTCACGGTGCAGGGGTGTGGTGTCGGACTGTTGTGGCGTCGGCCTGCTGTGGCCACCGTGGCTGGTCGCACGACTGGTGTCGGTACGCCACCTGCGTGGCCTCTGAGCGTGGCGGTAGGGTGGTGCCGTGCGCGGGCGTCCATCGTCGCATAATCCGCCTTGGGCCTGCTCATGCAGCCTTGCTGAGGGTCGGCACGGGCATGGTCGTGGGAGGGCGAAGTAGTCCTATGGGGGCGGTCTGCGGGGTCGTCTAGGGCGGTCGCCGCGGAGGGTCCAGCAGGAGGGTCGACTGGGACGCCAGCCGGCGGTGAGGCGCTGCTGCTGGCGTCGTTGTCGTGGTGGTCGTGGTCGTGTTCGCTTCCTCCCTCGTCCTTATCCCTGCCTCGTCCTTATCCCTGCCTCCTCTGGTAAGCTACAAGGCTGGGCGAGAGAGGGGAGATGGTTCGGGGGCTTTGGGCTAGTGCCGCCGGAGAAGTGCGCGTGCCGGTACCTCTGGGCATGGCGCGGGGTGATAGACGGCCAGGCTGGAAGGGCGCAAGTGGGCGGTATCGCCAGAGCAGAGCGTGACGGTCCAATGTCCTGGATAGTCATCTGATTTGCCTCGGACAACACCACGTAGGCCGTTGATGGGGTGCTGCACCTGGCCGTGCACGGTGGCCTCTATGCCAACTTGGATCCTCGGCGGCACCCAAATGGACAAGCGACGGTTGGCAGCTCGGGCATGGCCAACGGTGGCGGAGTGTTGGCCGAGGTGGCGCGCGAGATGCCACCGTAGGTTGCAGGCCTGATTGTACTTTGCGGTGCTGTCTGGATTATCGTCGGAGTCCGCGCTGGTGGGCGCGGGGGCGTGAGGGCCCGCGTCCCCGAGCAGCGGAGCCGCCGTAGTCCCCGGTGCCCGGTCACTGCTAACGTCGTCGTCGCCGTTGTCGTCGTGATCATCGCCGCCCCCTCTTTACCTCCACGCCCTGTCCGCACAACCGAGGCCCCAGAGGGGGTAGGTGAGGGAAGGAGGGTCTGGGGGGGAGGCCGTGCAGCGCTGCTGCCTCGACCTTCGCCTGCAAAGGCAGCATAGCTGGGTTTCTCCGGCCACAGTAGAGGCTCCCAGACGTGGGACTGGTGTCGACCACGCCTGGGGTCGCGTCTTCGGTTCCCGTGGCGTCGTGCCGGGTCGCCTGGTGGAGTCGGGCGGTAGCAACCGGCGTCGGCGCGTAGCTGTCGCCACGAGGGAGAGCGTTGCACGGCGCGGCCAGGAAGACCGATAGGAGGGCATGAACGTGGCCACCGCGATCAGCGGCTGGGACGAGGCAAGCGCCGGTACTGTCGCCTGAGCTGGTGTCGTCGCTGGCGTAGGGGCTGGGGTTGGTGCCAGCGTAGGCGCTGGCGTCGGCGCTGGCGCTGACAATGCTGGCGTCGGTGCTGGCGACGGTGCTGGCGTAGGTGCTGGCGTAGGCGCCGGCGTCGGTGCTGGCGTAGGTGCAAGCATCGGTGCATGCACCGTCAGTGCTGGCGCCAGTGCTGACGTCGGTGCCGGAGTCGGTGCTGACCCGACGTCGGTGCTAGCGTAGGCGCTGGCGTTGGTGTCGGCGGGGGCGCAGGCCTCGGTGCTGGTGCCGTCAATGCTGGCGTCGGTGCTGGCGTAGGTATGAGCGTCGTTGCTGACGTACGCGCTGGGGTTGCTGCTGGCGTGTTCTCAGACGTCATTACTGGCGCCGTCAATGCTGGCGTCGGTGCTGGCGTCGGTGCTGGCGTCGGTGCTGGCGTAGGCGCAGGCGAAGGCGCAGGCGTCGGTGTTGGCGCCGTCAGTGCTGGCGTCAGTGCTGACGTCGGTGCCGGCGTCGGTGCCGACCCGACGTCGGTGCTAGCGTAGGCGCTGGCGTTGGTGTCGGCGGGGGCGCAAGCCTCGGTGCTGGTGCCGTCAATGCTGGCGTCGGTGCTGGCGTAGGTATGAGCGTCGGTGCTGGCGTCGGTGCTGGCGTCGGTGCTGGCGTAGGCGCTGGCGTAGGCACGGGCGTCGGTGTTGGCGCTGTCAGTGCCGGCCTCATCATTGTTGTCGTCGGTGCTGGTGTCGGTGCTGGCGTCGGTGCTGGCGTACGCTCTGGCGTCGGTGCTGGCGTCGGTGCTGACCTAGGCGCCGGCGTTGGTGCCAGCGTAGACGCAGGCGTTGGTGCCAGCGCTGTCGGGTTGGCGTCAGTGCTGGTGTCGGTGCTAGCGTCGGTGCAGCCAGGGGAGCAGGCGTCGGTGCTTGCGACGGCGCGGGCGTCAGGGCGGATGTCAGTGCTGTGTCCTGGTGCTGGTCGCGGTGTCGGTACTCGGTGTGGTCATCAGTGTCCGTCGCGGCTGGTCGTGCGACTGAAATCGGTACGCATGCTGCAATACTACTCGACGCGTTTGTGCCCTGGGCCGGAGCACAGCGAAGAAGCACGGCAGAAAGGAGCAGCCCGAAGATGACGACGATGACGAGCTTGGAGGCCCGATAGGGGGGTCAGTTCCGCTGCGCCTATGGAGCCGCGGATAGTGCCGTCGTCCATGTGGTTCGTGCCGTCGCTGCTGAGGGCCGTGCCGATGGTGGTAGAGATCGCGCCGACGGCGCCGGGGGCGTTGCTGAAGGGGTTTATGTGAAGAGCCCGGCTGGCCGTCGTCACGGCGCGGCGGCCTAGAGGGCAGGAGCGAGGCCCGCGCCAAAGACGCGGGAGAGGCTCGCCATGAACCCCAAGACCACGCCGACGATGCGCAGGGCGACGTGGAAGTAGTTGGGGTCCGGAGCCTGGCTGACCGCCGAAGCAGCGCGGCGGCCTTGATCGCGGGCGTGCAGTACATCGTGTAGGTCTTGAAGGTCAGTGCGGTGGCCGCGAAGAACAGCGCAACGTTGATGCAGGTCGTGCCGTCGACTGCGGATGTCTGCACGAAGCTCCGCTCGAGAAGCACAGGGTGCTTGAGCAGGAGGTGCAGGAGGGATCCGGCCGTCTAGGATGGGCACGTGGAGGATGCAGTGGTCGTGGCGGTACTCCGTGAAACGCAGACGTCGTTCAGGGAACGCAGGTTGCCAAACCAGTACTCGTTGGTGAAACGTGTCGCTGCGTGATTGGCCGGCGCTGCGTCGCCATGGCGGTGCGGCCGTGGCCTGCGAGCGCACGGCACGGCCCGTGGCAGGCTGCGGATCCTGGAAGCCTCTGCTGGGGGAGGCTGGGGGGCGGCAGTCGCCCTTGGCGATGCCGAAAAGCGTCGCGACGCAGTACCTGCTGACGGCGGCGGCCAGGCTGCAGACGCCCTTGGCGACGCCGAAAAGCGTCCCGACGCAGTACCTGCCGGCGGCGGCGGCCCTTTTGGGGTGGGCCAGACTCGCCGTGTTGAGGAAGCCGTCGCGGAAGACCGTGTACTACTTGTTGCAGCTCAGGATCGCCAGGATCCGGCTGGCCGCTGTCGCGGCGCGGCGGCCTGGTGCATGAGCAAGGGCGCGTACGAGGGCGAAGACGGGGAAGGCAACGCCCCTGATGTATGCGTAGGTCGCGTCGAGGTCGCTGTGGAGGAGCAGCGCGACGCGGGAGATCAGGTACAGCAGGTTGCCGCTGTTGATCGTCGGGGCCCGGCTCGCCGCAGTGGCGGCGGGGCGGCCTGGGGGGTGAGCAAGGGCGCGTAGCGCGTGCAGCTCACCCCAGAGACGCTGGGCGTCGTTTCGGAGACCTCGAAGAGCGCCCCGCGGAGCGGGAGGGGCATGAGGTGGCTCAGGCAGAACAGCGCAGAAAACGTGATCATCAGGATGAACAGCGTGAATTGATGGCTCAGGACGTGGCTGTCGTGGAGGTGGCCGTACCGCACGATAGCTGGCCGCCTCCCTCTGGAGTCTTGCCCGTCTCGCAGCTGCGGTGCGAAAGCCGGGGCGGCGGCGCAGGCCATTGCGGCGGAGGGTTTTGGGGGGGAGTGACACGAATCAGCGTCAGTCCCGAGGTTACCAGCCCCGGTTACGATCTCACAGGGCTGGAAGGCGCGGGAAGTTTCGTGTCCAGGCCACGCTCTGTTCCTGCTGGAGCTCGGGCCGAGACGAGAGAGAGAGAGAGAGAAAGAAACATAACAAACAAAAAACAGGGAGAGAGAGAGAGAGAGAGAGAAAGAGAGGAGAGAGAGAGAGAGAGAGAGAAAAAGAGAGAGAGAGAGAGAAACACACAAATATAGAGAAAGGGAGAGCGAGCGAGAAAGAGAGAGAGAGAGAGCGAGACAGAGAGAGAGAGAGAGATAAAACAGATAGCGAGGAAGTGGCGGCGCGGAGGGGCGGCCTGATGAGAATGCGGGCGGAGGGGGCTTCTATCCATCAAGCCGAAGGCCTTCTCAGAAATGCCCCCTTGCCTTCCAAGAGGCGACCCCCCAAGTTTCTGCGAATGCCGCCCCAGCGCACCAACCTCTCGCGCGCGCCGCCAGAGCCAAGGCTGGGAGAGGACGAAATGGGGGATAGCAGTGGCTCTTCCTCCTCCTCCTCTTCCTTCTCCTCTCTCCTCCGCCTTGGATTAACGAATTAGCTCGTGCGGCTGGTTTGTCTGGCGCATCCATTGCGCCAGAAGTGTCCACGTATCGAGGGGAAGGCCTGGCGGCGGGGCCGAAACTGGCTGCACGCATCAGATTTCGCAGCCCCCGTTTCCCACTCCCCCCCTCCTTTGGTCCGACCCGAAAGGCGGCCATGAAGGGAGACGATCCTTCATATAATGACCTCGAGGAAAGCGCCAGCCGAGATACGTGGGCAGCTCTGGCCCCAGCGATAGCATCATCTCGAGCACAAGTACAACATAATCTTGAACAACATCGTGATCCATGTGAGATTGGTGACAGCGGTCTCGGTCTTTCGTGTTCGCTGGGCGTCGAAATCGATAGTCTCGAAACCGAGGCGCGAAATCTCTGCGCGGCGAGCACCGGATGCCGGAGTCAGGGGGCCTCCTGCGGGCGTCTTGCTCTCAGCCACGCATGCAGTCTACGAAGAGGCAGGCGACGCGCCTCGCCACACGCATCCGCTCGGAGGCCCGCGGGCGGGGGCCTCCGAACACTGCTGTCCGTGCAGCTGCGCGGCCCCGCGCGCCCCCCCCTCCCCCGGCGCCCTTCCTGGGGAAGCCAGGGGGGGGGCCTCCCTGGCGGGCTGGGGCGCCCCGTCAGCGGGCGGACCTCCTCCTCCTCCTCCTCCTCCTGCTCCTCCTGCTCCTCCTGCTCCTCCTGCTCCTCCTCCTCCTCCTCCTCCTCCTCCTCCTCCTCCTCCTCCTCCTCCTCCTCCCCCCCATGCGCGACGCCGCGCGGCGACGGCGCAGCAGGGGGAGAGCACGGCCAGCAGGCGGGGAGGAGTGCTCGGGCGGGCGGGCGGGGCGACCGGGCGCACGAGAATCGGTCGGCGAGGAGGGCGGCTCGCCAGCGGAGGCCAGCCAGCGAAGATCGAGCGGCGCGGCTCGGTCGACTGGCGAGGACGACTGGACGCACGCGCTGGACGCACGCGCAGAGGGTCGGGGTGCCTGACCATGCGAGGTCCGAAGGCTGGAAAGACACGCGGCGGCCACGTGTTTATCCAACTCTCGCCCGGGCTGGCCACAGTCAACTTCCCAGTGCTCCTTCCTACATGGTCTCCGGAGGTCGCGCTGGGAGGCTCTGGAGGGCTCCAGAGGTCCCTGGCCCTGAGATCCCTGCAGGCCTCTCGAGGCCCCCAAAGATCCCCGACGGTCCCAAAGCCCTATCCCCGATCCTACAGCCATCGTGCTACCAAGAGGATCGCTACATGGGGGACGGAAAGGCTTTCCTGGCCACGGCGAGCCTTGGCCACGAATAGGTCCCTCGCGCTGGATCGATCTACGGAACGGCCCGACAGCCAGAGCCCCTCCTGAGCTCCCAGACTGCCCTCATTTTCAGCGTCTTGGCTGTGCCCAGTCCAGCCTCCTTGTGTGACTTGGCGGCGGCGCGCTCACGGGGGAGGGCGGAGGGGGCGGGCCTTCTCAGAAGGCCCAGGGAAGGCCTCCGGCCTTCCGACAAGCTTCCTGAGACTTCTTCGCAGGCGCAGAGGGCCCCGCCGCCTGCTGACAAGGCCTGCGCCCTCGCATTTCCACCCTCGGCGCGCCACCGAGTGACGAGGTGGTGCGGTAGGAAGGCTTTGGCAACTGGACGGGGCGAGGAGGCGTAGTGGCATCCTGCAGTCCGCAGCTGAGGCGCGCCATGGCGGCCGCCAGGGGGCGCCCCAAGAAACCTACCACGACCACTCGTCCCTGTTCTGTAACTCCTGCCGCGGGGCGACTGGGTGGAGGAGGAAGGAGGAAGGAGGACAAGGAGGGCGAGGAGGGCGAGAGGGAGGGAGGAGCGGGAGAAGGAGGGGAGGGAGGAGGAAGAGATCGGAAGTGAGGGGGGGAGATCGCAGTGATACGGCGAGCCCCCCACCGAGAAATCGGTTTCGGCTTCGGGTTCGTGTCGTGCGTGCGGGCGAGGCGAAGCTGCGTGGGCGGGCCAAAGGAATGACCCCGCTGTGGCCAGGGTGTGGCAAGACAATTGTCTTGCCCTCCCTCCCTGAAGGCGGGCGGTGGCTGAGGAGCGATGCCCCGTCGGTGTCCCGTAGTGAGATCGATAGTGAGATCGATCGTCAGACCTATAGTGAGATCGATCGTGGTTTCGATAGTGGGATCGATACTGAGATCGATACTGGGATCGATAGTGAGACCGATCGTGAGATCAATTGTGAGATGGATAGTGAGACAGGTCGTGGGATCGATAGTGAAATCGATAGTGAAGTTGATCTTGGGATCGGTTGTAAGGTCGATCGTGAAAGGGGTCGTGATATTGGTAGTGCGATCGATCGTGAGATCGATTGTGAGATCGTGAATGGGATCGATTGAACCACATATATAATTCAATCGATTGTGATATCGCCAATAAGGCCGGTAGTGATATTGATAGTGATGCCGCTAGTGAGATCGATAGCTACATCGAACGTGAAATTGATCGTGAGATCGATCGTGAGATCGATTGCGAGATCGATAGGGAGACCCGTAGAGTAATATCGATCGTGGGACCGATAGTGCTATCGATAGTGTGACCGATAGTGGCATCGATAGTGGGATCGATCGTGCAATCGATCGCAATATCGACAGTGAGATCGATAGCGAGATCGATCGTGCGATCGATAGTGAGATCGATCGTGAGATCGGTAGTGAGATCGATCGGGAGATCGATAGTGATATCGATGGAGTGAGACGTAGGTTCTCCCCGCTCCGAATCTTCTTATCACCCAAAGGGTGGTTGTATAGGTACTGATTGTGGCAGTGGCGATGAGGACAAGGAAGACCTTAGGAAGCCGAGAATGCACCAACGATGCTGCAACACAGCTGCCGTCCCAAGTCTGCTCCTCACAAGTCCCTACGGGCCTTACTTTTTCGGACGTTGGGAGAACTGAGGGCCTGGTTTAATGGTGTGTACTGGGGGACGCCCCCCCCGCCCCGTTCCACTAAGCGGAACTGCCGTCACCCGAAAAACACCAGCTATGGCAGACCTGGTTTAGTGATTGCAATCCATGTTTTGGGCTTCGGGGCCCAATCACTAACCGGCTCCCCTTAACCGGGGTCCTGGCTACACCCGACTTATTTTTCACTACAGGAAACGCCCCTTCCAAAGACGATCACCCTATGGGCCTGCCATTCAAGCGAGAGTCCCATATTGAAAAGAACTGCCTTGCATCCGTCTACCGAACCATAAGTCGGTGGGAATGAAAGGGGGGATAGCAAAGGGTAGGGCAGAGAATCAGCTCACGCAACGTAGCTGATTTTCCCAGCGCCTCCTGGCGCCAGGCGGCGCCCATGTATCGAGGAATAGGCCCGGCGGCGGGGCCGAAACCAGCTGCATGCAGCAGATTTCGTAACCCCCCCCCTTTCCCCCCCTTTCCTTCGGCCCGAATAAAGAATGCAGATATATTTGACCATCAACTGCAAGGAAGCGTCCAGCGAGAACACGGTCTTGAAGAGGAGCCGACTCCCATCCGCGCAACTGCTGCTGGAACTGACTCTTCCGGCCGTCAAACTCTAGGAGGTCTGACGCGAGAGACCCACCTTTGAACGGCACCGTTCTCCGCCCGTGCATCTGCCACAGGTTCTCAAACCGCTGGTTGTCGAGATCGACGAACTCTCTAGCGAGAGCCCCATCTTGAAAAAGGGGCTCTCCTCCGTTTTTGTGACGGTTTCAACCGTTGGATCTAACGTGCGCGGCAAAAAACGAAAGCATCCAAGCTGCACAATGAACGGGCCTGAATGGTCGTTGCTGTTGCAAGCGTTTGAAACGAATGTGCAGGACAAACTTCCTTTTGAACACGAGCCGGCCTCCATCCTTGCTGTTGCTGCAAGCTTTTGTGTACGAGTGCACGCGGCACTGAGGCGCAGGCCCTATTTTGAAAACCACCGACCATCTATCCTGGCTGCTGATGTAAAATTTCGAGAAAAAAAAGAACGTACGCGATGCTGAGGCGAAACCGCCATTTTCAAAGCCAACGGCCCTCCTTCCTAGTAGCTCTTGCGACAAAGAAACGAATTTGCGCGGCGCAAGGGCGAGGGCCCCAGTTTGAAAACGAAGCTGCCTCCATCCTAGCTATTGTTGCAAGCTTTTGTGTACGAGTGTGCGCGGCGCTGAGGCGAGAGCCCCTTGTTGAAACATATCGGCCTTTCGTTATTGTTTCTGTTCTAGATTTCCAAACGAATGTGCGCGATGCAAAGGCGAGAAAACCATCATCAGGGCCAAACTCCCGCCATCCTCATAGCTGTTACGATAAACGCCAAATGTGAGTAGCGCTAAAGCGAGAACCCAATTTTGAGAACTACAGGCCTCTATCCTTGTGTTTCGCTGTTGGAACTTTTAAGCCTCAGGCTCACACAGTGGACCGGCATTGAACCTCAAGTGAACTGCGTGCCAACCTCTGAGCTCGATGGGCACCGCGGCTGCGAAGAACAAGATGCCCACCCGTGGAGCCCGCCGAGAAGCTCGTGATACACGAGAAAACAAGGTTGGGGGGAGGAGATGGGGAGAGGGCCGCGGGGAGTATGGGAGGGGGAGATTGGGGTATGTAACGAGGAGGAGGATGGGGAGATAGGAGGATCAGGAAAAAAGGGTGATTAGGAAAAGGAATGCATGAACGAATAACTCGTGGAGTCCTGTCCTGACCTCTGCATGACTGTCGGGCTACTGTAACCTGACATACGTCGAGAGAGCAAGGACTCTGAGTCGAGTTGCTTGTGCACCCCCCTTACCACTTACAAATTTGACCAGCGCGCTCCGCCAGAGCGGCACAGGCCGACCTGCACCCCAGGAGGAGGAGAAGGGGAAGGAGGGACAAGATCGGGGAGGAGGATGGAGGGCAAATGGTGTTCAAAATGTGGCTCTCGCATTATCGCCTGGCACATTCGTCGTAAACGCTTCCGACGGTCACAAGGATGGAGGGCGGACGTTCCCAACATTAACACGGATGTAGGGCGACTTGTTCCCCAAATGGGGCTGTCACCCTGGCGCCGCACACACTCGTCTTAAGCTTGCATCAGGTTCAAAACATGGAGGGCAGGCCATTTTCAAAACGTGGATCTCAAATTGGCGCCGCTTCCATTCGTCTTCAGCACTCCAACGTTCACGCGGATGGAGGGCGAATTGTTCTCAACATGCGGCTCTCGTCTCAGCGCGGCGCACTTCCGCCTTGAAATGTCCCAACCGTTGCAAGGGTGGCAAGCAAATTGTTTTCCAAATGTAGCTCTTGTCTCAGCGCCCCGTGCACCCGTCAAGCACGTTTCCAGCACGCACGGCAAGTTCGTGTCGTGATGACTTCGGCGTTGGCTTCTGACACCGCGTGGATCGTTGCCGCGCCGGTGCGCTCGCTCGACACGTCTTCAAACTTCATGGCAAGATAATGGATACTCTGCAACGGCTACGCGGATGTAGGGCAGCCCATTCCAAACCGAGGACCTCCCTTGGGACTTCCTCATGCTTTATGACCAGGCGTCGAACACTTTGATGCACCCCGACAGATGTGAAGCGTGCCCCTTTCGAACGGCCTACCGCTTGACATTTCTCTCAACTGTATCAAACTGCCCCGCTGAATGGTATACCCGCAAGGCTATAGTCTTTCGATTGAAACTTTCCCGTTGTGAAAAAGAGTGCTTGTATGGACTTGTGATGAGAGGGCACGGGGCGCGACGGTGTATTCCAGCATCGCCGATGCATCTTGAGCTTACTCTGGCGGGATCAGTTAGCATCGAATGGATAAGTCTGGTCGCATCGAAATTTGCGCATGATCGGGCTGCATCGGCAGTGAATCGAAATCCAAGCTAAATCGGATCGGCTGCGCCAAGATGCACAACATCCGCCATGCAAACATCGGCCGCATCCGATCGTCGGAATATCGGAATCGAAGCGGACTGGGCCAGCGGTAACCGACATCGAACCATAGGGATCGGATCGAAACGGACCCTGTTCTGGTCCTCCCTCCTCCTTCTCAACCTCTCGCACGGGGGGAAGGTCCGAAGCATTTGTGCTAGGGAGGTGGCTCCCACGCTGCGGAACACAACACTGAGCCACTTGCGCAAGGCCCGTGTCGCCTTCCATTTGGCGCCTTTGTGCTACCTGCTACAGTCATCGTGCTACGGCAAATTCGTTTGATGACGAATTTGGCGTTAGTTTCTGACGCCGCGAGGATCGCTCAACCTTGACCTGTCGGCTTTTTCTGGTCGCCAGATAGTTACCTATTGGCCGATTCTGTGCCTCTGGCGGCAATCAACCTTTGGCGGCGTTCAATCTTGAACGCGCGCGGCGGGGTCGCTGCAGCGTCGGCACGACACGGACCTATCGTACCATACTGAACTCTGAACATGGAACGTAAGGACTTGTCTGGCCACAGCGAGCCTCGGCCACGAATTGGTTCCCCGACTCGGGGTCCCCGACCTAGATCTAAGGAGCGGCCTAACAATCAGAGGCCTTCCTGAATCCAGAGTGGTCCTTATTTCAGCGTCTTTACTGTACCTGCGAATGAAGTGGCAGACGGAGACGCGCAAGACAGTCAGGTGGGACATCTCGCCAGGAATGCAAACAGCACATCGGCAAAACGGCCCATGTAATATACCCTCCCAACTGCGATCTGGGGCAGCGGCATCAGGCCAACAGCCACCTCTCCTTCTCCTACTCCTCTTCAACACACAACGGCACGAAGAAAACAACACCAAGATGAGATGTGTCAGAAATCCCGAAGACCCGGGAGACCTTGAGGATGCATCGGGCGGCGAGGACGGCCCAGAGCTTTACAACACGCTCTGAGAGCGCTCCGGGACGCTCCTGAACGACTTATCTACTTCCTGGGCCTGTCAAACCTCCTCCTTCACCGCTTCCTTACCCTCCTCCTTCTTTCGAAGACCCCACCAGGACAGCGCCTGTGACGGAGGCAGGCTCGGGGCAGTATGGTGGGGCGCGCACTCCTGCATAAGCTGGGTGGCGAGCTCTGTGTGGTGGGCGCTGGGCTGCTTGTCCGGATGCCTCCCTCCTCCTTTGCTCCTCTCTCTGCCGACCCACGAGAGGGGCGCCCCTCGGTCTCACTTCGCCGCGCCTTCCCTCTCTCTTACGTTCCCGCCCCGTCTTGAGACGAAGCCAGCACTGGGACCCCCGGATAAATCGGGGATCCAGCAATTCTGGAGGAAGTGTCAAGTAGCAAGCGCCGCGGCCGTCCCAAAGCGCTCTGGGACGCTCTGAAAGCGTTCCGGAACGATGCATCCCGGTCCTGAGCCCGCCCGACGTTTCTTCTCTGACTTCCATGCAATTCCGCTGGAAACCGCGCCTCGGCCGCGACCCGTGACCGCTGCGGGCCCGCGGCCGCACCCGCAGAGGCAAAGTTGTGTGGTCGAGTGTTCGTCAACGGAGGGGCAATCAGCGAGGGGTGGAGAAACGTGCCCCTGTCGTGCATCTTCTGGACCCGCGTTGGCAGTTCATGGGCCCTTTGCGGCGGCATCCCGCTGGGGCACATATACATATACACTTACATATACGTATATGTATACATACACTAGAACCACGCGCGCTTCTCGCGCGCGCTTAGGTTCTAGCACGCCGCAGCCCTTGACAAGCTGACGCGCACAGCTCTTGGGGGGTATTGCGGGGGCGTTGTGGACGCTATCGGGAGGTTCTGAAGGTTCCTTCATTTGAAAGCCCGTGTCATAGAGTTCCCATGGGCTCCCTCGAACCCTCCAAAAGGTACCGGAGAAACTTTATATGGTGACCCCAGAGTGGAGGAATGGTTCTTTGGGAAGTTTGCCTCACGCGTCCGCACGAGGCGTGAAACAGGGCTGAGAGAGCACTCAAGAGGGATGAGCCCGAAGAGGAACTGGGAGGTAATCTTCAGGGAAAAGGGTCAACGGAGAAGAGCTTCCTTTGAGCTTTCGGGGGCCTCTGAGAGCCTCTTTGGGGTCTCTAGGTGACCTCTTGGGGCCTCTTCGAGGGCCTTTTGGGGGCCTCTTGGGGACTCCTGGGGAACTCAAGGGGCGCAGAGCTTCAAATGTCCGTTCGGGGAACCCCTCTGGGCCCCTTCTTGGGGCGTCCTGGGCCGTCTTGGAGCCCTCTTGGGAGCCTCTTCGGCCGTCTTGGGACGATCTTGAGGGCCTCTCGGACCGTCTTGCACGCTATGTAAGCCGAAGGGGCGAATATTGTAAATTATACGTTTTCCAAAAAGGAATGGGGCAATTTTTGCCTCTTGGGGCTCTCTTGGGAGGCCTCTTCGGGGCCTCTTGGGGCGTGTTGGTGGCTACTTGGCGGTGTCGGGAGCATCTCTGAGGCCATCTTGAGCCATCTTGGCCGTCTGGGAGGGCATCTAAATCGTCTTGGAACGGGAAAGAAAACTCTCGGAGGCCCGGAACCGCCATGGGGGAATGAGCCTGCCCCCCCCCGGGCATTGAACGGCTGATATATATATATATATATATATATATGTATATATACATATATTTGTATAGATATATATATATATATAAATATGCATATATATGTATATATATATATATATGTATATATGTATATATAAAACTATATAGGTGTATATATACGTATAATATATATATATATATATATATATATATATATATAGGTATATAGCAAGTACAGACGTTACCTCGGCGGCCAGCCAGTGCAAGCTGAAAGGATTCAGTCTATTACCACTGAGCGCGCTCGAGCGGCACGAATCCATCTGAGATCGAAGTTCACCGGCTCGCCATTGCGAGCCACGAACGAGACATAAGCACAGCACCCGCTGCAGGCTATACAGAGGGGAGAAAAGGAAAGGGTAGGGGGGGCGGGTCGGAGCCTTGAGCCAGTCGGCCGCGGTGAAACCCGCGTGCGGCCGCCTGTTCGCTCCTTCCTCGCTTCACGATGTAAAATCTGCCAGCAAGTACAGACGCTACCTCGGCGGCCAGCCAGCGCAAGCTGAAAGGATTCAGTCTTTTACCTGAGAGCGCGCTCGAGCGGCACGAATCCATCTGAGATCGAAGTTCACCGGCTCGCCATTGCGAGCCACGATCGAGACATAAGCACAGCACCCGCTGCAAGCTATACAGTGGGGAGAAAGAGGAAAGGGCAGGGGGGGCGGGTCGGAGCCTTGAGCCAGTCGGCCGCGGTGAAACCCGCGTGCGGTCGCCTGCTCGCTCCTTCCTCGCTTCACGATGTAAAATCTGCCAGCAAGTACAGACGCTACCTCGGCGGCCAGCCAGCGCAAGCTGAAAGGATTCAGTCTTTTACCTGAGAGCGCGCTCGAGCGGCACGAATCCATCTGAGATCGAAGTTCACCGGCTCGCCATTGCGAGCCACGATCGAGACATAAGCACAGCGCCCACTTCCCCAAACGGGTTGCCTGGTCGTTAGGCCGGAGCCCCACAGGGCTTCCATTGACATACACGCTTCTTTAGACGCCTGACGTTGGCCATGCAGAAAACGCAGGGGAACTCCCGTGCGTCACCCCCGACATGCTTAGAACACATTGTGTTTTGCCACGTTCTGCGGCGGCGAGGAGGCAGACGCCCGCCAACGCGGGCGACGCAAGCCACTACAGGAAGACAACAACAATGCGAAAACGCTGAACTTGGCGGCACCGAGGGGGTGACGCACGGGGAAACACTGTGTTTAGCAGTAGATTAAATACCTCGCCCCCGGCTGGCAGCGAACCTACCGGCACATCATGTCAGCCAATCTTAATCCATGCACCTGCTCCGACGAGTGGGAGAGAACAGCGGCGGCGGCAGCGGCGAAACGAGGGGGGCACTCGGCCGCAAGGCTGCTCCACTTGCGGCCTCCTGGAGCGGTGCCGGACAACTCTATGTGCGGGAGCTTCGTGCGAGAACAAAGCCCATGCTTCCCTGAACACTTGCAACTCAAAATCGCGAGGCTAGAGACGCTCCAACCTTGAACTCGGGTGGCCTTGCGCCACCGCGCACCATACTGACAAAGGTGGCATGCACTGCTGGCGGAATCGGCACCCGAGGCGAGCTTTACAAGACGCGGAGCCGCCCACAAGAGAGATGTTTTGGGGTACTCCATCATCGCGGGCACTCCCAAGCTGCGGCACAGCGAGACGATGCGACAAGAGAAATGGAACGTGGCTTTGCCGACTTTGAGGCGGACACGTTCGCTGTCGTTTAAATCGGGCACGCCCATCGGCGACTGAAAATCACGCAAAGGCGTTCGCAGGGCCTGGGTCTACGTTGCACACGGGGTCCCCCCAACAAAAAAACGCCCAGGACGAGGCCACTCTTGAGCCATCCAGAGATAACTTTCTCAATCGTGCGATCGAGATGGTCCTCCAGGGGGCCGCGCAAAACGTCGTGGGCGAGCGCGGCGAAGCCGTTGGCCCTTAAGGCCTTGGCTACTTTACCCGCCCCAGCGAAAAGTTCCAAGAACGTGCCAAAGAGCCTGTGACGAGCAGCCTTCAACTGATCAGCGAGGCGTGCCTTCAGATGCCGCCGAACCTGCGCTGGCGAAACTGCGGCAGCCCTGCCTCGATCAGCGCCTGCGCGGGCGCGGGCAGCTGCTGCCGCAGGCGTGGATGCTGCCGCAGGCCGGGCCCCAGCTCGACAATCTCGCGCGAGCTGGCGTGTGCGACTCTGCCCAGGACGAATGCCCACTCTGGCACCTGCGTCATGGCATCCTGCAAGTAGGCCTTCTTGGCGTACCGCTGCATGCTGCCTGGCGACGCCCAGCGCCCGTGGCGCTGCGTCTGTTCGAGCGTCCGCCGGCCCTCCAGCAGGTCCCAGCTCGCTCCGCCGTGCCGCAGCGCGTAAAGCGTCGGGTTGAGGGCCTGAAGCTGGAGCCGGCTCGCGATCTCGCGGAACTGCTCCCTGAGCGCTGGCAGCGTGGAATCCCAGAGGCTCTGGTCTAGGGCCACCGCGGCCTTCAGGCTTTCGAGCAACGGCCAGAGGTGCAGGTCCAAGTCGATCACCACGCTCTCGTTGTGCAAGCCCGTCTTGCCTGGGCGGCCTCCGCTGGTGGGATGCAGGAGGAGGGCCCAGCTTCCCGCGGAGGAGATCGCCGGACCCGCGGGTCGGGCCAGCGACAGCCCGCGCAGCCCCTGCGCCTCGAACGGTCGCAGGTAGCAGCTGAACGTAAGCAGGGTCCAGATCGCCATGCGCCGGCGGCCGCTCATGGCCAGCATGCCTGCCATCGCAGCGGCTGCGAAGTATGGCAGCGGCGCCCTCGTCATGGCGGGCGCCCTCCGCTGCCAGGCGATCGAGCTTCGCGTGGACCGAGGCAGCTGGGCCTTCCAGGGGCCCTGGAGGCCTGGCAGGAAGTGGGCGAGCGCAGCCAGCAGCAACGAACCTTGGCTCGAGGGCGCTCCCTGGGCGAACTGGTGGTTCAAAAACCTGGTCGCCGTGGCGTCCAGCTGCCCGAAGTCCCTCCAATCCAAGCGGTTCAGCGAGCAGAACGCCACGAACTCCTCCAGCCCCCTGCGGCACTGCGACTCCGTGTTGGAGCGCACCGCCATGGTCTCCAGCGCGCTGAGCTGCCCCAGGGGCGGCCGCTCGGCCAGCAGGCGCCTGGCGAGGGCCGCGCGGCGCTCCCGCGCCTCCGCGCCAGCGCGCGCGGGGCGGCCTGCCGCGGGGGCCGAGGGCGGTCGGCAGAGTCTGAAAACCAGGAGCGCCGCCCTCGAGAAAGAGCGTCGGCGGGGTTGCGTTCTGATGGAATCCATCTGCAGTGCAATCTCGTTCCCGTTGCAAGTGACATCATACACATCTTCAGAAGCGGGAGGTGCAAATAGGTAGAGGCCGCTCTCCCCTTCGCCACGGCTAGACACAACGGCATGTTATCAACGAGGGCGAGCACGCGCTTCCCACGACATGCCGAGGACCTCAAGAGGTGCTTGTAGGCCCCAACCAAGGCGTCGGCCTCCAGACCTCCAGACCCAAGATGTTCTGGCCCTCCTGGGCCTGCGTGGCCACTACTCCTCGCCAGGATTTCGCGTCCAGTAAACCAGCCCAAGCCCAAGATCGGCGGTTCCTCCGAGACGCCGAACGTGCCGAGGTCATGGAAGGGGTCCTTCACGGGGCTCGTCGGGCCCTGGGAGATCTCCAAGGGCTCCTTCGTGGCCATGCTGAAGTGCGGGGCGTCGTCCGGCGTGCCTGGCGAAGCCGTCGTAGGCATGGCCCTCAATGCTCCATTCAGCGGATCGCCAGGCTGCAAGAGGGCGGATGTACGCAAAGAAGGGTTATTGTGCATGGGCGACGATTCGGCGATGCAAGCGGGCGCAGAAGGAGGGAGGAGGGCTCTGTCTCTGGCGCGCGCCCCCCCCTCGACTTTGCATCGCCACCGGTCGCGCTGACGCCCGCGGCGAGCGATGAGGTCATTCGGAGCCTGCCGGCGGCGCACCCCGAGACCCTCTTCGCTCGCGTCGCTGGCCACCAGCCGCGAAGCCCAAGGCGCCGCCAGGTCGGCGACCAGCAACGGCAGCAGACAGCGGGCGCGCCACAGCTCCGTGCGGACCGCGGGCCACGCGACTGCGCCTCCGCGCCAGCGGCTGCCATGAAGGCGTAGGTGGCGTTGAGAATCCCGAGCGCCTCGCGCCTCGCCATCGAGGCCCAGGGCAGGTGGCCGACCACGACGCGCACCGGGTGGCCCGATGCGCGCCTGCGCCGCAGCATCTCCTCGATGGCGAACCTGGGTCGCCAGGCGGACCGCCCCTTGATGGCGAGCCAGCGACCGCGCCGCAGCTCCATGCCCAAGGAACTGCAGGACTCCGCAGCCCGCTCAGGCGCGTGGACGCGCAGGCCAGCAGCCTCCAGTGCCCCAGTGACGCGGTCCAGGGCCTGGTCGACGCGCCCCTCGTCCGCGCCGACCGACAGATAGTTGTCGACGTGCCCGGCGGCGGCGGGCTCAGCTTCAGGCTCCAAGACGACGCCTGGGAGCCCGCCCTCGATGATGAGCTGGGCAGGCACCCCTGCGCGCGCCACGGCCGTCTTCAGGGCCAGCTGGCACAAGTGGAGCGCCCAAGAGAAACCCATGGGCAGCGCGACAAGGCGCGCCTGCAGCCAGCCCCCGCTGGGCAGCCCTGAAATGCCGCGAGCCTCCAGGTGGCGCCTGTCGATCGGCGGGAGCCTGAAGTAGCTGCAGAGACCGCCCGGCATCTTGAGGCGGTAAAACGCGTTGTCGATGTCGCCCGCGGCGATGACCTCGCGGCCTCCTGGCGCCTCCGAATTGGCGAAGGCGGCGGCGCTGGGCAGCGCGGTGGCTGGTGGGTCCGAGAAGTAGGCGTGGCCGTGCGCGTGTCAAAAATCAGTCTCACACGGTTGCTCTTCTTTGCCACGCAGAAGACGCCGATCGGCGTGATATTGGGATCCTCCGCCTGGAAGCAGACCATCTTGAGCTTCAGCATCTGAGCAAGGAAGTCGGCGTAAGTCGCCGGCGAGAAAGAGAGGTGCGGGCCCACGTACGGCCCGCGAGGGCAAACCTGCTGCAGGAGGGCATCTGCCTCGCCCCGATCACGCAGCATCCTCGAGCTCCAGGCCCCAAGCCACTGAGCGTCCGGGCCAGCAACGACGCTCGTGAGCGGCACGGGGTCGTCGCCGACGTCGGGCCACGAGATCTGGTCCCGCGAATAGGGCAGGCGTGGGCCCCCCGAGCTGTAAGGGGGAGAGCCCGAAAGAAGGTCAGCGAGAGCTCCTTCAGGACAATTATTATTAGCAGCAAGAGGTGCCAGGCTGGTGAAAGCAGACTGCATGTGCTCGAGAGACGCCCGCTGGCCTTCGGAGATCCCGACGGCGGAGGGCTGAGCCCCAGGGGCGCACGCAACGTTCATGAAGTCGATGGCGTCGTTAGCCCAGTCGTGCCAATCCGAAGCGTCCCTCATGCGACGCTTGCCCTGGCGACCAGACCCAGAACTGTGACCACCGCCACGCACTCCCTGGTAAGGAAAAGGAAACAGGTCCCGCTGCCGAACATCAGATCGAGCATGGCGACGGTCGAGAGGGGGCTGGCTGGCGGCTGCCGTGCCAGCCGATGGGCAGGTTGGCGGGGGTGGGCGCCCATCTCCACCCCCCGCTCCGAGGTCACTTGTCATCCTTGCCAGAGCCCTTGTCGCCCTTGGCCCCTTTCTTGTTCTTGCGGGCCAAGTCGCGCTCCTCTCTGGCTTTTCGTTGCTCCTTCCTGTAGGCGTTCGTCTTAGTCAGCTCATCCTTGCAGAAGTCCTGGAGTGCTGGCGACGCGCACACGTTCCCACGCAGCTGATCCATGCCGAGCAGCACGTGCGACTCAATGTTCGTCGAGTCTACGGCGGGCGCCACGCGGTCGCGGTAGCGCTCCTCCTGAAGCTGCACCGCCCTGGCAAGCATCTCGCCCTCGGCGAGGTTCGCCACGTTGAGCTGGTCGTACACCACCATGTTTTCCAGCGTCCTGCACGCCCTCTCGTGCTCGTCGACGCCGGGCTCATGCCCCTGGAGCCGCGTCTCCGAGAGCCACCGTGAGTGGCGGCCAGTCGGGGTGCCGCCGTGCGCCTCCATGAACTTGAGGCACCACAGCGGCGTCCTGGGGCCCCGCACAGGCCAGTCGGGGAAGCTGCCTTCGGTCATGGCCATGACCGCCGTGCGGAAGTCCCGGTGCCGCTGGCCCTGGAGGTCGTAGGCGACTGCGGAGCCGCCGCGACGGCTGGCGCCACGGCCGCTGGCGCAGGCGCGGCAGGGGGGGCGGCGCCCACCAACGGTGGAGGCAGGGCCGCCGGGGCCGCGGCCACTGCGCCTCCCGCCGGGGGGAGCGCCAAGGCGGCCGCCAAGCCAGCCGCGCCACCAGCCGCGCCAGCAGCGGCCGCTGCTGCTGCGCCAGGGGGCGGGGCGGCCACCAGTAGGCCAGGTGGAAGGGCTGCAGCCGCGGCTCCACCGGCAGCCGGCGCGCCTGCATCCGCAGCAGGAGGCGCCCCGGCCGCCAGGCCTGGGAGGGGCCGGGCCCGCCAGCCGCGCCACCAAGGTTGGGCACCACCGTCGCGCCCGCCGTGAGGCCCACGCCGAGGCGCGCAGCCGCAGCGGTCAGCACCTGCGCGATCCGCACGGGCGCAGGGACGCCGCGGAAACCGTGCACGTGCCCAGCGCCTGCCGCAGGCGGGTAGGCGCCCATGCGGCCTCCAAGGCACGGCAGCCAGCGCTGCACGTCGGCGGGCGCGTAGAGGTCCTCCTCGTAGCTGTCGTCGTCTGGGGTGAGCGTGCACACCTGGCCTCCCGCATCTGGAACCAAAATGAGGAACCTCTCGTGCAGCACGCCTGGGAACCCCGTATATTCCACCAGGAGGAAATCACCCTACTGCAGCCCGGCGGCCACCTCAGGATGGGCAGCAGCTGCCGCCATCCTCAGCGCGTAAGCTGGGTCTTAGAAGCCCGAAGCGCCGCCACCTGGGCCGCCGCGACCTCAGGCAGGGACGAAGGCGGGGCGGGCGCTGGCAGCGCCGGCGGGGCGCGCGCTGCGGCTACCGCCGCGGGCGGGGCCGCTGCCACCGCAAAGCGCCGCGAGCAAGCCCAAGTGCCTACCACCGCGGCCGCTAGGCTGATCAGCCAGACGCCGGCCACCGCCGCGCCTGGCGCGGCCGCCTCGGCGTGGCTGCCTCCGGGGCAGACCAAGCGCGGGTCGCACTGGCAGGAGCAAGCCGGGTAAGGCGGGGCCGCTGGGCACTGCGCGCCCCAGGACGCGCCCCACGCCGCCGCGCCCGCAGCGAAGCCTCTGGCCGCCTCCTGCAGCAGCCAGGCCGCCGGGTCCATGCGCACCCGGCCGCAGAAGCCCGTGGGGCCTCGGAGCCTTGAGCCAGTCGGCCGCGGTGAAGCCCGCGTGCGGCCGCCTGCTCGCTCCTTCCTCGCTTCACGATGTGAAATCTGCCATATATACACATCCATATATATGTATATATGTATATACATACATACATACGTACGTACATACATACATACATACATACATACATACACACATACATGTATGTATGTATGTCGGTATATATATAGTTATATAAAACTGCACACATGCATGCATGCATGCAGATCTGTCTGTACGTACGTCTGTATGTGTGTATGTTATGTATGTTTGTATGTGTGTATGTGTGTATGTGTGTGTATGTATGTATGTATGTATGTATGTATGTATGTATGTATGTATGTATGTATGTATGTATGTATGTATGTATGTGTGTGTATGCCTGCCTGCCTGCCTGCCTGCCTGCCTGCCTGTCTGTATGTATGTATGTATGTATGTATATATGTAGTAATATATGTATGTATGTATGTATGTATGTATGTATGCATGTACAGAGAACAGGCATCGAGAGAAATTCGGTGGCAGGGTCATCCTGTCGCTGCAGGACCTCGTTCGATTCGTCCGCCGCTTCGTTTGCAGGGTTGACGACGGCACGGTCCGAACAATGATCGTGCAATTGCGCAACCTGCACGTCTCGGAGATCTCCGAACACCCGAGCCACGAGGCGCGTGGCATGTGCTTGCGTGGCCAGACATGTTGGCAGTCGGATGGCTGCTGGCTGCAGAGGATGGCCGTCGCAATCTTCCGTGGCACTTCGCACAATGCCATTCCTGACGTCGGGACAGCAAGCGGAGCAGTCGGCGTCCGGCTCTGCTCTTATATGATCTGTGAGTCCGTGCTTCGTTACAAAGCCATCCGAGCCCCTTGGTAGAGCCGCCATCGAGTGGGCGATCACTTGCTCGCGCTGCACATATCGCAACACCGAGAGGATCTGGCGGACGCAGCTGAGTGCGTACGTGTGTTGCATGGGTGCATACGTGCACGCGTCGCCGCGTGTTTGCTCAGGCGTGCGGAAAAAAACGGCGTGGGCATCATCACGCAATGTCTCCACGCCAGCGCAGCACTTACGCGATACATGCGTAGTCCTCCAATCCCCGAGCCCAATCTGACCCCCTCAATCTACATATTGCTTGCTCGCCTCCTCCTCCGGCTGCCGCTGCTCCGCATCCTCTTCCTCCAAGACTGCCCCATCCGACCCCTCCACTTGAGCAGCAGCTTCTTCTTGAGCAACTGCCGTTCCTGAGGCGGCCCGATTTCGTAGGACTGACGCCCTGATGCGGCGTTCCCCTCGTTCAGTGTCCCTCTGGGTCGGGCGCTGCTGGCCTTGCTCGCTCGCCTCCTCGCCCCTCACAAGGAGGGCTGCCATCTGGCATTGCCGAATCGTGCCTGTCTGCCTTCTCACCTCTCGCAGGTCGACCGTGAGCCCAAGACAGGGTACGCTCCCTCAGCCTGTCGTCACATTCCCGACGCTCCTGCAAGCCTTGCCGCGATGCTTACCTCCGAATGTTACTTCCAACGGTCCCCCAACCCTCCACGAAAGGCAACGAAGTCAAGCGGCACGCGCGGAATGAAACCGAACAATCATAGTCCACCACGTGGATCAGATAACATCCCAACAACCGTTTGAAGTTGGTGGTTTGCAAATGCCGCTGTCAGGTCCCTCCTCTAACCCGATGTCTCAATCCGGTGAGATTTCGGAAGGGATCCAAGCCTTTGCCCCTCAAACCAACAGAATCGGCTGCTGGACAGAGGTGTCGAGGGTGGCAGAGCGCCGCAGCCCATGGTGCACGTCGCTACATCTGGTTACCTTGACTGAGAACGAGGAGGAGGAGGAGGAGGCGGAAGAGGAGGGGGAAGAGGAGGAGGAGGAGGAGCAGCAGGAGGAGGAGGAGCAGGAGGAGGAGGAGGAGGAGCAGGAGGAGGAGGAGGAGGAGGACGAGAACCATAACGCCCAACTTTTCAAGATCGATGATGACATCCAACATGGAGCGCATTTTGGTCGGAATCTCGAGAAAGGATCAAGGCGCGGCTACGAGGGCAGAGAGGGAGCAACAAACGCCCAAGCTCTCCACCTCCTCCTCCCTCCACTTCTCCTTCGCCGTCTCCTCCCCCCTTTTCCCCCCCGAGTGAGTAAAGCTTTTTCTTCATGGGCCGCCCCGAACCCATACCTGGGACGTCGTGATCTTGTTCGCGAAGTGGCGCCTTGCATCTATCGACCCCGACCCCTGGGACCGACTCTGCGCCGCGGGTGGTTTTCTGGCCCTGGGGCCCGAACGTGGCCCCCACAATCAGAAATCTCCCCTCCGCGCCAATCGTCTTTTTTGCTGTATCACGGAAGCGGGTCCTGACGGAAACGGGCCCCGGACCTGGGGCTTTTGCCCCACCGGCTTTTCATCCTGAGCAGCTTCTTGGCGGTCCTGGGTCCTGGACCCTGGGCTTTTTGCCCCACCAACATTTCATCCTGAGCAGTTTCCTGGGGCCCGTGGGAGGGTCCAGTGAGGCCGCCAAGCACAGGCAACAAAACACCTCTCGAACCCCTCTGCCTCATGGCGGACTTTTCCGCGACTCCTGGAGGTCACGGCCCCGCCCGCTGGGGGGCCTGATTGGGGGAACGTTCAGGGGCGACTGGCCCAAAGGGGGGGAAGCATCGACCTGGAACTGGCGATTCCATCGCCTATAGATCGGTGGCAGGCCCCCGATAGCGAAACCCCAAGAGTGCCGGTGCGGGGTGGGCTGTCGGGCCCCGATCGGCGATGAGTGGGCGATGGTGCGAGGCGGGGATATATCCACATCCGCCGCCCGTGGAGCCGACGTCCTGCAGGGGTGCCCAACATATCCACATTTACCGCCTGTCGAGGTCTCCAAAACTCGGTCCTCCAGGCGGTGGGAATTGTATCAGATGCCCGCCTCGGAGATGAGGGGGTCGATGCGTCCCCCAGGGCTCGCGCTAAACAATTCCTGTCGTTTTCGTTTCGTATCTTTTTCTTCGTCCTGTCTTCGTTCTGCCTTCGCTGCGAAGCGACATCAAAACGAACACGGCCCACGAGATCGCCCAAACACCGCTTGGCTCGAGCCCTGGCGCCCCCCCCCCTGAACCAGTCCCCTGGCCCAGACATGCGACGTCCTGATCTTTTCAGGACGGCGTCCCTGGAAGTCCAGACCCTCTCCCTGGGGCAGGTTCTTCACCCTGCATCGTTTTTTGACGGTCCCGAGGCCTGGCGAGGGCCCCCAGGGGCCGAAAATAGCGAAAAACCTCACGTCCTGATTTTTTTTTTTGTTTTTTTTTGTTTTTTGTTTTTTTTTTTACGGCGACAGCATGTCTGTGGGTGGCCTCCGCGTCACAGCTCGGCCTCCGGCGGCCCTGCGGGCCGACCGGGGCACCCGCGGAACGCCCCCGGGCGGGGCGCGGCCGCTGGAGAGCCATCCCGGGGGCCTCCTCTTTCTCCTCCTCCTCCTCCTCTCCTCCTCCTCCTCCTCCTCCTCCTCCTCCTCCTCTCCTCCTCCTTCTCCTCCTCCTCCTCCTCCTCCTCCTCTCCTCCTCCTTCTCCTCCTCCTCCTCCTCCTCCTCCTCCTCCGCCGAGACTCCACCGGAAGCGCCCGAACGCCTGGCCTGTCCCTCCTAAGCTCGGGGGCGAAAAACGGCGTCGGGGACCTCGCCATCGCTCGGACGTCCATTCCCTGTGTTTTTTGTCGGTTTCGTGCGTGGTCTTGTCGCCAAATGATCAAGGATGCTCCTCGATGGTCCTCGCCGAAGGAAAAATGCACACGTCCGAGCGATGCCAAGGGACACTTGCCCCCCGGGGCCGCTGCGAAGCTTGTACCCCTGCCTGGGCACCGTAGTGGTATAGACTTTCAGGCCGCCCGGGGGGCAAATCTGCTGTATACCCTTCTTCGCCCGGTGACCACGGTTGCCCCTAACTGCTGGGGACCTCTGTCGGCGCGGCGGGGAAGGAACGGAGAGGAACAGGAGGAGGCGGAGGAGGAGCGACACTGGCCAGCAGGGAAGGGCGGACAAGGGAAGGACAGGAAGATACAGAAGACGACAGCGGGAAAGACAAGAGAAACAAATCCGCTGGCCCTCCAGGTGGCTATCCCGTGAGCTCGAAGCCACAGTCTACAGCCGCCCGATTACGGCCAGGACCTTTTTGGTCTCGCCGTGCCAACTGCTGCAGACGGGCCCTCTCCATCTCCAACAATCGGTCCCGGGCGACACGCCTGTGCCAGATGTCGTGGTGCATCTTACTCACGACGTCAAAGAAAAGGGCAATTGAGACAATTGCCTCAACAGGCATGGGGAACAAGCGCCAGAGACAAAGCCCATCAAGGCCGTCCCCCAGGACAAGGCCGTTGGGGAGGATAGGAAAAGCAATCACAAACTCGTCAAATATGGGGCACGCGACAATGTGTCGGATATGATCACCATGCGGCGCCCGACACGCTACACGCGAATCGGGGGTCCCGAACCGCCCGCTCGGACACCAGGAGTTCGTGAGCGTCCGCAGGAAACAGTGGAGAGAGAGAGAGAGAGAGAGAGCAGAGGAAGGACCGGTCGGACCTGGCAGAACATGTTGCTGACATTGTCCTCGTCTTCTACTGTGAGCGGCACGGTGCCACCAGAACGCCGCGCCGGCCTCCTGAAGACCTCCAGGCAAGGGCCAGGGGCCAGAGATGCCAGGTATCGCTCAGCATTGTGCTGCAGATTGCGGTTGGCGGAAGGAAGAGCGGGGAGGGCGCTGAGGCTGGTGGAGTTGTCAACCATGCTCTGGAAGACCTCCAGAGGGGATGGCTCCTCCACGCTACCACTCATTCGCGATCATCTTCAAAATTAGCAAACAAAGACATGTTGTCCAGAAATGCCTGGGAACGACTAGCGGCCCGATACGTAGCTGCCCGACCTTCATGCTCGAGCGCCCGGGCTTGGATGGGGAAGCCGGGGGCGCAGAGAGAGCAGAGGAGGGACGAAGGCACGGCGTTCCGGGGTGCGCACACGGCACGCTGCAGCGCCTCGCGCTCGGTGCGAAGCACTGCCGGAGTGATAGGGCAGAGCTAAGAAGCATAAAACAAAACAGACAAGGCTATCATCTTATCATGGCTCAGGGTCTCCTGGAGCCCCAGGCCGAGTGCGCGCACCTGCTGCGCACGGGCTTGAAACTTCGCCAATGGACCCGCCACGTTTCGGACTGGCACCCGTGCCCTGGGACCGCCCCGAGGTACCGACCATTAGAGGCAATCACAATGGCCAAATCTCTTCTACCCGTGCTGCGCCATCTCTCAACCGAAAGCCTCTGGGGAGAAACCACCACGAACATTTACAACGGTCTTTCCTTTATTAAGGGCGAGGCCGAGACTGGAGTCAACCAGGGCCCAAATGCCCAATGACATGGCGAAGCTCGTACCGATCTCCGGCCCAGAGACCGACGGCATCTGCGAAATCCCCAAAGACTGCGAGAGAGGCGGGCATGCGGAAAGCGTGCATGCGAAGGACGCCGTCAATGCAAAGGGCGAACAGACTCCCAGAGAGGGGGAATACCTGTTTGATGCCGCGCCCTACTAAACATCCAGTCCCAACGCAGCCCTTGTGCCCAATCTCGACCCAGACGTCCTGGTAGAGAGCCAAGATGGCCTCGATGACATCCTCGGGGATCAGAATGACCTCGGAACCCAGGCAATGGCGTCGTGAAGGAGGGATGGAAAGGCGGCGCGCACGTCGGAGAAGGCTATCCCCGTCTGGGCCATGCCGTGCTGTCAGAGCCCGTGCAGCGCCTTGGCCTCCAGGTCGATAGTGCTGTTGGCGTAGCTGCGACCAAGCACACAACCTCTCTGCTGTAGCACGCATGTGACCGTGCAGATGTACGACAAGTGCTGGTTGAGCGAAAAGGAAACAACTTTGTTGGCGGAGTTGGAGAGGGTAATTGGCCTGGTCCTCTCGGCAGTCAGTTTCACAAGAACCTCGTCCCCCAGGCAATCCCCTTTGGGCAGGAAGATCACGGTGCCCCAGTTGAACCGCTCAGGGGCTACCCCGTGGGCCATGAGCTTCTTGTGCACAGCATACAGGGCTCAGGGCTCCCATGGCGACTGCCCGGCGACACAGGAAGAGTAGGGGAGCCCGTCGGGACCTGGACTCGAGTCGCACTTCTTCCGAAGGACTTCCACGAAGCCATCAAAGCATAGGGTCCAGGAATAGCGTAGCTGTGCTCGCGCCTACTCATCCCCAGGACGGCCGCGGTGATCGTCCCCACAGTGGCGGGCCAACTCAGCAGCAGCTCTCTGAAGATCCGAAATGGCGTCGCCCTGACGGTCCGAAGCGGCCCCAAGAGTGAGCGTCCTCCCGCGCTGAGCCCGGGCGGATCGATATCCTGATAGAACTGGTCAACTCTGGCGATCCTCCTGGCCATGGGAGGGGCGTCGTCGCGCTGCACCTCACCGGTGTCGTGGTCGATGCTGGCGCGCTGCTGCATGCCGAGGCAGGCGTGGCACCCAGGGGCGTCAGTGAGCCAGCACGTGCTCCCATCGACAGACTTGCTGCGAGGGCCCTACAGGGGGATTTTCGACGAAAAATAAAAAAGTACTCGAAACATAGTCCCAAATTGCCAAGAATACTCAAAAAATAGTCCCCAGACTATTTTTTGACTATTCTTGAATTTTCCCCCTGTAGAGGGACAGGCCCGACTTAATCCTAAGCGCGTCGGGCCAGCCGCGTCCCCCGCACATCCTGCAGGCGCGCCGCGCCAACACAGAAGGCTTCGCCGACCGGGCGGCCCGAGGTGCGGCGGAGGCCCGCTCGGCAGGAGCCCTCGCCCGCAGGAGTTTCCCGTGCCTCTTCGCCTCCTTCGCTGCCAACCGTAGCGCTTCGGAAACCTCCTGGAAGGCAACAGCAGGGTCCAAAGAGACGTGATCTGGATTGCTCATCGTGTTGGAGAGAGCGACGCCGAAGTGAGGGTCCCTAGTGATCCAAGCTGGCACTGGCGGATGTCGTCCCGACTGCCCCGATGTCTCGGCTGAGTCGGGTGCGGCTCCGAGAGCGCGAGGGTGCAAATAGATGGGGACGTGGTCCGAGAGCTCCGCTAACTCCATGACGTTGCCAGTGGTCCCTGACTTCGGATGGAGGTCGACAAGGGCACTGGAGGGAATGGACACGTACACCCAGTCGATCCTGCCCGCTGATTTGACCTCCCGCCTGCCCTCGATGGCGCGGACCACGCGGTGAGTGAAGCTGCTCTGCTGGACCTCGCACAGACATGGAGGTGTTGCCCGAAGAATTTTCCCAGCGCGTGCCTCAGGTGAACAACAGAGCATTCAAGCCCAAAGCTCCCCTCTCCAATCTCGGGGCGGTTAAAATCACCGCCGAAGATGATCATCGCCTGCGTAGATGGAAGAAGAGCTCCTTTCGCCTCCAGTAGCTATTGCTTCCGCTGGTGAACGGGAAGTTTGGGGTCCAAGTTGATATTAACTATCTGGAGGGCCTCCCGATCGCCATACGATTCCAGAATGTGAAGCCGTCCAGGAATCAGCTCCCGGTGAACGGTCCCAGGAAGTGCCTGGAGAAGCCTCGGGTTGATCAGAATTGCCGTGCCACGCCGTGCCACCAGCGCTCGTAGAAGGTAGGAAGGAATCGAAACCAGACAGGGAAAACACTTTGCGGACGAAAGCTTCCAGGCAGTATCTGCGCCCTCTGATTTCCTGCAGAATCACGACATCGAACCGATGGGCCATGGAGGCAATTTTAGCACACTTTCCTTGCGGGTGGTTTGGTTGTCGTACGCAGCACCAGAAACAGAACACACATTCCAGGAAACAACAGAGAAGGAATCGGCAAGGGGAAAAAGGCGGGTAATCCGAGTTCGATGGATCCGTGAGGCAGCACTGGCGCCGAGAGAAGAACACGAAGGGCGAAGAAGAGGAACCCCGCGAACGCACAGAGGCGGGAGCGCAAGCAGGAGAACACGCCCGAGGCGAGGCGCTGGACGAGCAAGAGTATCCACCACTAGAAGACGCACTGGATGGAGCTGGGGACGTGGGAGAAGAAGGCGATGATGAAGCAGAAGGCGAACTCGAGACAGTGCTTCACACTCCGAGACATGCGAAGGCTCGCCTGCTCCGTCCGTGCAGCATACGGAACAATAGCCCATCGGTACCCCACGACCCGGCGTGCTCCCCGAGGCCCGAGTCCCCACTGCTGGCCTCGCCGCCGACGGAGCGAGAGGCGCCCCGGAGCCCTCAAAGTGAGGGGCGGGTCACTGCCGCACGGGCTCGTCAACCATGGCCTGATCCAGAGCGCAGCGAGTTCCGTGGCCAGCCGGGTTCGAGGGGAGTTCTGGTCGGGCCACCAATCTGGAGAGCAACTTGCAGTCGGCCGCCGAGGGAACGAAGCAGAGGTGACTCCTGCAGGGCTGGCTGTTCTGCTGCCGGTGGCCAGAGCGCACGAGCTGCTCCGTCGTCATCTTCCAGGGCCGGCCCAGGCGCCGGCTCTCACGACGCATCGGAGCTGGGGTGCCCTGCTCGGCACGCAGCCTCGTGCCGTACCCCATGGGAGTCGATGCATCAGAGGCCCTCGGCCGTGCACGATGGTCAGGAACTCACGCGCGATCTCGTCTGCAAGGAACGCTGCGGAGTAGCTCTGGTTGAAGCGGAATGCCTGGATCTGCCACTTGTCCCTGCTGGCCTGGTCTCCCACCTCGACGCCAGACTGGGCGTGGCTCTTCAGCAGCTCGGGGGCCACGGCCGGATTCGGGAAGGCAATCACCCAAACCTTCTTGGGGCCGCCGATGCCGGCGGCACCCAGTGGCGAGCGGCCACGCCCGGAGTATCTGGTGCCAACGCTTCCGCCAGAACTCGGCGGGCCAGGAGAAGGAGGAGGAGCGGAGCGTAGGGAGGCGATGAGGGAGGAGGAGGAGGAGTAGGAGGAGGAGGAGGATGAGGGGGAGGAGGAGGAGGACAAGTGTAAACCCAAGATTCACCAACAATGTTGGAATAAACACTCCCTCCGAGCTCCCTCTAGGCAGAGGCCCCTACGAGGTTCATTTCCACGGAAAGAAAACTGCCTCGTTGGGAGACAACCCTTTGAAGACCCTGAAACATACCAAAACACCATTCTCGGGACTCCAACGCCACGGATCAACCTGACTGTTGCGTCTTGACGATCCTGAGTCGGGCTTGAATGCCGTTCCTGGGATCTGAACACCATGAGTCAACGTAACTGTTGCACCTTCACACTCCACTTCTGGTACGTTGACCATGGGAATCCGTGGAACTCAAGCAAACTTATAAAACGAATGTGCGCGGCGCTAATGCGAGAACCACATTTTGAAAACGAGCCGCCCTCAATCCGGGA
>CAUYUJ010022094.1:126960-128687 GCA_963575745.1 Prorocentrum cordatum
TGCTATGCCCTGGGCGACCGTCGTGCATAGCGGCCGCGGTGGGGGACCACCGCCTGTGCACCCCCTATGGTGTCGAGAAAATGCAGCGCCTACTATGCCCTGGCCGACAGTCGTGTATAGCGGCCGCGGTGAAGGACCACCCCCCCGCGCACCCCCTATGGCGTCGAGAAAATGCAACGCCTGCTATGCCCTGGACGACCGTCGTGTGTAGGGGCGGCGCTGAAGGACCACCCCCTGCGCGCCCCCTATGGTGTCGAGAAAATGCAACGCCTGCTATTCCCTGGGCGACCGTCGTGCGTAGCGGCCGCGGTGAAGGTCCACCCCCTGCGCACCCCCTATGGCGTCGAGAATATGCCACGCCTGCTATGCCCTGTGCGGCCGTCGTGCATAGCGGCCGCGGTGAGGGACCACGCCCTGCGCACCCCCTATGGTGTCGAGCAACTGCCACGCCTGCTATGCCCTGGACGACCGTCGTGTATAGCGGCCGCGCTGGGGGACCACCCCCTGCGCACACCCAATGGTGTCGAGAGAATGCCACGCCTGATATGCCCTGACCGACCGTCGTGAATAGCGGCCGCGCTGAGGGACCACCCCGTGCGCACTCCCAGTGGTGTCGAGAAAATGCAATGCCTGCTATGCCCTGGGCGACCGTCGTGTATTGCGACAGCGCTGAGGGGCCACTTTCTGCGCACCCCCTGTGGTGTCGAGAACGTGCCACGCCTGCTATGCCCTGGCCGATCGTCGTGTGTAGCGGCCGCGCTGAGGGACCCCCCCTGCACACCCCCTACGGTGTCGAGAACATGCAACGCCTGCGATACCCTGGGCGACCGTCGTGTATAGCGGCCGCGGTGAGGGACCACCCCCTGCGCACACCCAATGGTGTCGAGAAAATGCCACGCCTGCCATGCCCTGGACGACCGTCGTGCATAGCGGCCGCGGTGCGGGACCTTCACCTTCGCACCCCCTATGGTGTCGAGACAATGCCACGCCTGCTATGCCCTGGGCGACCGTCGTGCATAGCGGCCGCGCCGAGGGACCATCCCCTGCGCACCCCCTATGGTGTCGAACAACTACCACGCCTGCTGTGCCCTGGACGACCGTCGTGTATAGCGGCCGCGCTGGGGGACCACCCCCTGCGCACACCCAATGGTGTCGAGAGAATGCCACGCCTGATATGCCCTGACCGACCGTCGTGCATAGCTGCCGCGCTGAGGGACCACCCCTTGCGCACCCCCTATGGCGTCGAGAAAATGTAACGCCTGCTATGCCCTGGACGGCCGTCGTGAATAGCGGCCGCGCCGAGGGACCACCCCCTGCGCACTCCCAGTGGTGTCGAGAAAATGACTGCTATGCCCTGGGCGACCGTCGTGTACAGCGGCCGCGCTGAGGGACCCCCCCCTGCGCACCCCCTATGGTGTCGAGAAAATGCCGCGCCTGCTATGTCCTGCTGTGCTGAGCTGAGCTGTGCTGATATGAGCTGTGCTGAGCTATGCTGAGCAGTGCTGTGCTGTGTGCTGTGTGAGAAGGGGAAGAGGGATGTGAGGTGCGTGAGTTCGGGTGAGGCGAGGCATGGCAGAACACCAGGCCCCCACTAAGCAGGCGGGGGATAATGCTGGTCATAGTGGTAATAATAGTAGTAGTAGTAGTAGTAGTAGTAGTAGTAGTAGTCGTCGCCGTCGTAGTAGTAGTAGTAGTAGTAGTAGTAGTAGTAGTAGTAGTAGTAGTAG
>CAUYUJ010022095.1:0-128685 GCA_963575745.1 Prorocentrum cordatum
AGCCGCCGCGTTAGGCCGCTATGCAATCTCGCGTAGGGCCCGCTCTTGATCGTGGAAAAACCGAGCGTGCCGCGCTCGCGTCCCGCGTAAGCTGTGGCGCAAGGCCGCTGTGCCATCTCGCGTGAGGCCCGCTTTTGAGAGCCGCTCGTGTGGTCGCCCAGCTTCCCCGAGCTGTTCCGGGGCCCCTGCCATCGAGGCGGGGCCCAGAGATCCGGGGTTCCCAGTCCCAGCTCTCGTTGGCCATGCCGCGGAGAACCCACGAGCTGGCCTGGCAGGGCCGTCCTGCCGCACCGCCCGAGCGGCAACGGCCAGGCCGCCCGGCGCAGCGAGAGAGGGTCGGGGGGACGATCGGCACCGCCATCGGCTCGCGAGGCTCTGGCCGGAGACTCCGGACCCTCTGGCGCCAACCTGATCGGACAAGAACGCAGAGCGCCGCGTTTGTCCGTTAGGCTCGAACGTAAACCACCAAAAAGAAGTGGGCGACGACAAGGCGGCCGATGACGAGGATGACGGCGCGGATGACGGGGAGGGTGGCGAAGCTCTGGCCGGAGAGTCTGGACCTTCTGGCGCCAATCCGCCGGTGCCCGTGGTGCCGCACAGTCACCAGGCATTCGAATGCAACTTTCGACCTCTTGACTTGTGCCCTGGCAAATGTTGAGCTTGTCTGGACGAGGCGTGCCGAAAGTAAACTGAAGCCCAACTCCACAAGAACGGCCCCTCGGTGTACCAGCTTTTGACGACAAGAGGGGGGGGGGGGGCCTGTGCTGGGCGCGGGCGGCAAACAATAAAACGCAAACTAGAAAACGGACAACGGAAAACGGAAACCGGAAAACGGAAAACGGAACCCGGAAACCGGAAAGCGAAAAACGTCAGCATGATTCAATGCACCTGTAGCTATTCCCGAACTTCATTTTGACTAGAAATTCGTCCTCTGTATGGAAATTCATGGTTTTGATCAGAAATTCAATGTATAAACGATTAATTCGCATTTTTGCATTTTAATTGATGAATTCATAATTTTGAATGATTATTTACAGACAAAAAATCGCGGTTGTTTACGCACAAATAACCGGCACGTGCAAATTCCATGGCCCCCAAGATGGCCCCCAAGATGGCCCCGACAGGCCCCCATGGGGCCCCCAAGAAGACCCAGGCGGCTCCCGTGAGGTCTCCGAAAGGCTTCCAGGAGGCCTCCAAGAGGCCCCCAAGACCCCAAGAGGCATCAGGAGGATCCCCGCGGCACCCAAGACTCTCAAAAACACCACTGGGCCTGCCAAGAGGCCCCCCAGACGCCCCAACAGGCATGCAAAAAGCGTCTAGGAGCCATCCGAGGATACTACGATAGGCATTGAAGATGCCTCTGGCTATTCTGCTCGCCCTGTTCCTCCTCCTCGTCCTCCTCCTTCGTGTCCTCCTCCTTCTCCTCGTGCTCCTCCTCCTCCTGCTTTCTCTTCTTCCTCCGATTCCTCCTCCTCCTCCTCCTCCTCCTCCTTTTCCTCCTCCTCCTCCTCCTCCTCCGTGCTCTCCCTTTTTCCCTCTCCCCCCCCCTCCTCCTCCTCCTCCTCCTCCTCCTCCTCCTGCTCCTACTCCTACTCCTACTCCTTCTCCTACTCATCATCATTCTCCCCGCCCCCTCGCGCATCCATCAATCCAGCCTCCTCCTCCTCCTCATCGTACTTCCTTGGCTCGGTTCAGCTGTCGCCCTCTTTATTCCCGCACTTCCCTAGACACCTCAACTCGCCTGGGCGTCGTTTCTGGATGGGCTGGCGCCGATGCGCGAAACGTCAACAATTTGTTCTCTGACAGTCGCCACGCTAATCCAAGGTTGCGAGCGGGCCCCCCTTCGGGAGCTCTCGGCGCAGGCTTCGAACCGTTCTGAGTGCCTCGTGGGCCGCCGGGCCGTTCTGGAGCTCTCTGGAAGTCTTGGCACTTCCGTGCTGTTTTGGGAAGCCTTTCAAGGCGTTTCGGGGGCAGTCTGGGGGCCCCGTCGGGCCGCCGTAAAGATTTCTTGGGGCGCACGGGGCCAACTCATCGGAGTGCCGTGCGAGGCCGTCGCGAGTCTCTCTTGGGCCGCTCTGGGCACGGTGAGAAGGGCGATGGCGCTTTTCCTCGGAGCCTCTGCAGGGCGTCAAGAAGCCCAAGCCGAAGCGGCCAAGTCCAGCCCTAGATCAAGGTTTCCCCTCCAGGGCGCCGCAAGGAGCAGCGTCTGCAAGAGAACCAACAGCATCGGCGCGCATGTGCAGCGCCCTGCCAACGAGCGCCACACCTCGACGCTGCCTTCCCCGTCTGCGGGAATCCCGGCGGCGGCAGCCAGTTCGCGGCCGATCAGCACGCGGCCCGCTCGGCCGCCTGGAAGAGGTCAAGGCAAACAACAGGGGCACAGGAGCACGGGCGCACAGGGGACCAGGGAGAGAGAGAGAGAGAGAGAGAGAGAGAGAGAGAGAGAGAGAGAGAGAGAGAGAGAGAGAGAGAGAGAAAGCGAGAGAGAACACAAAAAAAAACAGAGAGAGAGAAGAGAGAGAGGAGATATGAGGAGAGAGAAGAGGAGAGAGAGAGAGAGAGAGAGAGAGAGAAGAAAGAAAGAAAGAGATAAAGAAGGAGAAGAGAAGAGAGAGAGAGAGAGAGCGAGAGAGAGAGAGATAGAGAAAGAGAGATAGAGAAGAGAGAGAGAGAGAGAGAGAGGGAAGAAGAAAGAAGAGAGAGAGAGAGAAGAGGAAGAGAGAGAGAGAGAGAGAGAGGCTGAGAGAGAAGGAGAGAGAGAGAGAGAGAGAGAAAATAGATCAGAGAGAGAGAGAGGGGGGGAAAAAGGAGAGAAAGAGAGAAAGAGAAAGAGAGAGAGAGAGAGAGAGAGAGAGAGAGAGAAAGCGAAGGAAAGAGAAAGAGAGAGAGAGAGAGAGAGAGAGAGAGAGAGAGAGAGAGAGAGAAAGCCCAGGATAGAGAATGCCGTGAAGGGTCGGTTTGCCCTGGCGGCCTGAACCAGAGAACCAGAAATCCGAATTGCCCCGCAATGGGCCCGCCAGCAGCGCCCCTGGCGGCAGCGGCTGCCTGGCGCCCAGGCCCGCGGACAGGTCCACGACGAACCCGTGGCCCCTGCACTCCGCCGATGCAAGAGCGAGCAAGATCTTCTTCTTGTCGTCCAGGACGCGGAACCATCGGCTCTCGCCGAAAAGAGCGTCGGCCGCGGCCACGGTCGGCATCTTCACCTGGTTCCGCAAGCAATACTCGAGAATGCCCTTCTGCCAACCCACTGGCAGGGCGCGCGTTTGAACCGCCTCCCGCTGCAGAATGGCATCGTCGATGTAGTCCGACCACACCGTCGCCGAAGCCTCCGCAAAAGCCTTGAAGGGAGGGCCGCGGATCTGCCGTGCCTCGACGCTCTCTGCGAACACGCGGAAGAACTCAGTCCCCGACTCCATGTTCAACAGGGCGCCCCCGCGCGCCGCCAACAGCCACCTGCTGCACTTGCTGAAAGGCGCGCCGTAGTCCGCCGAGTCCACGACGAAGGTCAGACACTGCCACTCGTCGGTTTCCTGCAATTCGTCGTGCGGGATGCTCTCCCCCGGCCCGCCCGTGCTCTCCACGAGAACGAGCTCGCTGTTCTGCGCCGCATACTGCAGGAGAATGCTGGCCGCGCTGGCGCCGCTGGCCCCCGGGCGCCTGAACGAACAGCTCCCCAAGAGCAAGGCTGGGCCCCCCCTGGCGCGCGCAGCAGCACCTCTGGGGAGGCCGCCGATGCCCCGGATTCCGTCGTCCACGCTCCGCCCAGATCCGCCTAACGGCGCGCACCACCTCGCGAACACTTCAGCGCGCTGATTCGCCATGGTGCTCTTAGCCGCGTCCGTGCGGCAGTGGGCAGCGATGCGAAAACCCTCCGACAAGAGACCGTGCTTCTGGAACACCCTCTGCAATTCCGTGAGCACGGGCGCCGCGACGAGCATTCCGTCGCCAAACGCCGCCACCGAGAGCGCCTGGGGCATCGATTCCGTGACGTACGCGGCGTGCTCTTTGAGGACGGGGGTCCACCCACTCCCCGAAGAATCGCAGCGCATGTCCACTAGCAACCGCGGCTGCATCGATCGCCTTCGGGGCTGGCCAAGCTGGCAACCAGTCATCTCCGATGACCTCGGGGTCTTCCTCGCGCGGCTGCTCCTCCTCTCCGAGCTCGCCGCCGTCGCCGCCGCTCTCCTCGGCAAGCTGGCGCAGGTCGTCAGCCTCCGCCTCCACGTCCGCGGCCGCCGCGTCGGCCTCTACTTCCGACGACGCCTTGCCGCGCTCCTCGCTCACTGCCCGACCCTCTCGGTCGCCGCCGCCAGCGGCGCCCTCGCGACGCTCGGGGTCTGCCGAGGCGTCGTCTTCGGCGCGCCCAGCAGCGCCAGCTTCCGGCAAACCTTCCAGCGGCCCTCGAGCTTCCTCCTCGCCCGCTGTCACAGCCGCCTCCGCGGCTTCCCTGGCACTCGAAGCGGCCGCCGGCCGCCGAAGAGCGGAGGCCGCGGCCGCCCTCTTACCCGCACTCGAGGCCGGCGCCTCGGCCGGCCTCATCTCGGCCCCGCTGGCGATGGACGACGGCGCCTGCCTGGATAGGCGCGCTCGGAGCGGCGACGAGCCTTCTACAGTGCTGGCCCGCGCCGCCGCAGGCGCCGCGAAGTTGTCGAGGTCGAGGCGCCCCCAGCGGCTCCCATCCGGGAGCTTCGGCAGTTTTTTCGGGGCCATCAGCCGCGCCGAAGCGGGCCGCGCGCCGAGGCGGCCTGGCCGCGCGGGCCCACTGCGCCGCGCGCCTTGAGCCAGAAAACTCTGGAGGGCAGCCTACTGACCCCATCGGGGCCCTCTCGAGGCCCCCCCGCGGTTCCCAAGGCACATGTCCACGGACCAAACAAAAGCCTGCCCGGTTGTCTCACTGCCCGCCCTCCGCAAGGAGTGAACCAGATAATGAATATTATGGCCCTGGTCTTTCTCGCCCCTTCCTCCCCCCGCCCCCCTCTCTTCCTCCTCCCTTCCTTCTCCCTTCCTCCTCCCAGTATCCCCTCTCCCCCTCCCGCCCTCCTCTCTTCCTCCTCCCCTCTTCCCCCCTCCCTCCCCCCTTTCTCCTTTATTCCTCCTCCCTTCCTCCTTCCTTACTCCTCTGTACCTCCCCCCTTACTCCTCTATTCCTCCTCCCTTCCCCCCCTCCTTCCACCCTCTTCCCCTCTTCCTCCCCTTCCGTGCTTCGGGCCGATCGGGGATTCGACTTTTCTGTTCCGTGGATGGGAACATGATCTACCTTTGTAGGCTCTGTTTACCTGTTGCAGGAGCGTGCCTATTGCTCCCATTAGGTCTCGTGCGCCTTTGCTGCTGCTGCTGCTGCCGTTGCTGCTGCCACACCAGGGGCCCAGGAGCGCCAGGCGAGCGAGCTAATCCGAGTCAAGGGGCGGCAACTGGCCCGCCGCGCAGGCAAGTGGCAGCAGCAGCAGCATCAGCAGTAGATCTGCCAACGGCCGAACCCCTGGCATCTGTAAAATGGTCGTCGTCCTCCTCCTCCTCCTCCTCCTCCTCCTCCTCCTCCTCCTCCTCCTCCTCTTCCCTCCCCCCATCCTCCTACCCACCCATCCTCTTCCTCCTACAGAGCGAGGGGGGGGAGGGAGAGCAGCAACAAGAGCAGCAGCAACAACCAGAACCTTCGGCGGACAGGAACCGCTCTTGCTCTTACAGGGCGCGCCCTCGGCGCGCGAAGACTGGCTTGAAATGCTGGCAACTGGCAGCAGCAGGAGCAGCATCCGCAGTTGATCTGCCTACGGCCGACCCCCTGGCAGGTATGCGATGGCCCTCCTCCTCCTCCTCCTCCTCTTCCCCCTCCCCTTCTCCCCTCTTTTCCTCCTCCTCATCCACGGATCCCGATTCGCCTGCCTGGGGCGGCATCGGCGCAAGTTTCAAGTCTGTTGCGTCCTCGTGGACGCGCCCAGAGTACGGCAAAACCCTCCTGCGTCTCCTGCTCCTCCTCCGCCTTGCTTCCCCCCCCATCCGTCCTCATTTTTTTGCAGAGCGAGTGTCAGACTCCCCTCGACTAAGCACATCGCTCGCATTGTCCGTAGCAAACTTCCGAAGCTGGAAAAGCAAGGCCTGTGGGCAACCCCCGTGAGAGACCGCCACGGGCTGTCACTGCGCCATTCCCCTGAAATCTAAACCGAGCGTCAGCCCGCAACTCGCAGTGCATATCTCGCGCGCTGGACCTCCCCCCGCCGCCTCGCTCTATCTCCTGCGCCCCCCGGCCTCCCGCGCCCCTCTCGTCTCAGCGAGGCGGCCCCTGGGCGCCGGCCGCTCGACTGGAGAGCGCGCCAGGCGCCCCCGCCGCAAAGAAAAACACCACCGTGCCCCCGGACTCCTGCAGCGCGCACCTACGCGGCCTTGCGCGCGGACTTGCACGCAGGGGCGCCGCCAATGCTGGCTCTCTTCGCCGCCAGAACCGCTGGGGAATGCGGCGTCGCCTTTGGAAACGACGCCGCGTCGCCCACCCTGGCCCTCTCGGCGGCCCCGGGCGCAGCCCGGGCGCACCCTTTCTGGTCAGTGCCGCCGGCCCCGCTCCCAGGCGCGCTGTCTGCTGCACCGCTGGCGCCCTCCGCCTCGCTCTCCCCGCTCACTGCGCGGCCGGCGAGGATCGCCTTCCCCGCGTTCAGAAGGATCTCGGGGATCAGGCGGCCCTCGAGCGCGGGGAACTCCCCCTTCGTCTTGTCAGGCTCCTCTGCGACGCTGATGAGGTTCTTCATGGCATCGCGGACCTTCTGCTTCTGCTGGGTCAGAATCCTCGACTGGCCTTTCGCCTCCCAAATCGACGACGTCACGTTCGCGCACCAGGCGACCAGGAAGAGCCGCCGTCGCAACTGTGACGTCATGGAGTCCACCTGCGACTCAAGACGGGGGTCGCGGTACACCTCCTTTATGAGAGAGAAGCCACCGATCACCTGGAGCGAACGCGGGGTGGCGAGGAGGAGCCGCGGCGGAATGTACTGGGAACGAGGGGAGCTCGGTGGGATGAGACAGCGGGGGACTGGAGAAGGAACACGAGGAGCTGGGGAAGACGGCGAACAAGGATCTGCGCACCTTGTTGACAGCATCAACCATCTTCCCACCCTTGCCGCCGAAGGTCTCCGGCATGTCCACGGTGCCACCGACAACCTTTAAGAACTCGGCCGCTTCCTGCAGCGTCTCGGGGATGGGGCTCCTCTCAAGAAGCTCCTTCGCGGCGCGCACGGCTGGCTCGGCGTCGAACCGCTTGACGGGGCGTTCAGCCCGCTCCTGCGCGACTTTCTCCAGCCATGGCACGGCCTGCGCGTGCAGCTCCTTGCTGGCCCCCACTGCTGCCTCCACATCTTCCAGAGAAGCGTCGAAAGTCTTCGCGATGACCGTCTGGAAGGCGCGCTCCGGCTGCACCATGCCCCCGAGCTGGCGCACGGCGTCGCTCGCGTTCTCCCACAGCTCCAGGTTCAGCTCGCCCCCGGCCTGCTCGGCAAGCTCCTTGGCGTCGGCGACGGCCGCGACGCTGCACAGCCACATGTCCGCTTCCTTCCAGGTGTCCTCGGGCGGCTCCGCGCTCAGCAGCTTGGAGATATTCAAGAAGGCCTGAAATTCCTTCCGTTGCCACGCCGCCGAGTCCACGCGCTTCAGAGACTGTTCTGCTGCACCCTTGGCTCTGGCCAGAACGCTGCGGCCCAAGGCCCTGCGCGCGCGCGCCGCCGTGCCCAGCGCGAGGGAGAACAGCGACTGCAGCCCCTCTACGTTGTCTTCCGCAGACACTGTCACGCCAGAGACCTTCAACACCGCCTCGGGGCTCTCCTTCAAGAGGTCGCACAACCGATTGGCTGTCTTCACTGGCTGCTTCATCCCAGGTACGTCGAGACGGCTGTACGCGGCGATGTCGGCGATCTACTTCAATGCCCCGAAGGCGGTCTCGTGGGGGCCCTTGATGCCATCAGGCGCCCACTCCTCGACGGTCGACCAGCCGTGCTCCAACTCCAGCCGCTCGACGCACGCGGCAGTCAGGAGCTCCTCTGGAGAACGCGTTTCGGCGCCCAAGCTACATTGAGAAGGCGCGCTGCTGCAGCACCTCTGGCACAAGGTGTTCTCCTCATCATCCTCCTCCCTCCTCCGCCTCCACTTCCTCCTGATCGTTCTGGCGGTCCGGGGCCCGGGGGTGGTTCGTCTGTCTGTGTCCTGTTTCTCGCTATCGGACAAGGAATCTTTCCTCAGGCCTGCTGCGGCTCGCCCCACCTCCTCGCGGGGCGAGCGCAAGAGCAACCCGAGGACCACGTCCTCGAACGCCGTGCCTCGACAGGAGGCAAACACAAGCAACGGCGAGGTCAAACATCCCATGCTCAAGTAGGAGAAAATAAGGCGCGCCGCAGCAGCACCGGCCAAACTAAAACCAATGGCGGATCGGAAACCCTCGAACCTCATCGAACGGACTCGCGATCTTGCGGAGGCCCGCCCGCGGCCTTCCCTGGCGAGTTGGTGCCGGTCGGCCTCCTGCAGCGCGCCCGCCTTGGACACGGCCTCCTTCTGCTTCTTGCAGGCGCGCGACACCTCCTCGGTCCAATTCTGCCACTGCTCCCCGGCGGCATGGCCCGTCACCTGCGCGAAGAGCTCCCGGGCTGCCTGGGCGCACTGGAGAGCAGCCTCCTCGTGGGACCGCTTCTTCATGGCCGACTCCGCCCAACCAACGAGGACTTTGCCGCCCGGGCTCGTGTTCAAAGCGACGCCCAAGGCCCCCTCCCGCTGCGGGAGCGCCTCCAGCGCCTCCTCCACCTCAGTCAGCGGGGCAGTGCTCGCGCGCGACACTGCCCAGAGAACTTGGATTTGACCCTTCAGCTCCTCCTCCCACACTGGCCGCGCAGGGTCGGCGGGGGCCCGCTGGAGAGCATCCCGCGCGGCGCCAGCGAAGGCAACCACGGCAGCAAACGATCCGCCTCCCTTCTTGGCGTCCGACTTCGCGACGGCCGAAATCAAGCCCGTGCCGACTCGCTCGAGGGTCGTCGTCGCGAGATCTGCCGAGGGCGCGCCATCTGCAGCGCCGCTTTCCAACAGGGACATCAGCTGTAACCAATCGCAGCGCTTGATGGCCTCGTCTGCCTTCCAGCTCCTGAACCGCATGTGGTGCGCCACGCCGAACGCGATGTCCTCCGCCGCGGCGATCTCGGTGTCTTTCAGGAGAGTCTCGGTGTTCCCTGGCTTCTCGCTCACAGCAGCCTGCGGACTCCTCCGCCTCCTCTGGTCCCCCATCGCTCAATCTTCTTCCTCCTCCTCTTCCGCCGCCTCCTTTGAACTGGGCCGGGGGCCTCCAAGCCCCCGTTCACAAAGAGGAATGAACAACTGAATGCGTACTGTAGCCCCCTCCTCCCTTCCTCCCCCATTCCTCCTCCCTTCCTCCTCCCTTCCGTGTCCCTTCCTCCTCCCTTTCTCCTGCCTTCCGCCTTCCTTCCTCCTGCCCCCCCTCCTGCCTTCCCCCTCCCTTCCTCCCTCTCCCCCTATCGTCCTTCTCCTTTCCTCCTCCCTTCCTCCATCGACGACGACGACGACGACCACGAACGCGACCACGACCGCGACCACTCCGCCTTGACGACCCGCACTGCCGCGGCCAGCGCCTCCTCTGAGCGCGCCAGCCACGCCTTGTTGATCTGCAGCGCCTGCGCGCCGTCAACCGGGATCTTCCCCATCTTGGCCGCTGCCTTCTTGGCCGTGTGGATGGCGCTCTCTGCGGCTGCCGCCTGCTCAACCAAAAGATAAAAAAAAAAAAAAAAAAATAAAAAAAAAAAAAAAAAAAGAAAAAAAAAAAAAAAAAAAAAAGAAAAAAAAAAAAACAAAAAAAAAAAAAAAAAATAAAAAAAACAAAAAAAAGAAAAAAAAAAAAACAATAAAAAAAAAAAAAAAAAAAAAAAAAAAAAAAAAGAAAAAAAAAAAAAACAAATAAACAAAAAAATAAAAAAAAAAAAAAAACAAAAAAAAAATAAAAAAAAAAAAAAAAAAAAAAAAAAAAAAGAAAAAAAAAAAAATAAAAAAAAAAAAAAAAAAAAAAAAAAAAACAAAACAAAAAAGAAAAAAAAAAACCAAAAACAAAAAAAAAACAAACAGAAAAAAAAAAAAAAAAAAAAAAAAAAAAAACAAAAAAAAAAAAAGAAAAGCCGTGGCCTTGAAGTGGGCTCTCCCCTCCTTCGTGGACAGGTCCACATCTCCGCTGAAGTCGAGCAATTTGTAACACTCCCGGAACGTGTTGAAGAGCGTGTCGGCCTCGCCCTTGAGTTTCCTGCCGGCCGCTGTGAGGCTGAATTCGAGGGCCTTCCGCCCCCTCTTCTTCGACGCGGAGCCGTCCTCGAGAGGTGCTGGCTCGTCCGGCTGCCCGCCGCCCTCGTCGGAGTCGTCGGGCGGCTGGGCGAGCAGGGGCGCGGCCCACGAACCGCCGCTGCCACGCTTCTTCCCTGGCTGGCTCCGGCCCGAGCGCTGCGGGGTCGCCAAGGGCGGACTGGCGCGGCTGCCGTCGGCTGGCTGCGCCGAGGGCGCGGCCGTCTGAGCAGGGGCGCGGGCGGCTGACCTCTGCGGCGGCGCCTGCGCCGAGGGCGCGGCGCACTTCGAAGGGGCAGCGGCTGCGGGCGTGGCAGCCCCTTTGGCGGCAGGCCTCTCGGCTGTCTGGGCGGGGCGCCCGGACGTAGCCCTCCCGGTCGTCTGGGTTGGTCGCAGCCTTGGGCGCGGGCTTGGCGGCGCGGGCCGTGCCCCGCAGGCCCGACAGCGCCGCGGCCACGAGATCCGTCTCTTCGGCGTCCTCGTCGCTCGCGGGAGAGTCGGACTGGCGCCCCTCCGACGGCGCGCTCTCTGCTGCACCGATCTCCGCGCACTGCGTGGCGCGCCGCAGGGCTGCAATTGGGGCCACGGCGGCCTCGGCAGCAGCCGCAACCTCAGCCGCGTCCGCGTCGTCGTCTGACTCGGCCACAGTCGCCAGCACCGTCCTGTCCTCCACCTTGCGATCGTCGTAGTCCGCGATGTCGTACAAGAACTTCTTCGCGCCGTCCTTCATGACATATACAACCTGCCAGTAGGAGAGCAGAAAGGGAGGGCATTTCAACGATGAAGGAAGCGAGTGGGAAGACGACTTGGCAACGCGCCTCCTGCCAGGCGCCGTCGATGAGCTCCTCGCCGCGACAATTCGGGTCCGTGGGCAGCGGCGTCTCAGGGAAAGCCTCGCGCCACTTGCTCACGGGGCAGGCTTGATGCCAGTTCGCAGACAGGCGACGCCCGGAGACCTTGACGGAAGATACCTGGCGAGCCTGCTGGATGTCTCCCGCGGCCTGCCTGGACATGCGGCGGCGCTTCTCTGGGTCCTTCCCCGCCTGGCTCTGGACGTACGCATCCACCTTGAGCCGCGCGGTCTGCGCCCGGCCCGCATCCTGGCGCACCCACTTGATGTACTCCTTCAGCGGCTTCTTCTCGCCGCCAGGCAAGTGGGGGTCCAAGGGCACCGCCTGCGAGAGAGAGAAAGAGAGAGAGAGAGAGAGAGAGAGAGAGAGAGAGAGAGAGAGAGAGAGAGAGAGAGAGAGAGAGAGAGAGAGAGAGAGAGAGAGAGAGAGAGAGAGAGAGAGAGGGGGCTGGACCAAGTCGGAATCGCGTCGGACATGGGTCGGGGCCGCGTGGGACTCGAGTCGCGTCGGGCCCCGTGCAGGATAGGCCGGGCGGGGCACCCCTGCGGATCGAGCGGGGGTGGAATGTCCAACGGCAATGCTCGAAGTCGCCTCGCCGCGACCAGAAAAAAATGCATTCCTCTGCCGGTTGCCCTTTTTCTCTTGCGTGGAATTGCAATGCGCTGAATTTAAAATTGTATCTTTTTGTGAATTCATTGAAAAAAAATCATTTTCCCCCCAAAAAAAGTTATGTTCACCAAAACCACTTTTATGTTCGCCAGGGCGATTTTATGTTCACCAGGGCGGTTTTATGTTCACCGGCCGGAAATTCAAAAAACAATTGTGTTCACCAAAACCACTTTTATGTTCACCAGGGCGATTTTATGTTCACCAGGGCGGTTTTATGTTCACCGGCCGGAAATTCAAAAAAACAATGGGAAATATAAAAAAATCAGAAATAGAAATTTGCAGCCCGCGCGGGCAGAGAAACATTGAAAGCGGCGGGCTCGATTTCAGCGAAATGTCCCTTGCCCGCCTGCCTTCTTGCGCAACAGGGCCTTGCAAACCAGGCACAAATAGCCCGTGGCCTGGCGGATCATGCTGCCATGGTCGGTGCGGTACTTCCACGGCCAGTATCCGCCGAACTCGTCCTCGTTACTCGCCTGGGGATACGGGCTCGGGTCCGTGCTCTCGTGGGCGCAGAGACCGCACGTGAAGCTGGAACCATCCTTCTTGTTGAAAGGTTTCACCAGATAGCCAGCCCACTGGCCAACCACCACGAGGGCGACCTGAGAGGAAACGGGAGCCAAGAGGGAGGAAAGGAGGCGAGGCGAAAGAAAGGAAGGACATAAGGAAGTGCATAATGACGGGGGCCCCTCGACCTCGAGGCCGCGCAGCATGCGGCCCCGCCGCAACCCCGAGGCCAGGGACGGCGCTTTCTCCGTCTCCCCGTCGGCGTCGGAAGGCGATGCCTTCACCGTCTCCGCGCGGGACATCGCGGGGAGCGAGGGGGCGGGCGCGGCGGCGGGCAGCGAGGCGCTGGCGCGGACGGCAGCTTAGCCGCAGCTCGGGAACAATGCTGCGCCGAGAGACGCGGCGAAACAGCGATTGGAGCAACGATCAGGCGACAGCTGCGCGATTGCAGCGGGCGGCCGCGGCGGCGACAACGGCTCTGAGAAATGCACTTTTACACGCCTACGCTTCGTATCTGTCCTGGCGGGAAGATCACCCGCCACTGGCCCGCCTCTCCTCCGAGCCCCTCCAAGGCTGGCTCTCGGGCATGCCCTCGAGGACCGCGCGAGCAGCGGCGATCTGCGCTGGCGTGGGCACCTTTTGTTTATGGTCTGCCTTGCTCCCGCATCCAGGGGCCTCCCCCAACCACCACCACAAAGCGGCCAATGGTCTGACCCTCGATTGCTGGTTCCATGAACAGCCTGGATGGAGGCCGCAGACGGCGCGCATGTCGTAGACGGCGAGGGCCTCGTTCTCGACAAGGCGAATGTAGTGAGGACGGCCAGCCCCAGCGGGATGTGGGAGCTGCGGGCGTCGGGCGACGCGCGGGCGCCTCGGCGCGCCCGCGGGGGGCGGCGGCGGCGCCGCCGCCGCAGCGTGGCCGCCCAGCGGCCCGTGCGCCAGAGCGGCGTCCGGCGCTGCTGCGGGAGGCGCCTCCGCTGGCGCGCCTTCTGCTGCACCCTGCGCCCCGCGACCTCTCTGCCGCCAGGCGGCGGCGGCCCCCCAAGCGGCCTTCCAATCCTTCGCGTAGTCAGGCTCCTCATCCCCGCCACGCGCGCCGCTGCCCCCCCCGTCGGCGGAAGCCCCGCCAGGGCGGGAGTCGGCGAACGCCTGGAACCAGCCCGTCGCCAGGTCAACGTCCTTCTCGTGGAGGCGTGCCTCGTGCAAGTCCCGCTCCTCCGCCCAATCGACCGAATACTGCAGCTCTGAGCAACCCATGCGCGGGCGCGCAAGAAGTTCGACCCAGCGCAGCTCAGCCCGGTCGCGCCCGCACGCGCGTAAGATGTGGAGGGCGACGTCGATCTCAGTCATCATCTTCAACACTCTGCGGCCCTTCCTCTCCACCCAACACCGGCGCAGAGAGAATGGCACCTCGGGGGGCGCCGCGCCGAGCCCGCATGGCTGCCCCACCACGTCGCACTCGAAGAACTCCCCCGTGAAAATTGGACTTTTCAAGTGCGAGAAGTTGCGAATCATCACACAGCCTCCAGGCCCTGAAACCTGGAGGGTCATCATCTTCCCGACAGTCTTGCACCTCGCAGGGGCCACCAACAACCGCAAATCTTCCACTACGCCTTGGTACTCCCCCCGCAAGTCGGCGACGCCGCCAAGGCATTCTGCCGCGCGCGTGCAGCAAGGCCGCTCAGTTGGGAGGCCGCAGCGAATGAGTCCTGGAGGCGCCACAGCAGCATTGTACATTTCGTCAAACGAAACGACCGTGGCTTCCACGAAGGATCCCCTCTTCAGCTTCGCATCGACATGTGCTTGCACGGCTGCGGAGACAAGGTCCTCGGACAAGGGGAACTCGTCTGAGCCGAGACCCCGAGGCCAAGCAGCTTCGTCCGACTGGTCAACGTGGTCGCGACAGATGCGCACGCACTCGTGCAGCGGGTCTGGCTTCATCCTCTCAGCCTTGTTCGCGCGCCGAGCCGCCTCTCCAGCTTCGCCTCTCGGCCTCGGATGCAGCCCGCCAGTCCGCGGCCGCCTGTAGATACAGACGCCGCTCGTACTCTCTCGGGTCTGCCCATGGCGCCCGCGGCTGCGAATCTCGCAGATCAGCCACGCGACGGTGGTAAAACATATAATGGCCCAACCTCTTGCGCCGCTGGTTGCCTCCTTTGCCTTGGGCCCAGATCGGTTTCGAGTGGCCGCTCTTCTGCAGGAGTCGGCCCCGCTTGGCGCGCAAGTCGCGCCCGCGGCGCCTTCTCCGCCCCTCTTCGTGACAGCGAACAACCTCGGAGATCACGTGCTTGGCGGAGAGCGTCGCGGCGTTCGGAGGTCTGTTGTTCATCGTCTGGAGGTGGGCTCTCATCCGCGCAAAAGCCAATCCCACGCGCCCTACAGGGCGCAAGTGGTCTAGGGAGATTCCTCTTCCAACCCCCATTCTTTCCCGTTTGCGGAGGGGTCTACCCCTCTCCCGCGCCCCCCCCCCAGGACCTGGGCGCGGGGGCCCGCAATAGGTTAGAGCGTCAAGAATGGCCCAAGACGGCCCCTAGGGTCGCAGACCGCAGCCGTGAAAAAGCCAACTCGCCTGGGCGACGTTTCTGGAAGGGCTGGTGGGGATCTGCGCAACGCCAACAATTCGGAATGCACCGTCGAGGCCATCGCGTACCTAAAGCATGCGGAGAGAAAGCGCTGCACCTCTGGCAGGAAAAGGTCGCCAACGCCCGCGGTGCACATCTTCCTCAGCCTCAAGGAGAACACCGAGTCCAGGCACCACTCGTTTGCCCAAAAGAGTCCTTCGCCTTCTGCGCGGCGGGCCCCCATGTCCAGGGAGGCGCCCGCGAGCCGCATGAGCCTCCACGGGTAGCCGCTCAAACGAATGTCGAAGCAACGATACAAGGACCCAATGAATACGTGCACGGTGGCGTCTGCTTCGCGGAGGACATCGCCGGGCCAGGGCGCGAGGGGGCCGTGCAGGGCAAGCGGCCATCTCCACAAATCGTAATGTCCAGCTGCAGCTGGGTCAAAGGCTGAGCTCAGCTGAGCGAGCGCGTCACAGACGACGCTCTTGCAGAATGGCGACATCGCAGACCCCTTGGGGTCGAGCCGGCCATGCAAAGACCCGCGTTTGAAACATGCGTAATGGAATCGCATCCCCGCGGCGGCCACGGCCACCCACAGGACCAGCCGTTGCCGCGAAAGTAGATCGGAGAGAAACCTCATCATCTTGACGGTGCGAACATGCTGTTCACGCCTGAAATCCCCCTGGCCCGTTTCGCCGTTGCCGCTCTCGAGGCCGGCATCTTCCCGTCGCATGGCGCGCGCAGCAGCACCGCGCGTCTTCTCGAGCGCACGCGGCAGCAATCCATGCAAGGAGATCAACAGCAGCAAGACGCACGCGGTGGGATGCACAGTGCTCCAGCGGTTCAACGCGGGCACTGCCAAACGCCTGCGCAAAGGAACCATCGCCGCCGCCGCCGCTCTGTCGACAGACTCCTGCCTGTTCGCGCAGCAGTCGCGGCCCCTGCAATGGTGCACGGGCCTCTCTTGAGACACGTCGCAGGTGAACATCTCCTTGATCAAGTCGACCTCTGGCTTGGTGAGGCCTCTACGTTGGCCGCGTGCCGCTGTCACCTCCTCTTCCTCAACGTCCTCATCCATCTGGCGCTCGCAATACCCGAGCAGCACGTCGAGCTCCCCCCTGTCCGCTGGATTCGGCGCGCCCCGCCGCACCTCCAGACCAGCCCCCTCGTCCGACAGGATTTGCCGCAGAGCTGTCTCGAGGGCCCGCAAGTTGGCCCCTGTTTGCAAGTGTCTGACAATGGAAAACATGCCGCCGACAACCCCCGTCATGTCCCCGACCGACTGCAAACATATCGCGGTCTGATGCTGCAAACAAAAAGAAGGCAACAGGAGGACCCACCAGGGCAACGCCTGCAGCAAATATTTGCACACCAGCCCGTTTGCGGCCACAGAATCGACGCTCGGGGACAAGCGCGCCAGCAGCGCCGACGGCCAGAGCTCATCCATATCCACGCGCAACGCCCGCGCGAGGCCTCCGAGCATGCAGTCGGCGGTTGCAGATTCCAGCACGGACGGTGGGAAGATAAGCTCTTGGCCGTGGACGCGGAGGTCCTCGCCTTCCCAGTGCAACACGCCGTGCTGTGTCATCACTTGCTGCCCACAAGGGGGCTTGCCGTCGTTCAGCTGTACAGTGAACTTGGTTTCGCCCCACTGCAGATGCATGACCGACCAATTGTGTTCTGTCCCAGGCGCTCTGAGCACTTGGCGCTCTATTTGAACCCGTTGGTTGTCGCAGTAAAGCTCCGCCAAAGCCGTTCTCAATTGGCGACCGAAAAGATGGCTGCCTTTGATTCTGGTGCCTTTGAAAACCTTGGCGACGCTGCTAGCAGCCATGGCCAGATACTCTTTGCTGAACACTGCGCGGAGCATTGTCCGAGGAAGCCACTGATCCCACCGAAATCTTGGCGACATCTTGCGCGGGCCTTCCTGCCCCTCCCCCGTCGCGTCCACCTGTCGCTTGGCATTGTCAAAATTGTGAGTGGCCATCTGCGCCTGCAGCTCCATGTCCAACTGGAGCCGCGCATCGCCCCTAGCCCGACGAGCTGCAGCGGCGGCCGCGCCCAGGGGCACCAGGCCGCGCCTGCCTGGGCGGGGCCCGGTGCGGCGCGCTTCTGCTGCACCTCGAGCCCCGGCCCCATCGCCGCCCACGAGGCGACCCAGCGCGCCCCGAGCAGCTGCGAACAGATCCATTCGGGCATATGACCACGGGCGCGCTGGAGCCACAAGGACTACAGATGCGCGGCTCACGCGACAGGGGCCCGCAGCCTCTCCCCTCCTCCTCTTCTCCGGTTTGCTCGACGCGGGCCCGCGCGTCAATTCTCGAGCGGTCACGGGCGCCACCGATGACGCTTGCCACCATGCGGAAGGTAGCGTCGGGTAATGAGCAGGGGTGCCCCCTGGCTTGTCACTCGCAGCAGTCTGCTTTCTCCTGCGCCTCCTCCTCCCCCTCCTCCTCCTCCTCCTCCTCCTCTCCTCCGCGTTCGTTACTCACCCCCCCTCCCGCGCCCTCCCCCCCCCCTCTTCCACGACGCGGCCTGGCGCTACAACGTCTTGCAACGACCGCCTTTGAAGCGGGGATGCCCCCAGCTTCCGTTCACCGCACGGAGTGACCACATAGTGAGTACCTTAGCCTTCGCCTTTCTCTCCCCTTCCTCCTCCCGTCCTGGTCTCTCCCTCCTCCCTTCCACCTCGCTTCCTCCTCCCTTGCTCCTCCCTTTCCCCCCCCTTCCTCCCCCCGTCCTCATCCATTCCTCCTCCCTTCTCCCTCCCTCCCCCCTTCCTCCCCCCTTCCTCCTCCTGTCCTCCTCTCTTCCTCTTCCCTTCCTCCTCCCTTCCTCATCCCCATCCTCCTTTCCCCCTCCCTTCCCCCCCCCTCCCCCCTAGTCGCCGCGGCGCGGCAGGAAACGCATTCGCAACAGTCGTTTCAATTGTGAGCCGCCGCAGCCGCGGGGTGCGCCACAACCACAAAGGAGCACAGATGCCCGCTGACGAAGACGACGACAAAGACGACGACGACCACGACGACGACGACCACGACGGGCTCCACGACGACGACGACGACCACGACCACGACCACGACGACGACGTCCACGACGACGACAACGACGACGAACACGACCACGACCACGACCACGACCACGACGACGACGACCACGACGACGACGACCACGACGACGACGACCACGACGACCACGACGGGGACGACGACCACGACGACGACGACGACCACGACCACGACCACGACGACGACGACCTCGGGATGCCATCTACGGATACCCTTGGGGTACTTTTGGGAGAGGAACCTCTTGAAGCCTTCTCGGCGTCCTCTCGGGGCCGTCTTGGAGCCCAGTGGTGCCTCTTGGAACCTCTGCAAGCTTCCCCAGGCCGCGTTGGGGGGCTCTGTCAGCCCAGGGCTTCCCACCTCGTTGGGCGTGCTCTGTCACCCGACATCTTCTTTTTTTCATGTGCGCACGTTGCGCACGAAGCTCTCAAGGGAATAGTCCGCAGCGAGTGGCGCCGTTCCAAATGCCAGCAATTCGCGCGCGGCTGCTTTGCAGGCCGTCGCCAGGAGAGGGAGTAAGGAGAAGCGCGCTGATGCTGCACCAGAGGTGGCGGGGGCTGCCTGCTAGTTGGCCAGCTCGCGGGAATCAGATAAATCATGCCGCTGCGCAACATCCTCGACACTCACGTGGTCGACTTGAAGTTTGCCGTCAGCGGGCGGGCACCAGCAAGTGGCAAACAGGCCTTGGTACCGTTGATCCCTCGACACCATGCAATCGACCATCTGATTGTCCAGGGCCACTGGCGTTTGCACCTCCTCCCTCAGCGCCTCCACCGCCCGCCCCTTGTCGGCGTGGTGGCCCCCCAGAAGCCTGCGCTCCGGATGAAACGGCAACCCCTTGGATCGCAGGCCAGCCCTGACGAGCTCCTTCAGCACGAGTTCGGGCCTGCACACGAGGTCCTCGTGCCGCACGACGAGGGCGCGATGGGTTGGAGGCGCCGGGCTGCCCACGCCGGTACCATGGAGCACTGCGGCAATGCAGTGGCAACACAAGTCGAACGCATCCTCAAACTCTGGATTGTAATCGACGCGGCCTTTCGCCCAGGCGGGCCAGCGGACGTGCACGGGTTCGTCTCTCGGCCCCCGCAAGAGCCAACTCACGTCGCCCATCCTCCGAACCCGCTTCGCGCCGCTGGCAGAGTTCGGCATCAGTTCGTAGGCGCCCTTCGACAGCGCTCTGATCCACCTGGAGGGGGGGGGGGGGATTGCGAGAGCAGCATGACATGGTAGTTTGGGGGAAGTGAGAAGACCGCAAGGCAGGCAGGCTGATACCTCAAAAGCTGGTGCGCTTCTGCTGCACCATTGGCCCGAAAGACCCGTCGGCCGCCTGGTCGGCTCGCGCGTGCACACCAGAACCACCACTGGGCGGCCCTGCTCATCCTCTGGCGGAAACTCCAACGGCGTGAGGAGCAGGTCGTGCTTCCACACGTGGCGGCCGTTGAAGGAGACGCGCCCGTCCCACCTGCTCTTGCGCACCTCGACGTCGAAGTGCCGCTCCATGTAACTGTGGAGGGCGTGCGTCCCCGTTTTCCAGAGCCCCTGCACGACAACTCACGGCCGCTGGTACTTGCCGCCTGCATTGAGCTGCAGGTGGTCGTCCTGCATGCGACAGTACCCCACGGGCGTGCCCACCACAGGTACAGGCAGCACAACGTGGATGGACACCTCCTCGAAGTGGAGCGGCTCCCCTGGGCTCCCGCGCGGCGCCTGTGACTGAGAGGGGGGGCCAGGCGAGGACTCTCCCTTGGTCTTCCCGTGGCCTTCCTGACCCCCATCATGCCTGATTCCAGTATAACCTCCCCACCCCCCCCCACCCCTTGGGAATGGGTCGATTTCCACGACGACCAGAGTGGAACGGGGTGGAGGTGTGGTCGGAATCGATCAGGCGGAATCTATTGGAGCCAATTGGAATCGGAATCGATCGCGCTGGGGATCGGATCGAACGCGGGCCCGACGGGAATCGCTCGGCACTCGGGCTCCTCGAAGAAGCCCCGTCAGACGCGTTCGGAAGCGGACTCAGAATCGAGCGGACTCGATAGAAACGAAATCGGAAACGTCAAAAATCAGACTCGGCTTCGTCGCCCTCGAATTTTGGCCCCGTGTCCGCGTAGTCCACGGCGACGGCGCCCGTCCCCGCGCCGTCGGGCACGGGGGGCGGCGCCGACGCATCGGCAGGCGGTGCCAGCGGCGGCGGCGGCGCCAGCGGCGGCGGCGGTGGAAGCCCAGCCGCTACGACCTCCGCGGTCGCGAAGGCTCTGGCAGCTCTGCGGCGGGCCTGTCCTGCAACGGCGCGCGCTGCGGCGCCACTCGTTCTCTGGCGCGCAGTCTCCCAGTCGGCCGCAAGCGACGCGAAAGCCTCGGCCTCGGCGCTGTCTCGGACGACGCGCCTCTTCGACGCAGGCTCGGGCGGGCCCGCCGGACTGTCCACCTCCGCGTCCGCCTCCGTGTCGGAGCCCTCCACCACGAGCGGCGCCGCAGCAGGCGGCCCTGACGACGAAGCAGCAGCCCCGGCGCGCGCGGCAGCACCAGACTGGGCCGCGATCGTCGCGATGGGGATTTGGCCGCCGACAGCGCCAGGCGGCCCCGTCGACATCTCCTGGCCAGCGTCGGGGGCGGGCGGCAGCGCGAGCAACGGCGTCGGAGGCGCGTGCTCGAGCGACGGCGGCGCCCCGCACTCCGACCCGGGCCCGAGGAGAAGCTGCGGGGCGGCCGACTCGCCGTGGATCCACGGCTCAGAGGTGCTGAACACCAGGAGAGTGCGCAAGTCGTCGGCCGTGGTGTCGGGCACGCCCAAAGGCGACCAAGGGCAAGGCTGCATCGGCGTCGGGGGCCCCCTCGGGGGGGCGCGGCGCCCAAGGAGAACCTCGATCCGCTCGTTGATGGCGGAAAGAAGCAGTGCTCGGCCAGCGATGGGACACCGCCCCTGCTCCTCCGCGCGCGGCGGCGCGCGGCTCGCCAGCTCCAGCTCCATGGACTGCTCGGCCTCGGACGGTCCAGGCGCGGGCGGCTCCTCTGGCAGCGGCGGGCCCGGCTGCTCTGGGAGCCCCTGGCGCACGCCCCCGAACCAGTGCTTCAGCCGCCACTTCGCCTGCGAGTCGGCGGGGGGGGGACATGAAGGAGAGAGAAGGGCGTGACAGGAACATGGCGGGCCCGATTTGCAAACTATGCCGATTCACCTTGCTCTCCCGATTCTTGCCGCCCCGCTTGTGCCTCGCCGAAGCGAAACCCTTGGCTTCCCACGGCGGAACGCTCTGGGAGGGGCCGGCGCGCTCGGCTGCACCATGGCCCCCCCCCTCGTCGCGCCATGGAGCCGCGGCGTGCGCCTCCGCCTCCGCCTCCGCGGCAGCGGCCCTGCTGCTCGAGGCGGAGGGCCACCGCCAGGCGCTCCGCCAACCGCTGTCGGAGGCCCAGGCGGAGGACCGCCAGTCGCCGTCGGAAGACCGCGCCCCGCTCCACCAACCACCCCAGGCCATGGCGTCTGCCAGGGGCAGCGGCAACGGGAGCTGCGAACGCGCAGCGCGGCAACACGTGCTCGCTGCTCGAACCAACGCAGCAGCAAGGAGCGAAAACGCATGCATGACGCCTCTTCCCCCTTTTCCCGTGTTCCTTTTCCTCCTCTCTTTCTTTCCCTCCTCCTCCTCCTCCTCTTCGTCTTCCTCCTCCCCCTCCCCCCCCCCTCCCCTCCTCATCCTCCTCCTCCTCCTCCCCCTCCTCCTCCTCCTCCGCCTCCCCTCCTCACCTCCTCCTCCCCGTCCTCCTCCTCCTCCTCCTCCTCCTCCTCCCCTCCTCTCCCCCCTTCCTCCTCCCTCCTCCTCCTCCTCCTCCTCCTCCTCCTCCTCCTCCTCCTCCTCCTCCTCCTCCTCCTCCCCCCTCCTCCCCCCCCCCCTTCCTACTCCTCCTCCTCGTCCTCCTCCTTCTCCTCTTCCTCCTCCTCCTCCTCCCCCTCCTCCTTCCCTGGGCGCTGGTGGACCCTGCCACTGCCACTGGGACCTTCACCGGAGCTCCCTCATTATGGGGCCACGGAGCGTGCGAGAGATGCGCCGGAATTGACCTGCGGAGAGCGGCCGCAAGGATGGGAGGAGGGAGGGGGAGAGGGGCCCGATACACTCATAAACCCAGATACTTTGAACAAAAACAAGCAACAAAAAAACACATAAATTCAAAGTATTAATTAATAAATGGAATAAATTTTAAAAAATGAATTTCCAATGAAAAACCCAAATAAACAATGTAAAATCTGAATAAACAATAGAAAATCATAATTTTTGAATTTCCGGTTAGAAATCTCACTGGCGAATAGATTTCCTTCCCTACAGGATCCTTGAATCATCCTAAGAAAAACGGAAACCAAAAAACGGAAAACGGACAACGGAACTTCGCTTTTTTTGCCCAAGCCGGGAACCGGAAAACGGAAAGCGGAAAACGGAAACTGGAAAGCGGAAGCCGGAAACCAGAAAACAGAAACCGGGAACCGGAAAACGGAATTTGGTTTTCTACCAAAACCGGAAAACGGAAACAAAATACCGGAAAACGGAAACCGGAAAACGGAAAACCGGAAACCGGAAAACGGAAACCGGAAAACGGAAAACCGGAAACCGGAAAACGGAAAACCCGAAAAAAGAAAACGGAAAACGTAACTTCGTTTTCTGCCCAAACCGGAAAACGGAAAACGGAAACCGGAAAACGGAAAACAGAAACCGGAAACCGGAAAACGGAAACCCGAAAAAGGAAAACGGAAAACGCAACTTCGCTTTCTGCCCAGACCGGAAACCGGAAAACGGAAACCATGGAATGGAAACCGGAAAACGGATACCGGAAACCGGAAAACGGAAAACGGATTTTCGTTTTCTGCTCCAGGGTTCTGTTTTCCGTTTCCGTTCCGGTCCGGCGCGCATGCTGACCGGAATCATCTGCAGTGGTGTTCTGCCTTCGGGGAGGGGTTTACCCCTCCCCCTGCCCCCTCCCCCTGGGCCTGGAGAGGTCCTTCCGCGGGTGGTCGGAGGGGTCTTTTTCGACTCCTGGGAGGGCTGAAATTCGACACCCCTCACGAGGATCGTGGCCCCGACGGGGGGGGGGGAGAAAAATGCTCGCCCCATCTGTGATCAATCGCCCGAAAGATGGCCCCAAGATGCCTCCCAGACCCCTCCCAAAGAGCCCCAAGAAGGCCCTAAGAGCGCCCCGGGAGAGCCCGCAAAGGGCTCCGAGACCTCCAACATATCGCCCAGAAGGCCCTAGTATATCCCCAAGATGTCTCCACATATCGCCAAGAAGGCCCTAGTATATCCCCAAGCGCTGCGACAACGACAACGACTACGACTTCTACCGCTACTCCCACCGCTACCACCACGACTCCTACTACAACAACAACAACTACTCATACTTCTACCGCCACTGCTACTGCTACTGCTACTGCTACTGCTACTGCTACTGCTACTACCACTACTACCACTACTACTACTACTACTACTACTACTACTACTACTACTACTACTACTACTATTACTACTACTACTACTATTACTACGACTACTACTACTACTACTACTACTACTACTATTACTACTACTACTACTACTACTACTACTACTACTACTCTCACTCCTACTACTGCCACTTCTTCTTCTTCTACGACCACTACTGCTACTTCTGCTACTACTACTACCATTACTAATTCTACTACGACGGCTACTGCTATTGCTACTGCTACTGCTAGTGCCACTGCTACTGGTAGTGATATTACTACTACTGCTACTATTACTACTACTACTACTACTACTACTACTACTACTACCACAACTACTACTACTACTACTACTACTACTACTACTACTATACTACTACTACTACTACTACTACTACTACTACTACTACTACTACTACTACTACTACTACTACTACTACTACTACTACTACTACTACTACTACTACGACTACTACTACTACTACTACTACTACTACTACTACTACTACTACTACTACTACTACTACTACTACTACTATTACTACCACTACCACTGCTACTAGTACTACTGCTACTATTACTACTGGGACTACTACTACTGCTGCTACTAGTACTAAGACTACTACTTCTACTATTACTACTAGTCCTATTACTGCTACTACCACGACTACTACCACTACTACTACTAAGACTACAACCACTACTACTGCTACTACTACTACTACTACTACTACTACTACTACTACTACTATTAATACGACTCGTACTACTACTACTACTATTACTACTACTACTACTACTACTACTACTACTACTACTACTACTACTACTACTTAATCTAGTACTACTACTTCTACTCGTGGTGCTACGGCTACTACTACTACTACCACTACCACTACTACTACTACTACTACTACTACTACTACTACTACTACTACTACTACTACTACTACTACTACTACTACTTCCATAAAGACCACTGCTATAGTGACTGCTAGTGCTACTGAGACAACTACTGCGACGACGACGTTGACGACTACGTTTGCGACTACCGCTGATACTGGTAATACCACCGCTACTACTACTACTACTACTACTACTACTACGACGACTACTACTACTACTGGTTCTACCGGTACTACTACTACTACTACTACTACTACTACTACTACTGCTACTACTGCTACTACTGCTAGTACTACTTCTACCACTACGTATTCTACTACGACGGCTACTGCATCTGCTACTGCTACTGCTACTGGCACTGCTACTGCTAGTGATATTACTACTACTGCGTCTAGTAGTACTACCACCCACTACTACTACTACTACTACTACTACTACTACATCTACTACTACTACTACGACTACTACTAACTACTACTACTACTACTACTACTACTACTACTACTACTACTACTACTACTACTACTACTACTACTACTACTACTACTACTACTACTACTACTACTACTACTATGAGACTACTACTACTACTACTAACTACTACTACTACTACTACTCCTATACTACTACTCTACTACTACTACTATACTACTACTACTACTAGTGACTATACTACTACTACTACTACTACTACTACTACTACTACTACTACTACTACTACTACTACTACTACTACTACTACTACTACTACTACTACTACCACTACTACTACTACTACTACTACTACTACTACTACTACTACTACTACTACTACTACTATTACTAGTACTACTACTACTCCTTCTACTTCTAGTGCTACGACTCCTACTACTACTACGACTACTACTACTACTACTACTACTGCTACTACGACTACTACTACTACCACTACTACTACTGATTCTTCTTCTTCTACTACTAGTACTACCACAACCTAGTACTACTGCTCCTGCTGCTACTTTCTGACGAAACCCACCAGCCCATCTCTAAACAGCAACTCCTGCGAAGCATGCCGGCCGTCGTGTTTTTCAGGCGTGTTTCCGCCTGCCCTCGCATATATCCCGTGTTCCTTCTTCCTCCTGCCTCCTCCTACATCCTCCTTTTGGGGGGAGCGGAGGGAGGGCGAGTCGGAGGAGGAGGAGGGAGAGAAGGCGATGGGAGGCAAGACAGAGGGCGGTCGTCGTCGAGTCATACGCGTGAACGAGTCAGACGACTCACATGACGGCGACGTCTCAGACGACGACGGCGACGACGACGACGACGACGACGACGACGATTGCGATGACGACGACGACTTCGACGACGACGATTCAATGAACGACGACGTCGACGATCCAGCGATCTCTCCCGACCAGTTGTGCAGTGAGCGTCCCACGGAACTGGCTGCAACTGGGCGCCGGCGGTAAACCGCCAACCTTTTTTTTTTTGCTTTGCTCGGAGCCCACGGGGCACAAGTCAGTGCCCTGCTCAGGCTCGCAGGCTTGAGCTGCACCTGAGAGGCAGGTTCGCCAATCAAGTTGGGCGCGGGCAGCAGGCGGCAGGTTAGGAGGGAGAGGAGGAAGAGGAGCAGAAGGGGAAACTCGCCTCCAAGATCGGCCCCCTCGAACAGATCTGAGGACTTCCGTTAGGCAAGGGTAGAATCACGGCACTCCGAGTGTGCAAGTCCTGGACAAGAATAGAGGTGGTGTGAGTCGTTGGGGCCCCTCGCCCTGGTGTGAGTCGTTCGGGCCCCTCCTTGTGTGAGTCGTTCGGGCCCCTCGCCGAACGACTCGCACATCGAGGAGGGGCCCGAACGATTCATGCCAGGAGGGGGGGGCCCGAACGACTCACACCAGGAGGAGGGCACCGAACGAATCCACTGAACCCTGGTAGCGGCCACGCCCAAGGATAAAACTGTCTGAGCTCCCAGTGTAGCCAAGTAGCGATACCACCCATTACTGAGTGAGCGGTGTATCAAAAGGTAATCCCACCAATGAACCATCACTGAGTAGAGTAACCAGCACCATCACCTGAGTAGGGTAACCAGCACCATCACAGAGTACAGTAACCAGCACCAGAGAACCCAAGTACGGGCTCCAGCCAGATTGAAATACAAGTCCCACCAGCGGGATGTTTCCTATACTAGAGCCCACCTGAAGCGCCACTGAAGCTGAGTAGAGGCACATCCACCATTGGATAGATACCGAAACCCAAGCCATGTATACAGATACCACCGAACCCATTGAGGCAACATCCAGTGTCCAGCCCCACTGTACCCAGAGGTATTGTCGCCAGTAAAGCATCCAGCACCACAGAACCCACCGGTATAGCAGCGTAAAACCATAGTGGTAAGTATTGAACTAGCCAGTACTGGGGGAGAGACCATACACCATCTGAGCCCAATGCCTGAAACCCCACGGAACCCAGCAAGCACCAAGAATAAGACACAATAACGGCGACCACCGCGGGCGGCACTCCAGAAAAGTAAAGTTGATTCCGTAGAACCACCAATAGGCGGCACACGGAAGTACGCGTCATCAGCAGACGGCGGAGTTAACGCTTGCCCTTAGCCTTCCCCTTCTTCTTGGTGCTGTCCTTGGTGGCCGCTGTCTTCAGCTGCGGCTTCTGGCGGCGGACGGGGGCAGGGGAGTCCGAGGAGCTGACCGCGCGAGCTTCCTCGACCGCTGCTGCCGCGTGGGCATCGCGGAGTTCGGAACTCAACGTACGGGCTTCTTTTAATTGTTCCTCCAACAAGTTAATACGGGCGTCCAGAAACGCGTGGCGCGCCGTTATCTTGGCGTGAATCTCCTGCATAGTAGGTGCAGGACCAGGTGCGGGTGGCGGGCGGCTACCCCTCTGGGGCTGCGCGCCAGCCACGCCACTAGCCCGCTCGGTGGTGGCCTCGGAGATTTCGTCAAGAGCCTGGCGACGGTGGACCGCCCGAGCTTCCTGCTCACGTCTCGTCGCGCCCTTGGTGTTGCTGAGGCGCTCGTTGCGCTTGTCTGGGTACATCATGCGCGTACTGGAACGGGGGCGACTCGGCGGCGGATATCCACGCACCCTTGGGATGCTCTTGCTGCGGCTACGACTGCGCGCCCTGCTCTGGATGCGTCTCCGAGGCATGCCGGTGCTTCGGGGCCTCCGAGGAGGGGGGCTCCTGGCACCAGCAGGTGCAGAGGTACGGGATGCGCAAGCTGCTTTCGAACGCCCAGTCTTAGAGCGCCACTCCCAGAAGTTCCAAGGGTTAGGATCCGCCTTCCATAGGTCTAGTTCACGAGTAAGCACGTCATCGATGTAGGGCTTCACCTCCTGGGGGCGCGGACGATCCTCGGAGCGGCTGCGAGGAGGGGGGTCACGGCGTGCACGACGGAGTGCGCGATCCAAGTCACTCCGAAGTTCCTCGCCACTACGAGTAGCCATCGCGCGCGAGGTCGAGTGAGTACCGTGAGCAGGAGCCCCCGTGCCTAGCAAGGTTACCAGAGCGTGGGGGCGCTTCTCCATGCCGGACGCACTACGGCGTTGGAAAGAAGAGCGTCCGCGCCGAGCTAGGCTCACTGCACAAATGGTAAGCGGAGCTAACTCACAGCCACAGGGAGATTGCTGGGGAATGGCCGAGAATATATTGTGCCAACTTGTCTTGGGCCACAATGGCTACGGAAAATCGCTAGGGAATCGCAATGCCTTCGACCCCCTTATGGCAAAGTTCTTGTGGACCCTAGCCTGTCTCACACTCCCTTGTGAACCTGCGTCCCTTGTCACGACTCCCAGGAACCAGCAGTAGTGAAATCCCAGGAGCCAGCACGACTAGCAAACCCGATAGGAACCAGAGAAAAACCAGGCACCAGCAAAGGCGAGATCGGAGGAACCACCGAAGGCGAGCTAACAGGAACCGGCAAAGGAACCAGGGCCCAACAAAAGCGAGATCCCAGGGACACGAATCAAACGAATCAAACGAGGCAGAGGCGGAGGAGGAGGACTCTGAAGAGGACACACATGTTTTCGCACAGGCCGTCGAGCCTGGTCGACTTGGTCGAAGAGCAGGCAGCGGCGCTCAGGCGCTCAGGCAGCGGCGCAGCGAGAGATCTCGGCGATCGGTGGCCCCTAAAACGTGTGGAAAGAGTCTGGCTCGACGGGCACCGCGCGGTAGCTCATCGTCCCAAGGCTTTGCTCCACCATTCCGGAATCGGTTGCAACTCGTCCAAGAACTTCCAGGCGATCCAACAAACGGTTCATGTATTCTTGAATGCCTCCCGCCCGCCACTTGACGAAATAATCCATTGTTGAAACAATGAGATAACCGTTGGTGCCTTCTGTGATGACGTCGTCCCAGTGCTCCGCCCTTCGCCGTTTGATGGCAAAGATCTGTAGCATGTGCTGGCGAGCATGGCCGCGGAACTCCTCCAGCGCCGCGAACACAGCGTCCTCGACCGCGACAACAGAGGCCGCTGGCAGCTCATTCCGGGAGATGCTGAACTCCAAGGTACGCTGAAAAGCAGGGCGTAGAACCGAAGCTTCCAGCTCTTCCACCTCTGCGCGCAGTGGGCGCAGCCGTTCTTGCACCAAGTCCGCAACCTTATTTACCCATGTGCTTAACGCCCCGGGAGCATCTGAAGGTCGCCCAAGCCAAACAACTCGGGGCCCGCAATCATCCGCCACGAACACGTTGCCTAGGAAATCCGGACCTTGTAATATGGAGTCACGCAGATTACGCGAAGGAGTCACGATCACCACTGCGCCATTCCGCGTGCCCACGTCGGCCAACGCTGCCTCGACCAGCAAAGCTAAAAGTAGCGACTTTCCAGTGCCTGCAAAAGCCTGTATGACCAAGTGATGATTGTCCGACGCGTTGATGATCTCCATGCATCGCTTCTGATCGTCCGACAGCTGAATGCCGCGCCTGCGCAATACCGTCTGGATGAAGTCAGACGATGGAGAGACTCTATTCTTCAGCACATTTCCGACTGCGACTGGCGGTCCACGCCAAGGCTGCGCTATGGAAAAGGCAGACCGCAGAGCGCCGAGCCCAAGAGTATTCTCCGCAGTAGCGCTGCGAACAAGGGCGGCGCGCTGGAATACTCGGTTGCCAACCCATTCAAGGATAACGCCGAGATGCTCTCCATCTGCGTGCACCTCTGGCTCCAGAGTGATGCGAGTAGCGTATATCTTTCCTCGGCGCGGCCATTACGACATGGAGCGTTCCGCTCTGGTACGCCGCTTCGAGGCTATCTGGGCTAACGCGCGGTCTAGCAGTGCGAATATCTCGATGGGCTGCGCTAAGCGAATTGCCCTGGATGCCTATGCTCGACAGTACGCGCGTACTTATCATCCACAGCATGCGGTGCTTGTCGGTTGCGAAGTCGCCGTCGGAGTCAACGCGCCAACGGGCGCCCCTGTCAGTGAACGTGCGCATGTTGCACACGATGGAAGCACAACCGAGGTTGTCCTCGTGGACCTTCAGACGCACCACATCTTCGTTGCGAACAGACCCCGCCCGCAGTTCGCACAGCAGCTTGCCCTTCGCCGCATGCAGCAGCGCTGGCGCGACCTCTGCCTCCACGTTGAACGTGGTCTTGCGAGCCGCGTTGCTGGGCCCTAAGCCGCGGCAGTCGACGGACATGTGCACGGCGAACTTCTCCAGGCGGCCGCAACTGCACCCCCGAGCCACGATATGCGCCGGCGCAAACACCGTGTCACCGCAAGCTTTCCAGGCAGTGCTGCGGCGCTCCGGAGGAGGCAGCTCCTTCGTGCCCAACTGAGCGACGAGCTTCCTCATGCAATTCAACTCACCGCTGCCATCCCCCCTCTGCCTCTTAGAACTTTGACCTTTCTTGTTCGCGATGGCCTGCTCCGCGTAGTCTATTGCTTGCAGGGCGTTCCGTTTTATTCGCCCGAGTAGCTCTGGCGGCAGGCAATCCGCGATGTCTGCTGGGCGACGCCGGTACGGCGACGACCGGTCGCTGCCAAAAGGAGAGGCAATGACCACCTCCTCATCGGCGCGCACAGCCACCCAAAACTTCCCGACTGACTTGCCGGGCAACGTACTGTGGATGACGTCAGCCTCGCAAGACGGTAACCATGCGCCACGCGCTCCAAGAATGACGCGCGGAGTCTCTCGCGCATCTGGAAACTGGCATGCGGCAGGACCTTTCAGCAAGCTATTCGACCCGTTCCGAGACGGATGCGCGCAGCTAAATTCAAAATCTTGGCTTTGCGACGGACCGCCACCATCGATCGATGCTCCAGACGTGTCCCGCATGAAGTCGTCGAAGGACGTGCCCTCGCGCTGCTCGCTCCAAGGAGCCCCCGTGGCTAGCAAGGTTGCCAGAGCGCACGGGCGCTTCTCCATGACTACGGAAGCGATTGCTGGTAGACGGAAGCGATTGCTGGTAGGCGGAGCTAAGCTCACAGCCACACTGCAACACTGTGAACCAGAATGGCAACAGCGACGACAACGCTGGAGGAAATATAGACTTGGGCCTCTCCTGAGAGCCTTGGTGACCTCGTGGCGAGCCCTGGGGGCCTCTAGGGCTGAAGTCTCGTCGTCTGATGTTGTGCGGTGTCGTGCGTAGAGGTTTGTAGTGGTGAGCAGTGGTGTCTAGTGTGGTGCGGTGCGGTGTGGTGCGGTGTGGTGTGGTGTTGGTGCGGGGTGGTCTAGTGCGGTGCAGTGCGGTGTGGTTCCTGAAATCTCTCCTTTGCTGATTCTTCCGATCTCGCCTTTGCTGATTCTTGGTTCCTTTTCTGATTCCTGTCGCGTTTACTGATCGTGCTGGTATGGGTTGAGTGGCGTGGCGTGGCATGGCGTGGCGTGGCGTGGCGTGCCGTGGTGTGGCGTGGTGTGCTGTGGTGTCGTGTGGTGTGCTGTGGTGTAGCCCGCTGGCGGTCTCTAGATCTCACTGCACAACTGGTCGGGCAGGTTGCTGGATGGGCGGAGCTAAGCTCACTGCCGCTCTCCGAACTATGCGTTCAGAGGGAGACCTGCCCATCCGTGCCGAGTTACGCTCACTGCACAACTGGTCGGGGGAGAACGCTGGATCGTCGTCGTCGTCGTCGCCTGCATCGTCGTCGCCGACGTCGTCGTTGTCATCGTAATCGTCGTCGTCGTCGTCGTCGTCGTCGTCGCCGTCATCGTCTGAGGCGTCGCCGTCATTTGAGTCGTCTGATTCGTTCACGTGTGTGAAACGACGACGACCGCCCTCTGTCTTCCCTCCCAACACCTTCTCTCCCTCCTCCTCCTCGGACTCGTCCTCCTCCCGCTCCCCCCACTAGGTGGATGTACAAGGCGGCAGGAGGACATAGGAACAGGCTATATATGCGGGAGCAGGCAGAAATACGCCTGAAAAACACGACTGTCGGCATGCTTCGCTGGAGTTGCTGTCTGGGGATGGGCTGGTGGGGATACGCGAAGCGTGAAGAATTTAAGAATGTCTCTAGTTGTTGCGTGCGTGGCGGCCCCTGGGGATCAACGGACGAACAAAACCCTGGCGAGGTCCCGGCAAGTTCGGAACAGAGATGCCGGAACTCGTACCGCCCGAGCGCCCCAATGAGGCGCCCCAATGGTGGCACGCACCGTGGCCACAAGCCAAAAGCGGTCCAAGTTGGCCCACGTTGGTCCCAAGAAGGGCCAAGAAATGCCCAAGACGCTCCAAGAGGACCCCAAAAGGACTTCGAGATACCCCGGATACGCAAAAATCAATGGTATCGCTTAGGTTTTCGGGCGACTTTGGCGGTACCGCCTTTTCGAGCTACCGACCGCCCTGGACGGCCCAAGAGGCCCCAAGATCGCTCGAAAACGATACAAAAAGCCTCAAAGAGGGCCCCCAAAGTGCCCAAAATTGCCCTAAGACGGCCCAAGAGGGCCCCAGGATAGCTCCAAGAGGGGGCCCAGAGGGGGAACCCGAACAGACATTTCGAGCTCTCGGCTCCCAGAGGCGCCGAGGACCCCCCCCCCCAAGAGCTCCCCAAGAAGTCCCAAGAGGCCCCAAAGAGGTTCCAAAAGAGGCTCCTTCCCAAGACTCCCAACATGCCCCCAGGAAGCCCCACGAGGCCCCCAAGAAGCCCCCTGTGAGGCTCCCTGGAGCCCTCAAAACTGCTCCCCAGAGGCTCCCGAGAGCCCTCCGACGAGATCCCAAGAAGCATCCACGAGGACTCTGACCCACAACCCAGGTGCGTCTCGAAACTCCGCTGGAGCTCTCTTAATCCATCTTGGCCTCCTCTGGGCAGTCGATCGGCTCTCTTCGACAGGGTGCGAGCCACATCTCCCAAAACCTCCGAGGACAGTCCTGCCTGCCCTAATCAACTGTTACCCATGGGTGCGAGCACGCCACCATGCAGCCACCATGATGCGAAATGAGCTGGCGGAATGAGCGAAGCGGTTAATAGAAGTTCACCAGGGCGCACAAACGCGGTACTGTGTTCTTGCGCGTGCACGCGATCACACACACACACACATGCGCACACGCACCCGCACACACGCACACGCACGCACGCACGCACGCACGCACGCACACACGCACGCACGCACGCACGCACGCACGCACGCACGCACGCACGCACGCACGCACACACACACACACACACACACACACACACACACACGCACGCACGCACGCACGCACGCACGCACGCACGCACGCACGCACGCACATACGCAAACACACACACGCAAACACACACACACATACTCACACACACACACACGCAAACAAACACACACACACACACACACACACACCACACACACACACACACACACACACACACTCTCACGCACACACACACACACACACATACACACACACACACGCAAACACACACACACGCAAACACACACACATACTCACACACGCACACGCAAACACACACACACACTCTCACGCACACACACACACGCTGCAAGCTTACACAACTGCACATACGGGTGTGTGTGCCCCGGGCCCAATACCGGGATATCGTGGATCCGGCCCCGCGCCCTCCTTTTTTCCAGCGGCCTGCTGGGGGCTGGGATGGCCCAGGCTCGGGGAGGTGCCCACTGCGGCCCGGGCGCGCGCCAGCGGGGGGACACAAGGAAAAGCGTCATCACGACTGCATGTCCATTCATCGGCGGCGAGCTCAAGGGGGAATGCAGACAGGGCGAGCCTTCTCAGAAGGCTAGAAGGCCTGCGGCCTTCTGAGAAGCTTTCCAAGCCTTCTCCGAAGACAGAAAGGGCCTCTCAGAAGGCCAGAGAGCTTCTGAGAAGCCTCGCAACCTTCTGAGAAAGCCTGCCCCCTCTCGCTTCCCCCCTCGGCCCGCCGCCGAATTCAGGTGGGCTCCCGCAAGCCGCTCGTGGTGGGGGGTGGGGGAGGGGCGACTCCCGCGAACCACTCTGGAAAGAGGTCCGTTCGGCCAAGGTTACGCACATCTGTCGCAGATTCGCCTAAAATTGCAAGACGAGGGAAGAAAACATAATGATACCGGAGAAAAAACCCAATCAGGGCTCTCTCTCTCTCTCTCTATATATATATATAGGGCTACGGGGATAGAGTTGTAGGGCTATAGGGCTATAGGGCTTAGGGCTATAGGGCGCCCCCGGGCACGCCCGGGCACCCGGGTGTCAGTGCAGTTGTTTTCAGCAAAGACCGCGCGGCAGTCCAACTGCGGGTGCGTCCCAGGGCCCTAGGACTAGGGCCAAAACAGCGGCGGGCAGCGTGCATGCCACAAAACAAGACAAGCGTGTACAACATACACACATGGTGGCACGGGCGGCAGAGGGGCAGGGGAGTGCACTCTTCACACTGGGTGAGTACAATGCTGCCCCGATGCCGCTCCCTCTGAAAGGGCAACGCTGCACGCAATTATAATGTATATCAGCCCACGGGCCGAAACACCTCAAGCAGATGCGGCCTGAGGCTCGAAATATAAATATGAATGTCTAGATTCACCAATCCAGACTGTCAACTCAAAAGATATGCATGAGACACCTCAAGCAAGGTGCGGCCTGAGGCTCAAAATATAAATACAAGAATATGAATATCTGGATACACTACTCCAGACGATCAACTCAAAGGATATGCATACATCACCGTAGCCCTCACTAGGTCCATCAGCAGCTGCAATCAGGACCTCACGGGCTCGCAGGCCCTGGAACGGCGACCCGACGCTGGGCCTTCCGCTCCTTGGCTCGCTCACGCTGTCCGCGGCGCAGCCGCAGACGGTGTGCCTCCTCATCCTCTTGCTCAGCAGTAGGCACCATGCTGAACAGGCCGTGGCGGAGGAACTGCGATAGTACCTCGTTAGGCTGCACGGCTTTTGTCAACACATCCGCTAGCATGTGGCTATTAGGCAGCCACTTGAACTTGATGGCCTCCTGCTCTATCAAATCCTTGGCCACCAGCAAGTCAATGAGGGTCTGCCGAGACACCGGCATCGACCCGATCTTGGACGTGTGATCGTAGAGCGACTTCGCATCCGTCACGAGCGCCCCTGGAACCTTCAGCGCCAGCCTCCAGTCCCCTTGCAAGGGCGGCTCCCCGTACAAGATTGCCTCAATCAGCAGCCTGAGGTAAAGCTGCCGATCCAAAGCCACGGACATAGCCGCAGATTCTGCGGCCATCGTAGATCCAACAACTCGTGTAATAGTACTGCTCTGAAACTCCACTAGACAACATACGGTTAGCTCCTTCAAAACTCGGGTGTCCGTAATCATACTCATGAACCCCATCTGGCTCTTACAGCCGGGTTCCTTCGCAAACGAAGCGTCCATAAGCGTGGGCACCTGCAAGCGCTCGATGTCCACGCGGCGGATCCGGAGAGTCGCAAGACCTCTCTTGTCGTAGTCCTGAAGCCGGTCGATGATGTCATTGAGCACTCGCAGGTGCAGCAACCTCCGACCTTTCGGATCCTTCTGTGCGAGCGCCGAGACACTATACGCGAGTTGTGGCACCACGCGTGCGACAGGCCACCGCACCTTCTGGAGCAAGCTCCGGTAGTCGTGGTGCTCCTCGGGAGTCATCTCCCGCTCCTCGTTGTCACCCCTTGCAAGGGGGTGCTTCGTCAGCTTGCCGATGTACTCGTGCATGCTGATCTCGATGTGATCAGGGTGGCGCCACCACTCCTCACCGAGATAGGCGATTGCCTCCTTGTCGTTGCCCTTCTTCCAGTGCTTGATGTTGAAACGACTGTTGATGTTCGCCTTCACCTCCTGGTACTGGGGATCGTGTGGGTCTCCAAACAGCATGCCGTCATCGACGTGCAAGGTCAACATAGCGATCAACTTGTCTTTCATTCGATAAACGAAGACAGCTCGAGCACAGCGCAGCTCCACGAAACCGACCTCGTCCGTCAACACCTGGCGGGCTCGGAGATACCACAACCGAGGCGCCTCAGTCAGACCGTACGCCCCTTTCAGCAAGCGCAGCAACGCATAAGGCCGCACGGCTGGCCATCCAGCACCGTCGACGGCTGGAAGCCCGTCCTTAGGAGCCCTCACATACAGCTCCCGTTCCAGCTTCAGCCCGGACAGGAACGCAGTCGCTACGTCGAAACATTCGAATGTCCAATCCATCGCCATTGTGATAGACGCACACACCAGCACAGCCAAAGGGGAAGTAGTAGGCGAATCCGTCCTGAATAGACCAAGCTGCGGATCGAGATGGCCAGGGATGATCAAGCGAGACTTCGCCTCCAGCTCCGGCCCTCGTCCCCGGTTCGTGCGAACCGAACGCATGGGCACCGAGATGATCTTGTCCTTCGGGATGCTCTTCTCCTCCTCCTCGGTGACCAGCTCGACCGTGTTGTTGGCGATCCATTGCCGCCACTCGGCGGCATCGGCCTCGTCGAACTTAGCCTTCTCGTGCTGGTTGAAGTGACGTGGGTCTAGCTCCTTCGCGTTCTGCTTCATCACGAGTGCGAACACGTCGTGCTCGTACCTGGCCTCCTGCAGCCATGCGTCATACACAGATGACACGTTGATCCATTCTTCGTAAGTCATCGGCTGTCGTACAAGCCCCTCCGGAGTGTCCAAATAGTACACCCCTTGTGCATGAGCGTCCGGCTTGTCGTGGTAGAAAAGCGTGAGACCAACCCAGCTGTCCTCCGTGCGCTCGTTGGCACGGTTCGCGCCGTCGTCCTTGTAGGCACACTGGCCCGTAGCGGAGAGCATCACCGAGAGGCGATTGCACTCCCGGTGGCGGTCGTGATCATAGAGTCTCCGCCGTGGCTCTCGGTGTACACGTACTCCTCGTACGACCTTCTGAACGAGCGTGGAGACACCATCCAAGGCATTCTGGTCGAACCACTCCTGAGGCCCCGAGTGCACAACGGCGTTCATGGCCACTTCGCGGAGGGCCGGCAAACCACTCGTAGGAGCAGCCTGCAGACGCGTCTTCTTGATGCAAATCGGCACGTCATCTACCAGGAACTTCCGTTTTCGCTCAAGCTCGAAATCGTCTCTGGGAATCGGCGGCACCGAAGGGCCGCCAGAGCCCGATGCTCCCGGAGAGGCCTTCGGGTACACCTCAGAGGATATCCGCCCTGGAGGGGAACGAGAACGTTCCCTCTTCGGAGGGGGAAGCTGCGGCAGCTGCTGCTGCTCAGGCGGCTCCTCCTCCTTGGCCTGTCCCTCAATGGCGTCCAGGGCCCTCAGGTCCACACGAGGCTGCCTGGACCCCTCGAGCTCCCCATGTCGGTCACGCTCCTTCTTCAAGAACGTCTTCTTCACCTTCTGAACCTTCACCTTGGGCGTGACGTCCACGATGTCGTGGTAAGCGCGGTCATCTCGCTGCTGTGTCAGTCGCACGTCCGTCTGGATGGACTCCGCAGCTGCGGCCTCCTGGGAGGAGGCGTGCCGGAGCTGCTCACGAGCAACAAGTAGCACGTGACCACGCCAGGATACGTAGTAACGGCTGTTGGACTCCTTCGCGATCACAGTCGCAGGACCCCGCCATCTTTCAGGATCTTGCCGACGACGTCCCTTGAACGGATTCGGTGCCCAGAAATACACCCTCGATCCTGGGCACAGATCACCGACGACCGTCGGCGCCTGTCGTAGCAACGCCCTCCGCACCTTGTCCGTCGCGTCGCGCTCCAGCAACATCATCTTTGCTGCGGTGCGGATTTGGGACGAACGCCAAGCTATGCCCTTGGCGCCGAGGACCGACATGAGAACCTCATCGTCGTCCCTGTTAGTCACCTCCGTAAAGTTCAAGATCCGCCCGAAGACAGCCTGCTCCGGGGTCAATCCATTGCGGCTGATCGTGGAGTTTTTCGCATTGATGATGGCAGCCAGGGCCACAGTAGACATCGACTTGCCCTGGACGTGGAACTCGTGCACCACCTTGCCCCAGATAGTGCCGAGCAATCCTCCGTGGCGCTCGGCCAGGCCATGCTGCCATGCTGCATGAGCTCCCGTCGTCTTCGTATTAATGCCGAACTGCTCCATCAACGCGTTGAAGTAGCCCTCGAACTCGCCGCCCTGATCGATCACGATGTTTTCTGGCACGCCGTAATGCTTGAACCACTCGTTCATGATCTGGCGTGCTACGTGCTTGGCCGTCCTATTCTTGAGAAGGCAGGCGCAGTGCCATCCCGTACCGGCATCCACCATGCTGAGGACCACCAGCTGCTCCTTGGCCGCGTCCCGTAGGTACTTCACGTCGATCACAACCGTCACATTGAAGCCGAATGGTCGCACATCCGCCGTCCCTTGCACCGGACGGGGCGGCGCCTCCGACTCAGCACAAGTCGGACACTGCCAATGCTTCGCGTATGCCAACGCGTTAGGTGTGGCACCGCCGAGACGCAGCATCTTGATGAACGTCGGTCGGCTGGGGTGTCCAAGACCGCGATGGGCCTTGCGCACAGCACGTCGCGTACTTCGCGGAATCTTCATCATGATGTCCTGCCGCACCACCTCTGGAAGCTCCATTTCTGACCAGGAGGCTGCAACCTCCTCCTCCTCCGCAGGGTGCTGCATGGACTCCTCCTTCACCGTCTTCTGCAGTGCCTCGCGAATCTCTGCTCGAACCTCCTGCGGTGTTTTGCCCCACTCAGGTCTCTCCGAAACGTCCCTGGGAACCTCTCCATGACCATGCTCCGCGGGCTCGGGTCCATAACTCCTGGGCTCCTCCGTGGGGTCAGGGAGTTGTGCTGCAGGAAAACTCGAGTTCTCGAACTGCCAGGCCAAATGATCCGCGGCACCGCTCATCACAGCCGTGCCGAACTCCTCTGCGCAGCTCCCGCGCACGGCCGTGCAAACCCCAGGGTTCGCCAACACTCTCGCGGTGTCCTTGAGGCAGATTGCGTCCTCGAATGCTGGGTTCGACTTCGTTGCACTCACGGGTGGCTGGCTCCAGATTGTCGATTGCGCGTGGTCCATTACCATGGCTGCGCGTCCCCTTGCAGCTTGCCACTGCATCACCTCGTCCGTGAACGAGAGCAACATGCGGTACTCGGTCCGCTCTCGGCGTTGCCGGCGCACTCGCATAGGCCTTCGCTGGTCGACACTCTGCATCCGACTCCATGCCGTAGGAGGTGGGGACAAAGCCACGAAGTCTGGGTCCACTGCGACCAGGTACGCCCGTGCCTCGTTCCTGCCCTGGACCGTCAGGAGGTCGAACTCTGGCGCTGCGATGGGCTGGTGGGCGTCCCATCCCATGCTCGCCGCCAGGATCGTGAGTTGGCAAGCCCATGCGAAGACCTCTACGATCCTCCAGGGCCCCGGCCGCCGCCGGGTCTCCTTCTGAAAGGGCAGTGCACGTTCCTCCTGGTAGTACCTGAGGGCGTCCTGCTCCTGCTGATCAGCCCGAAGCTTCCTGTTCGCCATTTCCTCGGTCATCAGAACCTCCAGCTCCTTCAGGTTGCTCCGGACGTGCCTGCGAGCACCTTTCGTCATGAAAACCTCGTTGTCCGCGTTCTCCATGAAAACCTCCTCGTCACTCGATGCCGTCTCCGCGGACTCTGGGTCGCTGGTGTGATAGTGGGATGTGCTCAGCTCTGAGTCGCCTGCGTCCTGGCCGTCGTTGCTGTCAGAATCGTGCGAGTCCTCCTCCTCGACGGTCTCAGCGACGCTGCGCTCATCCTTCTCCTCGTGACTCGCAGTTCCGCTGAACATCTCGTCTGCGAGCTCGTCCTGCTCCTCGGACTGTCCGACGGGGAAGGCATGAGGATCATGTTAACGAAGCTTTTCTGGGGACTTTTCATATCGATCTGCCGCCTCGGATATCGATAGAACTGCTCCCTCGGGGGGTGGGTGTAGAGATATCTGAGGCGGTCCTCCTGGGCAAACGTTTTTTTATCAGGCCTCGACGGCTCCTTATTTGCACTATCGAGCAGCTCGCCTCCCGCCGTTTAGCTTGAGAAGGGGGCGCGGCGGAATAATAATAGAAGGGTTGCGAACCAGGCCAAAAGAGTAAACTGTGTCAGGTGGACCCTGCATTATTCCCCAACACGACGTCGCACGCGAGAGCAGAAATCAAAGAGCGAGGGTGGATGAGGAACGCGCGTTCTGGTCAGGGGAGGGAAAGGGTAGCGATGAGAGGCTAGGGGGAGGGAGGTCAGAGTCAGAGGAGGGGGGCGGAGAGGATGTAGCGTGGTAGCTGTTTTTGGCACAATGTCTCGGGCGGCCCTCGTCGAAGACATTCGACGTTTCATTACCAAACGGGGGCTGACCGCTGCCACCTCCATTTCATACAGAGATGCAGCGAATATGGTTGTCAGTTTGTCTGATTCCGACGGGATATCGCATAGATCAGTGAAGCGTCACATCATTTCATATTGCGTCAGTCGAGGTGTTCCCAGGGCCAGCGACAGTTTCGACATACATATGTTTCGAGATGTGATGGGCAACGCCTTTGACACAAACATCACGGACCAAGACTTCAGCAAAATATTCGATCACTCTCAAGCACGACCCCCACGTCCAGCGATTCTCGATGATGACCACCACCAGCTCATACAATCAGAACAACCCAACGCTGACGAACGGCCTGACTTCTTGGAGCTTGTGGAACGGTACACCACCTGGGATCGCGATGAGCTCGTATCAACGCCGGCGCAGATGACGTCGCACATTTCGCAGAAGAACGATGTCATTCGGTCCCTGAGAAGAGCGAATGGCAGACTGGCCAGCAAACTCACCCGCACAACAAACCAGCTCGACGCTACGAGAGAGCAGCTTGACACCATCGTCCAGCAAATCAACGTCAGGGGTAGCAACAAGAGACGGGTGTCAGCATTTGGCGGATACAGTTTGGCAATCAGGAGGAACTACGGCCAAGTTAGTGAGATCAGTGCGCTGGCCATGCTGGCTGGCCCCGAGGTTCATGGAGCTCTCAAGGATCCTGGCGTCATCTCGAGGTTTCAGCACAAGGCTGCCTTGTGCGACAGAGTGCGGCTCAGGATTGAGCACCAGCGGCACGAATCGTCGATGGTGAATGGCGCAGACTTTGCAGTTTTGGTGTGCGAGTACAAAGGCGACGCAACCCACCAGAATGCCATCGAAAAGGAGTCCGTGCAGATGGGCACCGTCTCGACGATGGCATTTACGACCAGCCACATTGACAAAGCAACCGCTGACGACGGCAAGTTTTCGTTGGATCTGTTCGAAAAAAACGTCATCTACACCCGTGGGTTCTGCGACCTCGCTGTCGTCAATGACAAGTCGTCGCAAGGCAACTACGTCCGCACCATGAAGCAGTTTCTCTCCGTGGGGGCGAAGTCGCCTGCTGAGCGAGCAGCCGATCTTTCTGGAGGCTCAGCAGCAGCCGCGCCGCCCACTGCCCGACAATACTATATGTACTCGTTCGGTGCGGGGAATCGCTCTCATCGTCTCCGCACGCCCCCCCCCCTCTCTTGCCCCCGACCCCCCGCGTCAGCCCTTCGCCCCTCCGACTGCCATCGCAAGCGAGAGGACATGGGGGGATCGGGTGGCTGGAAGGGGGGCGGGGAGAAGGGGGGGGAAGCGGGCGACGACGATGGGGGCGCTTCCCTACAGGTCTCGACGCTGGCGGCGACAATCAGGGGATGATGAGGATGCTGCGCAACCTTGCTTCGCCCATCCCGACACTCTTCATGCTCAAAACGTTCTGCTTGTTTCACCAATACCACCTCATCGTCCTAAGCATGTTGAAAACGTTGGATGCATTCGAGTGGCCAGACGGACCAATGCAGGTGAAGTATTTTTCTGGCGTGTCTGCGGTTTCTGGCTTTTGGAGGTCGACTGGCATGCTGAGCAAGTTGCGGGACGTGGCCGTCGATCTCTTTGATGACGAGGTTGCGACTAACAACTTCTCGACCGTGCCCAGTCGATGCCTTCGGGGGCGATGGGGGTCTATGGATGACGTCGAGGCTTTCTTGATGGGCAGGCTTCCGCTAGTCCACGCCGTGCTCCGCAGGTGGATGGATGTGAATAAAAAGAAGGTCACCATCGCAGCAGTCGGCGGCGATGAAGACGCAGCCTACCAGGCGCACGCCAGGGCCATGAGATCAAACGCATGCGCTATGTCGGGGGACCGTCGTTTCCAATTCATGGTGGCCGCTTCGCTCATTGCGAAGAATCCTCTGGTGGGATATTTCAATTGGGCCCAGAAGCGCATTCGGGAAACAAACAAGTATCAAGACGATGCCGTCGCGAATGGGCAGTCGTACTTCGGCCCGACGTTTGTGTCCGACCTTGTGCAGTTTAAGGCGAAGGAGGTCGCTGGTCAGATACGTGCGTTGATGGACCCTGCTGCGTTTCGCGCTACAGATCTATGGGGCGGCCCTCTTTCAGAACTCCCTCCTGCTGCTCTTCCACGGGCGAATCTCCTAATCATGGCGCTTACCTTGAAGGCGCAGGCCCAGTGGCACATGCGGTTCACAAAGATGTGCTCATCGTTTCCTTTGGCGGCCCTTGCGTTCTGCGAGAAGTCTGCAGACATTGATTGTCCACGTCGGAGGGAGGTGGCGTCCGCGTTGCTAGATACTGACGACTGTTGTCTGCAGGATGAGTTCTCAGACTTTGCAATAAAGTTCAAGGCAGCATTTCGCGCAGAGATCGGAGTGGCCAAGGAACTTGGCATATGCCACCATGCGTTGTACGGCTTCTGCTTGTCGCTGAGGGCTTCGATATCAGGGCACACTCAAGACATCGAGGGCTTCAACAACGTGATTCAATGCATGGCTAACCGAGCCCCAGCGATGAAAGCGTCCACGGCCAACGCTCGCATGATCATCAAGAGTAGGCAGTTCAGGTTGACCGTGGAGGATTGCTGCTATCTTGATGAGCAGGCACCCCGCTCATCCTTCTCCTTTCCTGCATCTTTCTCCTGGCTCATTCTCTTCTCTCGGCCCTCGCTCCGAGGCAACGGTGCTGGCCGACACGGCATGGCACCGAGAACGCCTTTGCCGCGCCGTGGTCCCAGTCGGTGGCGGCGGGTTGCCGTCAGAGAAGAAGCTCGTGGAGTCGTGCGCCCATGTGTCTCCAGTCGACAAGCTATACTGCGCGAGGGCTGCGCTGTCTGCTTACCATATCGTGGACGAGCTCCCCGATTTTGTTTACGATATCAGCGACAAGGCTGGGCACGTCATCACTGCTGGGTTTGTTGTGGCTTTTACGTATGGAACCAAAGTAACTGTTCGCAGGGGAGTGTGCTCCGACGACGGGGCAGGCAATTTGATTTTCAAGTTGAACGAAGGATGGCCAGACCCAATCCCGCTGCTCGATTATTGCTATAGCATCGACTTCCTCCGCACATACAAGGATCACCCAAAGAAGCCTGTCTACTTGGTCTGGAGTTCGCTTTCGTGGTCCAACGGCGTGGCGACTGTGAGCTCTGAGAACAGCGGGCACCAACGGCTCACGATGGCTCTCAAGACGGCCAAGGCTGCGCCCGCGGGCGCTGGCGCGGCCGCGCCAGCACCGGCACCAGCCGCGCCAGCTGACGAAGCTCCCGCCCATGACCTCGAGGGCATAGAGGGCGACGGCGACGTCGGCCACGATCTCGCGACGCTGATGGACGAGAACGCGGGTCTCTACGAGGATGTCGACACCGCGGACGTTTTCGACGACGACGGCGGCGCAACAGCATCGCCAGACGACGTGATCCTCACGGCCGACGGCCTCGGCGTCGCAGGCCCTGAACCGCCCGACTGCACAGGCAGCGGCAGCGGCGGCGACGGCGGCACCCCTGGCCCTGACATCCCGCTCGTAGCCAGCAGCCCCGAGACGCGGGCGGCTGCATTGGCAGCTGTCGCGTCGACGCGGGAAGCGATGCGAGCGCGAGTTGTGGAGGCCTTCGACAAATCGAGGGAGCCCGACCATTTGAGGCCGCCCAGGAAAGGCGGGATGTCATTAGTCGAAACTAGCGATCGCAACGTTCAATCACGACGCCTAGCGGCGACACCCGCCTTCGGCAGATCTACGGCCCAAGAGGGTCAATTCTTGGGGGGTGGGGGGAGTGGCTGTTGGATGGTTCCCACGCACCCCGATGCACTCAGTGGTTGCCTCTTCTGGGAAGGGCCAATGTTCTCGAGGCGCTATGGGGATCGATCGGAGAACTGTCGGGGCTGTCGCTTTCCCTAGCTTCGGAAGGGCATGGCACGACCCAGCAGCTAAGGCCCAGCCACGTGGCCACTATTGGCTGGCGGATATGTGTATTGGGAGAACCCTGATTCGAAGATGGGTAGGACTCTGACTTTATGGCCACGGGGCCACATCAAAGCACTCATTTACAAAAATAACCCTAGCCGTTCGTTTCGAGATGCAAGGGTGATTGTGGCGAACATTCCTGCTGTGTACCTTAAGCGCAAGAGAACGGAGGATGCAGAGATGATGCCAGCCTGGGTTAGATTACTCGGGTCGGCAGAGAATGCCAAGTTGTACGCTGGACCGCAGGGTGCAACGAGTGAGGCATGCGTTTGCTTGCTGTGCTCAAGCCTGCAGGAGCACGCCATAGGCGTGGCACCCCTTCCCGCAAGTGAGGACGTGTTCATGTGTTTCCGCTGCACGTCATGTTGGCACGCGCGTTGCGCACATGTTGTGCATGTTGCTGCGGGCGTCCCTTCGGGATTCGCAAGGCCAGCTTTCGCAGCAGAGTCGTGGGCATGCCCTCTGTGTTGCGCAGGCGATGCATAGCGCCAACTTGTTTCTCTCGCGCCAGGCGCGTGGCAGCCTGGGCAGCCTTGAGCAATCGAGCATGAGCCAATGTTGCGACAGAGCGGGGGAGTAGACGAAGCAATCAAGTCCTGACCAGTCTAGCCTCTCCTCTCCCCGTCTGGAGGGGGTAGGCTGGGAGAGCGAAGTGGGCTGGTGGAGGTGGGAACCTTTCTCGCTGTCCAGAATCCACCTCCACGTCCATCTCCATCTCCTCCTGCTCGTCCTCCTCCTCGTCTCCTCTCCGTCACCCTATGCCCTATCCTCCTACTCCTCCTCCTCCTATCGCTATCGCTATCGCTATCGGCTCGATGTCCAGTCGGACGCAGCCGTCCGCGCGGCCGGAGCTACGCGCGCGCGCCCTAGGCGCGTGGGGGGCAAAGTTGAACCCTATGCCGGAGGCCAAGACAGCCCGCTGCACTTAAGGGGCCCTTAAGTGCAGCGGATCTCCTCCTCCTCCTCCTCCTCCTCCTCCTCCACCTCTACCGCTCTACATCGTTTTTCCTATTCTTGACGCTCGTTGGTCAATGCCATCGGGAGAACCACGTTGGTCAAAACCATCGGGAGAACCACGTTGGCCAAACCCATCGGGAGAACCACATTTGTCAAAATCATCGGGAGAACCACGTTGGTCAGAACCATCGGGAGAACCACGCTGGCCAAACCCATCGGGAAAACCACGTTGGTCATAACCATCGGGAGAACCACGTTGGCCAAACCCATCGGGAGAACCACGTTGGTAAAAACCATCGGGAGAACCACGTTGGTCAAAACCATCGGGAGAACCACGTTGGTCAAACCCATCGGGAGAACCACGTTGGTCAAAACCATCGTGAGAACCATGTTGGCCAAACCCATCGGGAGAACCACGTTGGTCAAACCCATCGGGAGGCATCAAATCGACGTGGCCCAGGCAACGAGACACCGTTTCCAGAGGCTGTCTTGTTTCGGGGCTGCCGAGTTTGCGTTGAAGAAAACGCCCCTTACTGACGTCCGTCGCAATTTTGGCTCATAGGTATTTTGGCTCGAGCGTGCGCTGGGCAAAAAAAAGTTAGCTATCGTGTCGCCTTCACTCCTCCACCGTGTTGGAGTAATTACTTTTTGAGACACTTCTGGGACCGTTGATGCTGTGTTAGGCCCTCTTGAGACTACCAGGCTCCCTGAGGCCTCACATGCACCCCGATCGATATGGAGGGGCCCCATATGCATCCCGATCGATATGGAGGGACCCATATATGCATCCCGATCGATATGGAAGGGCTCCATATGCACCCCGATCGATATGGAGAGCCTCATATGCATACCGATCGATATGGAGGGGCTCCATATGCATCCCGATCGATATGGAGGGCCTCATATGCACCCCGATCGATACGGAAGGGCTCCATATGCATCCCGATCGATATGGAGGGCCTCATATGCACCCCGATCGATATGGAAGGGCCTCATATGCATCCCGATCGATATGGAAGGGCCTCATATGCATCCCGATCGATATGGAGGGCCTCATATGCATCCCGATCGATACGGAAGGGCTCCATATGCATCCCGATCGATATGGAAGGGCCTCATATGCATCCCGATCGATATGGAAGTGCTCCATATGCATCCCAATCGATATGGAAGGGCCTCATATGCATCCCGATCGATATGGAAGGGCTCCATATGCATCCCGATCGATATGGAATGGCTCCATATGCATCCCGATCGATATGGAAAGGCTCCAGATGCATCCCGATCGATATGGAGGGGCTCCATATGCAGGGGGGGGGGAGAGGGAAGGAGGAGGAGGAGAAGGAGGAGGGGAATAATATTATGATGATGAAACAGATCGATATGAAACAAGGCCGGCTGCACTCAACATGCCTTGGTCATCGCAACTGCCTGCAACAGTAAATGGCGGAAGCTGGGTGCCGTCACCTTAACTCTCCGCAACCGTTTCAGCTCAAGCAATCTTTGTATCGCTCACGGTGATATTCAGTGGAATTGCAATCCATCAGCGAGCCAGTGTGATGTCGTCACCAGATGGGCAGTCTGCTGCAGTGGTGCCTTCAGCGGGTGTTGTTCAATCTGAAGAGTCCAGAGCAGCAGGCTATAACAAGGATCTCTTGGTCGCCCTTGCTATGAAGAGGTTCCCGAACATTTGGAATAACGATGCGTTCACAATTAGGGACATGTTTGGCACTGACTTGGACGTGGCCCAACTGAAGATAATATCGGATGCCCTCTACACAAAGGACCCGAAGAAGACAGTGACGCTCATTCGGGAGGGAGTCTTCGCGGTGGATCGGGACCCCAGGAACGATCGTGGTGACGAGGGCTCCATCGACGATAGGGCAGCGTCTGTGTGGAAGCACGGCATCATGGAGGTTCGGGCGCCGCCTACTCTCATTGAGCCGCCAGAAGGAGATGACACCGCAGTGGGGGAGCGCTTCATGGCGCTGGACTGGGCCACCCTCATTGAAGGGGCTAAGCAATGCTATGCCCGCCCTGACTTCAACACGAACAAAATGTTGGTGGAGTCGCTCTCTAAGCCCATAATGGGCTGCAGGCTTCTCTTCAAGGACACGCCTGATGCGGTGTGCAAGTTTTACGTCGACTACAAGAACGAGGTCAACACCGAGGCGACGGCGACGACCTATTTACAGGTATGCAGGTCCACTCGCGATGTCGTGGCGCGCTACAAGGTGGAGAACCCTGGTGCGACTGTTGCTTCTGTGGGTGGCCAGAACAAGTACAACGTCGCTAGATTTAAGGTTGCCGAGAAGATCCACCCTGGTCGCTGGCCGAACCCCACGGCGCTGACCACTATGATCAGTTTCTTCGACGAGTCCAAGAAATACACGGTCGACGCGGCCGCGAAGGTCAGCGTGTGGGATGACTTCGTATCTTTCTCCCAGAAGCGCGTCGAATTCAAGCACCCTTTTGCCCAGCAGCATTCCGAAGTGTTCGGCGTAGTGAAGCTAGTTTTCTCGAGGCTCAAGCATGACCACCCCGACATGATCACGAGCGTGCTGGCATTCGGGTTGCCCCTCAAAAAACGCGCGGGGGCTTCCGCGATTTGTGAGGGCGTGGACCGCATCAAGATCACGGATGACATGATGCTGCGCTTGTTGTCGAAGGTGGGTGCCGCAAAGATTCTCCAGCAAGATAGCCCTGATACACCGCCAACTTCGAGCAGGGGTCGCGGCGAGAGCGGGGGCAGAGGCAGGGCCCGTGGCCGCAGCAGCAGGGGCAGGGGGCGATCGGCATCAATTTCAGCTGGTATCAGTGCTGTCCAGCAGCAGCAAGCAGTTCCCGACATGGGCGCGCCCAGCTTCCAGTTCGACGCCGACGAGGCCGACTGCGACGCGCTTGACCATTGGAAGCACACCGTTGACAGATTGGTGAGTATCGACAGCCGCCAGGAGGACGGCATCCGCAGCATGATGTCCATCGGCCTTTACATGATCATGGCCAACACGACGTCAGTCGAGCTCCTAGTTGATGGAAAGGTCAAGAAGGTTAAAGGTTGGACTGAGCTTGTTCGATTGGCCAAACTCCACGTATACAAGATGGCCAAGTTGGCACCTCGCGTGTCAGACCCAGACTTGGTCGATGGCGGCGACGCGGTGGACGGCAACAAGGCGATCGCCGACCGCGGGTGGGACATGGACCGCGCGTCTGAGTTCTTCGAGGCGGAGTCGGGCACTGCGTCCAAGATCGTTGAGTTCCTCGCGGCGAACATGGACGCGGTGCCCATTTCGGCCAGGCGCGTCGTCGCCCCCTCCCACCTTCTCCTCTCCTCTGGGGCCCTCCTCCACCCCCTTCCCTTGCCCTCTCGCGGCCGTCGTTTGTTGGGGTACTTTTTCTACCAGGCTCGTTGGTGCAATTCCCGAAATCGCACCAACGAGCCTGGTAGAAAAAAAACTGCGTTTACAGGCCCGAACGCGCGGCTGTCCGAGGGGGCCCGCGGAGGGCTGACCAGGCAAGCATCGTTCCTCTCCCACCCTTCTCTTCAAGGCCGATCATCGGGCAGAGCGTGGGTGCGATCGTCTGCGCCCAGGCTACAGGAACTGCTGGCGACCTGCCCACAAATCAGAAGGAGGCAACTGTGTATTTCATGACGGCCTCGGCCAAGTGCATCGAGGACGCTGTCCCTGATGCGTGGATTCGCGTGGCCGTCGTTTTCGGAGAGATCAAGACCGCCCTTGGAAGCAAGCTGATCATTCCGAGGAACAGCCCCTGGGAAAAAATGTCCGATGGAACTGAAGTCGCGTTGAAGTGCGTGAAGTTCGGCTCCCTCATGCACGTGGCGACGTGCATCGGGCACCAGTCGTGCATCATCTCGCCGCCGAGTGATAGCCGAGATGGCAAGCAACCTTTTCACGGCCCGCTGGTCCAGCCATGGGCCCAGAGGGCGTCGGGCGCCATCAGAGACTCCGTCGACACCAGCAAACTCGGCCACGCGATTGGGAGTGCAAGCTTTTCGCAGCTGCCAGGCCCGAAGGTGACCCTCGAGCTGTTCGCCGACGGCCGCTCTTTCGTTGACATCGCAAAAATGTTCGGGCAAGTCGTCCATTCGCTGTGCGACCACATCCAGCTTCACGACGCCAACGGCTACGAGGCCTCGAAGGCGGAGCTCTTGAAGTCATTGCACTCCGCGTCCCGAGATGAGGCCATCGCCATCGTGAAGGCGACGCGCGGCTTGGACAACATTGACCTCCCTGCCAACTTCATCACGTTCAGGAACGACTTCGTTCGCAAGGCCGAAAAGCTTTACGATGCCAGCCACCAGGAGATCATCTTGACTAGGGCACTGCTTGGACCTGAGTGCGGCGCTGTTGTGTTGGAGAAGTTGGCGGGCCACGTCGAGACGGAGAGGCAGCGGGCGGCGGCGGTTGCTGTCAAGGGCCCCGCCCATGCAGCCAGCACAGCTGGCGGCGATGGCAAATGTCTGCCAGGAACACCCCCTCTTACGCTCAAAGCTTCGATGCTGAAAGCGATCGATACGGAACTCAAGGACGCCGACGTTGCCAAGAACATCGTGTGCGCGCACGCTCGGGAGATCATGGGGAAGCTGCAGGTCGCCATCAATGAGAACATGACGAGCATCCCTTACAAGGACGACATGTACGACAATATCAGCATCACCGTGGAGGAGAAGTCGACGAAGGGCGGTGCCATGGCAAGTGTCGCTTTCGAGAGCGCGCCACCTCAGAAGTCCAACTCGGAGGTGATGTATTACTGGGGCAGGGTGGTGGACGACAGGGATGTGAAGAATCTGAAGAAAGAGCTCGCGATGCCCCTCGGCAACGGGATCGTCGGCTCAAAGGGCACGCGCGGCCCCGAGCTCTACCTCGACGGCACGAAGTTCATGAACCACTTGAGGTCCGATTTCTGCTGCCCCTGGCTCATCGTTCCGACGGCACCTCCAAAGAACGTCACTCCGACCGCAAAAGACACGGACGACACCCTTGAGCGGAAGAGGGCAGCCGCTGCCGCGGCTGTGCCGTTGCCGACTCACGAGGTCAACTACAAGGAGATCCAGATCACTGCCAAGGACCATGCTGGCATCCAGCGCACGTACCACTACACCATTCCCTTCCTGAAGACGCTGGAAGACGTCACGCCCCTGATGAAATGCACCCGCAAGCGCATGGCCGACTGGGACGACTCGAAGTTCTCCAAGGCTCCGCGGAAGGATCCGCAGGTGCCCTTGAGCTTTCTAATGAAATAGGGCGTGCATGTTCATTGGGTTCAGTCTCGCCTCCAACCTCCAAGACGTCCCAGGCCCCCTCCAAGAGACCCCCAGGAAGCCCCAAGAGGCCCCCAGGAGGCTTCCAAGCGGCCCCTAAGAGCTTCCCAAGAGGCCCACAAATTACCCCCAAGAGGCCCCCAAGAACGCTCGTCGTCGTCGTCGTCGCCGCCATTCAGGGTCGGCGGCCCCGACCGCACGGCCTTCTCAATAGGGCGTGCATGTTCATTGGGTTCAGCCTCGCCTCCCTCCCACCTAGCAGCCCACCTCCGCCAATTGTTGGGGGCAAGTGTCGTCAGATCCCCAGCCATCCCCCCGATGCCATTAAGCGCACTCCTACTTCGAACGCCGAGGGTTGCGTTTCTCAGGGGCCTGACGCTAGGGCCCAGGGGTTGCCAATGCGTTCCAGTGCCCACGCTACTCCGAGTGCCTTTTCTGCTTCGTGTCAGCTTCATGTGGACGACGGGCAACGCCTTCTCCAGAATCAGTTCGATTCATAATTATTATTTTTTAGCTTGCAGCGCAGTGGTATAGTGGAGGGAGGGGGGCGTTCACATCATATGTGGCGTCGCATGGGGCATGGCGCGCCCCCCCCCCCCCGCCACACACCCAATCGAGAAGCCCGCGGCGGGTGCCGCCCTATCTTGACCTCGGTTGCCGCTCACTCCGCTGCTCGGCGCGCACGGAAGAAATGTCGAGCCACCGCCAGTTGACCCGCTCAGTTCCGACAGTGGCGCAGGGAGGGGGTCAAGTCGAGGAGTTGAAACCTCGTTATCGTTGACAGTGGGCCCGCAAGTAGGCCTTGGCCCCTGGGTCAGTGCATGATTGAGCCGTTTCCCGAGTCAGCACATGCTTGAGCAAGGGCGTTTGAAGGGGCGAGGTGGGTGAGGGAGGAGGGAGGAGGCATGATAGAGGGATGAGGGAGAAGGTTCGTTTGCGGTAAACGGTGGACGGCCACTGCTCCGAATGCATAGCTTGAGTAGGCAACTATTGGGAGATGATGGAGGACGAGGGGGATGGATGCGAAGGATGAGGAGAAGGATGACGGAAGAGGAGGAATGCGGAGGAGGAGGAGACGGAAGGGAGGGGCGGGAAGGCAGGGTAACAGGATCAGCGCATAGGAGTGGGAGGAGGGCGAAGGGAGGCAGGGATGAGAGAGGCAGAGGAAGATGATGAGGAGGAGAGAGCGGAGAAGAATTGCGAGGAGGAGGAGGAGGATGAGGAGGACGAGGAGGAGGAGGGAGGAGGACGAGAGAATGGCTGAACAAACCAGCCACGTCGCCTCTCCCTGCCGTCCTCCCGCTTGTGCTGAGGCTGTTTCTGAGGCCACTCGAGGATATGGGGCGCGGGGTTTGTTCTTCGAGGCCAAGGGGGGAGCGGGGGGGTCCTTCACCCCGCCACCCTCGGGCCGCGGCGACTGTAGGTGGGAGGAGGAGGGAACGGAAGAGGGAGGGAGAGGAGGAGGAGTAGGAGGAGGAGGAGGGAAGATGAGGAGGAGGAGGGAAAAGGGAAGACGGGATGCTGAGGAGGAAACGGGAGGAACAGGAGGTGGGAGGCTAGAGGAGGAAGAATGAAACATACGGAGAGAAGGAGGCTCGATCACCAAGTAATATCACGCTTGCGACGGCTGAACTTACGTCGTTGCGGCACTCAGAAAAGCTGATATTCGTTGATTCGGAGCCCCCCGCAGGTTAATTTATAGGAGCGGCACCGCCGCCATACATCGTTATTGTGGCCCCCGAGAGAGCAGTTCTATCGATGTCAGAGGCGGCAGATCGATATGAAAAGTCCCCAAAAAACAAAGGTAAACATGATCCTCAGGAAGGCACTCGTGACCGGTGCCGGGAAATCCAGCAATGACACGCACGGATGCCCGGACGCAGCCGGGACCAACGGCTTGGTCACACCATTCGCCGTGAAAGTACCGCTCCTGAAGCTGATTGCTGCGTCCCACTCTGCCATCTCATCAGGGCCGATGAGACCTGGCACCTCGGCATCGACCTCGGAGATCACAACTTCGCCCTGCGTGCCGTTGATGCCGACTGTGTAGCACCACGCACGCTCTGACAAGAGCGGCACGCCTGGGCCGAACTTGAAGTACTCGCGCTGATTGATGCTGTGGTACGGCACGCCCATGGCATCCAAAGTCTTCTGCAGCTCGACATGCCACGGACGTCCACCGACAGCCCGCTTGCAGCCCGTGTCAATCATAGCCAGCCCCGCGGGCAAGACAACAAGCATGACGGACTGCTCATCTACCACCTTGCGGGGGCACTCCTCTCGGGTGGTGACCATGTGGGCCGCAGATCCCCCTTTTGCTGCCCAAGGGTCTGCGCCCTTTGCTGCCCAGGGGTCCGCGCCCCCTTTGACGGCAACATCCTCCCCAGTCGGGGCGGCAGACGTTTGTCCTGGCACAGCTCCGTCTGGGGTGTTCTTGGAAGGTTCCCCATTCATCCTTCTTGGGCTTCTCCAGCGTGTAATGAATCACCGACTTCAGCGAACACTTCTTGCACTTCGCGAAGATCACGGTGCCGTTTGACTGCCACTTCAACTCGCCCACAGGATGAACACATTCAGCCTGCTGCTGCATGAGCTCGGGGTCGAACTTCGCCTTCGGGCCTGGAACCAGCCTCTCGCCGTCGAACTGCGAGTCGTACATGGCTCGATGCATCTGCTGCTTCTCCAGGTCACTCTGCGTGGCACCGACACTCATGACGTAGCTCCGTCCAGAGGCGGTGACTACACGCGGGACTCCAGATGCAGCTGAAGATGCCGTCGCAGCGGCAGGGGCACCTGAGCTCGCGGCTCCTGGAGGCGCTGGAAGGTGGACACGCCGTCGTATTGCCTCCATGTTCTTCCACACGCTTCCGACTCCCTGCTGCTCAGGAGATGTGGGCAGGGCACGCTCTGGCAGAGGTGCCTGCTCACGTCGCTTCTGTAGGCCGTCGTAGACCTCGCATGGGTTCAATCGGCGTGCATCTCCATCTCCTGTTTCTCTATCAGCGCGAGGCGATCCAGCAACTCAGCTTTATCACGCTGCAAAACCTCTAGTCGCTTCTTTTCCTCGCTCTTTCTCACTTCCTCGGAGGCTCCTGCCATGACCCAGTCCTCTTCCTTAGGGACAGCGGCGGCCTCCCCAGTCGGAGCGGCAGACGTTAGTCCAGGCACAGCTCCGTCTGGGGATTCTTTGGTCTTCGATGCTCCCTTTGCCGACGCCTCCACCACGCATACGGGATGGGCCCTCGCAGGGCCGCTGGATAAAGAGAAATCTGGCTTCTCGCAGCGGCGCGTGTAGAGATTGAGGCGCACGATGCGATCGTTCTTAGTGATGAAGTGGATGGTTGCCGGCGGCGTCAGGTAATCCCTGAAGATATCCTGACGCGGATGCCAGCTGCAGAAGATCTCGTCCATCTCCTCTGGCGTGAACGGCACCTCCTGATCCTCACGCCGCTGGTCGTTGTCGTCCTCGGTGACCTCAGGATCCTCGCTGGCCTCGTCCTCGTTCTTCACCTCCTTGCTGCTTCTTGCCTTCTTTCTCTCTTTCTTCTCTTCTTTGCTGCTCCTCGCCTTCTTCTTCTTCTTCTCTTTCTTTTCTTCCTTTTCTTCCTTCTCACCGCGGTCTTCTAGTGGACTCCGCTTCTCTTTCTTCACACCGCGGCCTCCTGGTGTACTCCGCGACCTTGAACGCGAGGAAGCCTCCGCCTCGGGCGGAGGAGGGGCGCGAGGCTCGCGAAGAACAGCTCCCCGATCACGCTGGCGGTCGCCCCGACGATCTCGATGATGATCTTCACGCTGCTTGGCGTCACGACTCCCGCCTTCACCGCGCCGATCGCCACGGGGCTTGGTATCGCGATTGCCGCCCATCACGATCTTGAATATAGTTGCCGTGATCTCGTCGAGATCCACCTCAGCCGCCGTACAAGGCCTCGATGTGGTCAGCTGCAGGCGCACGAGCCGACCCTGGACGAAGTCGAGGCTCTCGAAGCGGCCTTGCTTGAAGAAGATAGGCTTCTTGTTCGTCACGCGCTCCACGATGTGATGGACCGTGGCAAGGTCAGGAAACTCCAACTCCACGCTGTGCCCCTTTGCGTGGGTGTTGGCCAGAATGCGATGGCAACGCACGACAGCATCCTCGTCCTCCTGATCCTCCCCGCGCCTGGCACGGGCGCGCGCGCGTTCATCACTGCTCTGTGCGGCCCCTGGGCCGTCGTCGGCGTCCTGGCGTAGGCTCGGCGCAGGCATGCTTTTGGGCCTGGGGTGCATAATGATCCGCTCTGGCGCGTCCGCTCGACCCTCCACTGGATGCCTCTGGGCAGGCACCGACTGGGGAGCACGGCGCCATGGAGCGCGGCCACGACGCTCCTCGGCACTGCCTGCCATGCCAACCCAGTGGACGATCGGTCCATGCACCTGCCTAGGCGCCGGCGGCTTCACAGAGGTCCGCTGGTTGGGCGACGCTGGCTGGCCATTCTTAGGCCCGATCTTGTTGTACGGCTCGCGCTCGCCACTCTTCACCTTGGGGCACTCCGGGTCGCCACGCCAGTGGCCAGGCTGATCGCAGTCAGCACACCGGCTGTTAGCCTTGCGCTGGTCTGTCGGCTTCCGACCAGCCTGGAAGGAGCCGCTAGCGTTGATCTTCTTGGGGTCCCGCTGCCGAGGAGCAACGAACCCGCGCTTCTGACGCTGTACCGCCGTCTTCTGCTTGGCCCTCCAGCCGGCCAAGAACGCTTCCTGAAGATCCTCCGGTGCCTCGTACTCCTCGTCGTCAGGCCCGTCGTTGTCCGACACCAGCTCCTCGTCGACCTCAGCGCCGTCCTCGAAGAGGGTGCCCTCGGCCCCTCCATGGTCTCCATCGTCCTGGTCGTCTGCTTCATCTTCGTCATGATGCGCCTCCTCGAGGTCGCCGTGGTGTTCATCGTAGTCTTCGCCGTTCTCTACCTCGTGTACGTGCTGGCCAGGGCGTCCTCGCAGCACGCATGGCCTACGAGCCATGGGAGGGTGCGGATAGCGACCGCCCGAACTCCCAGAGGAGCGCCCGTGCTCACGCTGCGCCGCAAACGGCGAGCGGCGAGGGAGCACTGAGCGCTTCTCGGTGTCGTGCACCTTCGAATAGGCTGCCTTCAGCACAACCTCCATCCGCTTCGAGTCGTAGATGCCGCCACAGTTGAAGAGCACCTGCGCTCGCTCCTTCTGCGACAGTCCAGCGCCACGAAGCATCTTGCTTGCCAATGCGCGATCGCTGATCGCTGATGTGGGATCCTCGAGCTGTAACTCCATGCGCTTCTTGCGCAGGTACGTGGTCCAATCCACGATCGGCTGCCCAGCTCGACGGTGTGCTCGCTCCCAATCCTGATGCACCTGATCGAGGCGCTCGTGATCCATCTTCTCGAAGGCGTCGTCGTAGATAGCAAAGATGGTCTCGAGCGTCTCCTCGCGTCGGAGGTCCGACGCGTCAAGCACCTCGATGAGCTCTTTGGCTCGACCTGTCACTTGACTGTAGATGATCAGGCCCAGCTCCACGTCTGAGAGCTGATTGAGGTTGCGGATGACTTCAACCTCCTTGCGCCACTCTCGGTACTTCTTAGTACTCGTACCGACTCCACCATCGAACTCTGGGAGCCTCACCTGCGACAGCAGTAGACGTGTACGTCTGGGACCGCCGTCGCCACGATCCCGATGCAAGGCCAAGAGCTCCCGCTGGGTCTCGGCCATCACGCGCAGGACTGCATGCAGGTCCGGGGGACCTGTGCCTGCGGAGGACGCAGCCTCCACGTCTGAGCCGTCGTGGCTGGTGGCCATGGCGGCCCACGCGGGTGGTCACAACCACCGAAGCAGAGCACGCAGTGCGTCCGCTGGAGCTTACTAGCTCCGCTACCAATGTCAGTGCAGTTGTTTTCAGCAAAGACCGCGCGGCAGTCCAACTGCGGGTGCGTCCCAGGGCCCTAGGACTAGGGCCAAAACAGCGGCGGGCAGCGTGCATGCCACAAAACAAGACAAGCGTGTACAACATACACACATGGTGGCACGGGCGGCAGAGGGGCAGGGGAGTGCACTCTTCACACCGGGCACCCAGGCACCCGGGCACCCCCGGGCACCCCCGGGCACCCCCCGGGCACCCGGGCCCCGGGCACCCCCGGGCACCCGGGCGTGCCGCGAAAATCGGCGACAAACCTAACCTAACCATATGAATCCGCTAGGACCCCTACAGAGGCAAGCTCTGATAGGGGAAAAAACCCAAGGGGAGACAATCTAAAGCCCTCATTGCGCAACTACGGCGGGATCCGCCTTGCCTTCTGGCACGTAGCGGAGTGTCCCAAACTCCACTAAATTGGCTCTCCCGAAAGGGGGACGGGAAAACGGGCAGCGTGCCCAACAACAATGTTGTCTATGGCGCTCTTGTACGGGATGATTTTTTACCTCACATGGACAACGTCCACGGCGACACCGACAGCGGGCCCTGTTCATAATGGACAACAGGTGGTGTCGATCTCCATCCAGATGTTTTCCGTGCCCATGTCGATCGTACCGACCATAGTCCTCTCGAACCTCCGATGACCCTATATTCCCAGCTCGCGGAGCTAACGGCGGCCTCTTGCAGTTCCCGACGTGGCCTCCCCCGAGGCCTCCAAACCTTGGCTCGGGGCTTCCGACATTCGCCAAGATGGCCCCGAGGAGCCCTCGTGGGGCCCTCTTAGGATCTATCTGGCCATCTTTAGGGCCCCAAGATCGATTGCATCAATGTCGCAACGTTTTGTGTAAGCGTGAGCACTCACACTGTTCCAGTCTTAAGAGCATCCAGAAGATGGCCAAACAGGCTCCCCAGGTCGCCCCGATACGGTGCCCGAGCCCTCAAACAAGCGTTTAGGAGACCCCGAAAAGGCCCCCATCCAAAAGGTGCCCAAAAAGAAGGAACCTCGAAGGGTCCCCGGGGGCCGTCCTCCCTAAAGACGGCCCCTTGAGACCACCAAGACGCTCTCAGGATCTCAGGCCCAGCGAGGCTTCGAAGAGGCTCGAGGTTCCCAAGGGGCTCCAAAAAAGCCGCCGTGAGGCCCCCCACAAGGCCCCTTACGAGACCCCGAAATGCCTCCAGTCCATGACCCAAACACGGTGCCAGAATATACGGTCCCACCCTACGGCAGGTTCGTGTCGTGACGACGTCGGCGTCGGTGTCTGACACCGCGTGGATGGTTCAACCTTGAACGATCGGCGGATGTTCGATCGCCACACCGTTCAATATTGGACGATTCTTGGGCCACAGGCGGTGTTCAACCTTGAACGCCCGCGCTGGGTCGTCACCGCGTCAACACGACACGAACCTACCGTCTTCATTATTCATCGAAGGCGTGACTGCGTGGCACCGGCTGGCCTCCACGAGAGGCAGGCCGAAATACCAGCACCGACACGTCCCCAGATGGCCCGAAGATGGCCTGAGAAGGCTCCAAGATGGCCCGAGGCGCCCCCACAGAGGCGGGCATCATAAAACCCCGTTGGCTTTGAAAGAGTGCTGCACGCTCGCCTCGCTGGACTTCAGACCGCCCAAGGCGGCCCAAAATTTCCCCGAGATCACCACCTGCAGAACTAAGTGGGCCACAAGAGGGCTCCAGGAGAGCCCCTATCACAGCCCAAGACGGGCCCAAGACGGCCCAGGATGGCCCCAAGATAAGTAGCCCCGAGAGAAGCCCGTGATGGCCAAGCACGGCCCACAACGAAGTCTCCCAAAACGGGCTCCAAGACAGCCCTTCACTCTGGTCCTCACGTTCTCCCCATGTCGTCGGGACGAAACTTCGGGGAATCAGAACTCAACCGCAGTCGAGCTTATGTTGCCTCGATCATCGGCCACGAGTGCGTTGCGGTTCAGCAGATAGTGTCGGTGGTCAATCTAACTCTGAGGTGGTCCTGAGTTCCAAGCCCCTCGCAAATTGAGGAATTGGTGAAGTTTTCTTGGCAGGTGCAAATCCGCAGTACCTTGCGGTTCTACAAAGGCTGGGGGCGGCGGTGATTTGCCGTAGGCGTCTCCGATAAAGAATTCGGCAAACGAGGATGATCATCAGGCGGACGCAGGACATCTAACTTACCGCTCAACTAGTTATGATGCCTGACCATTGCATCATTCGGATGCGGACGTCACCTCCACGATGGATGCTAGCAACTCATCGCAGCGCCGGCCGCTGCAAGAGCCTCTGCAGTCCAGCCACCACCAGACGGGCGATCTTCTCCTTCAGCGAATACATGAGCGCGGCGGAGACAATGTTCTTGGACAGGGCCGCCCCAAGACCGCGATACAGCAGACCAGCGTACTGCCTCGGCGTCAGAGCACCCTCGCTCGGGCTATCTGAGCCGTGTTTGGGTTCCTTCCTCTGGGCCGCCTGCCTCAGGACTTTCAGGCGCACCAGCGGGTAGCACAGGAAGAGGGCGAACGCCTTCGCCAGCGCCCCGAGGGCCGAGGCCTCCACCGCGGACAGGGCCGCGCGCCGGGAGCCCGGCGCCGAACGAGCGTCCCTGCGTACCAGGATGGTGCCCTTGAGCCTATCGAAGAGGGTGTTCTGGATTGCTGGATTCGCGCAGAGTATCCGCCACCGCGCTCGCGCCGCGTCGTGGGCGCCTCCAGAGCGCCACGGGGTGGCGCTGCGCCCACTGAGAAAAAGAAGCGTTAGCGAGCAACCTTTTTTATTGAGAGCATAATCTATTGAAGCGCGAAGTATCGAAGACAAATATCCTGGCCCTCACATTGTTATTCTCAGTGAGTTCATTGCCACCGTCAATAACCGGCCCCACTGCGCCAAGACCGCCCCTCTGGATCGCCACGGGGGCTGAAAAAAAGCCGATACCGCTACTACCTGGACCTCTCCCAGGGTGCATTCTGACCAGAATTTCCATGATACTCCAGCCGCGGCGACGAGAGCTCTCCAGGACGAGCACAGGTATGGAGTATTGGTATCTTCTCCTCCTGTGAGCCTCCCCACCCTGGAGCTGGGCCTGGATCACCCCCCCCCCTGCTCCCTACCCTCAGCCCACACCCGCCCCTCGCAGAGCGGTGGCAGATCAGTGCGGCGGCGAAGCTGGAGAATGGGGACTGCAGAGTCGCACGAAATGATTGGCTGTACCCTTTCCATACGTATATTAGCCCAACATGGACGAACGTGTGGGCACAACGTTGAGGACCATGACTCGCCCCAGCACTTCCCATGGGCTCCTGACTTCGTATGGTGGTCGGCGGAGTGGCGCAAGCCTCCTGAACAATGTTGTACCCGATCCCGTTGAACAGGGCGCCGGGGCCCTCGTCGCGGAGGACGCGGCGCAGCAGCTCCCACGGGCTCTCCCCGCTGGCCAGGTGCTGCCAGCAGTGGCCCTGGCCCAGCGGTGCCCCCAGCTCTTCGCTTCATGTTTGGAGCCCTCACGGGGCTAGAGAGAGACAAGCAGCGTCCAAGTTGCCCGAACGCAAACGCTAGAAAAAAACAGAAGAAGCGGGCAAGGGCTGACAACCAAACCACAATCGCGGTGGCTTGCCCTCCCGCATCCTCTTGATACGGTGTTTCGGTTCTCTGCTGGCAGGCCATCTGGAACTTCCGGGGGATCCTGGGGGCACCCCTTCCCAGAAATGCGGCGTTTTGAATTTCCAATACGAGGTTCGCGAAGTCCCAGCCCTTTCCCCAAGGCCGGCTTTTCGTCCCGAAACTTTTTTACGGCCCAGGGGCTGGCCAGGGCCCCATAGGAGGCCGGAAACTGCTCAAAACCTCCCGTCGCGCCTCTTACTTGGGAGTCCTGGGGGCACTTTTGGGCCAGGGACGCCTCTCGTAGCACCCGAGCTGGAGAGCTGGAGCCTGGTGGACAGGGTCTCGACGGGCATCACGCAGGACGTGGTGCACACGCCCGCGCAATAGCCGATCAGCAGGCTCAGGGCCGCAGACAGATCCTGGCCCCTCTGCGCGAGCCTTTCTGGGGGCTCTCACACGGAAGCCCTCCTAGATGGTGTTCCAATGGAGGATCGCGCTGCATCGGCGATGCGTCGGTGAGGTCGACGATGTATCGGCGCCAACAGCGACAGCGTGGAGAAAAGCGGGCTCCGCATCGCGCCGCATCGGCGATGCAATCCCATCTGCTCGGCCCCATCTGGGAGGCCTAGAAACACGTGATTCTCCATCGACCCCAGATCTCCGTATTACCCGCCTCCCCCTGCTGCCTCTTTACACGCCCAAAGCAGCCCGCATGACCTCACCCCTCGGCCGTCCTCCCACAAGCCGGTCTGGCCGCCACCCCCAACCCCATCGGGCCAACGCTTTTCTCGATTTCGGCCTCTGGGGCCCGTCATCGTGCCCAGGGACCATCGAGAACGGATCCGGGACGAAAAACACATGGAACATCGTGAAACAAATCGCGACATACAATTTTTGACCGTTCTCATCCTCCGGGGGGGCCCTCGTCAAAACCAGGACCGTCAAACATCGGCCCTGGATGAAAAAGCAGCCCTGGAGGAAGGGTCGCGACTTCTAAGGACTCCGTATTGAAACATCAAGGCATCGCATGTCTGGGAAGCACGTGCCAGACGAAAGGAAGGGGGCCGTGCAAACCAAGGCATCTCGACCTTACCTGCGGCCGCCAATGCGGCACGCCACGTGGACGATATGGCGGCGCGTAAACGCGAACTTGCGCGGGCCACTCACGCGCGAATGTCCGCGCAGTCGATCCCTCTGTCATTACGTCGCTCACGTGGAAGCAACTAAACTTTGGGTGACGTCCAGTGCGGATCTTATTGGTCTGCACTGTGGAACACAGGCCGCCTAGTGGTGCTTCACTCTATTCGTATCTCTACTTGTTCGTTTGGGGTGGCGCTGGCCCTCGTTCCCTGGCGCGCGGAGCGCGCCAGGGGGGATCCCACCACCGTCCCGAACACCCCGCACAGACCTCGGAAAAGCGTTGTTCATGCCACCTTGTTCTGGCGTTCGTTAGCCGTGGGGGCAACACAACTGGGGTGAAGAAGCGTGCACCTGTCGTACACCTTTTCGACCCGCGGTGGCAGCTCGCGGCCGTTCAGGGCCCCCTCTGGGCCACTACCCTGCAACCCTCGACCCCCCTTCCCCCAACGTTTACTGCCCCCCCGTTGCCGTCCGCCCCACTATTGTCGTTCGACTTTCGCGGCCCCCAGCCTCTTCAGGCCGGCATACACGTAGAAGAAGACGAAGTTCTCCAGGGCCTCCTCGCAGCACTGGGCGGAGACCCCCCTGTACAGGGCGGCCAGGCCCTCGTCGCAGGCGATGCGGGCGGCTGCCAACGGGCCTGGGGCCTCGTGAAGACTGCGCCTCACATCTCAAAACACCCGACTCCGTCGCGTGTCCGTGTTCCCCCCCCATAGGACCGTGGGGCCCTCGCTGGAGGAGCGGGGCCGCGGGTTCCTCCAGGTGTGTGCCTTCGGCAGATGACTTCGCCCGAGGCACGGTGGAACGCACGAAACACGCGGCAGGGGGGGAGGCAGCGCGGAAACACGCGCGCGCGCTGCCATGCAACTGTGCGGCGTGCGCGCGCGAGGAAGCGAAGAAAATGGCAGCACACTGTATTTTGCGTGTGTACGTTTTCTGGCGATGGTTTCAGAACTGGTAACAGCGTGGGCCTGGTGAGGGGCGCATCGGGGGGGAGGCAATGGGCGCCAACCAACCACGGTAGACGGTCGGCGTCGCCAAACCATGCTCGTGCACATGGAGCCGGTTTTCCAACTCGCCGTGTCGCTACATGTGTTGGAACAACCCACCAGTGGACCTGGACGCAATCCCCCCCGCAACGCAACGCAACGCAACACGGCTGCATGTGCAGGTTTTGAGGACGAACATATTTTCCCGGCGGAGCCGGGTGGAATTCCGTGCCCGCCCGTGACTGACTGATTGACTGATTGAACGTTAGGAAGGCACCTTGATCACAACATTTCAACCCGCCCGCGGGCGCGCAACCGAAACTGGGGGACACATTTCGACCCGTCCGCGGGCGCGCAACCGCAATTGCAACTGGGCGACAGATTTCAACGCGCCCGCGGGCGCGCAACCGCAACCGCACCTGGGCGACACATTTCAACCCGCCCGCGGGCGCGCAACCGCAACCGCAACTGGGCGACACATTTCGACCCGCCCGCGGGCGCGCAACCGCAACCGCACCTGGGCGACAATTTCAACCCGCCCGCGGGCGCGCAACCGCAATCGCACCTGAGCGACACATTTCAACCCGCCCGCGGGCGCGCAAACCCAACTGGGCGACACATTTCAATCCGCCCCGGTGCGCAAGCGCAACCGCAACTGGGCGCCACATTTCAACCCGCCCGCGGGCGCGCAACAGCAACCGCAACTGGGCGACACAATTCATACCGCCAGCGGGCGCGCAACACCAACCGCACCTGGGCGACACATTTCGACCCGCCCGCTGGCGCGCAAACGCAACAGGGCGACACATTTCAACCCGTCCGCGGGCGCGCAACCGCAGCCGCAACTACGCGACACATTTCAACCCGCCCGCGGGCGCGCAACCGCAACCGCAACTGGGCGACGCATTTCAACCCGCCCGCGGGCGCGCAACCGCAACCGCAATTGGGCGACACACTTCAACCCGCCCGCGGGCGCGCAACCGCAACCGCACCTGAACGACACATTTCAGACCGCCCGCGGGCGCGCAACCGCAACCGCAACTGGGCGACACATTTCAACCCGCCCGCGGGCGCGCAACCGCAACCGCAACTGGGCGAGACATTTCAAACCGCCCGCGGGCGCGCAACCGCAACTGGGCGACGCATTTCGACCCGTCCGCGGGCGCGCAACCGCAACCGCAACCGGGCGACAAATTTCAACCCGCCCGCGGGCGCGCAACTGCAACCGCACCGCTCACCTGCCGCCCCCCTCCAGGGGATCTGAGGCGGAGGAAGGGTGGGGGGGAGGTAGGAGGGGGGGGAGGGAGAGGGGAGGCGGGAGGGAAGAGGAAGTAGGGGGGGGGAGAGGAGACGGAGGGAGGGTAGAGAGCTCACAATGAATGGGGGCGGACAACTTCTGCCCCCCCCCCCCCCCTTCCACGCAAGTGGATCCCCACAAGGCTCCAGACCCTGGATTCCTTATCCAAGGCCTCCACGGTCTGCTAGCAGGATGGGCGGGTTAACCGCCTCCTAGGGGGGAGACGAGGCTTTGACAGAAGCGGTCGGTTGCGCCGCCTAGTATGTAGTTGGGGGGCGATGCCGCGGGGAGCGATTGCGCGTTCACCCGCGCGCAAGCTGCACGCGGACGTAGGTGCACCGGCGCCGTCTTATTCCTGCAGCCTGCCACGTCTTATCCATGATCTGGTGCAGGAGCAGGTGGAGGAGGAGGGGGAGGAGGACGAGGAGGAGGCAAGGGAGGAGGAGGAGGAGGAGCAGCAGCAGCAGGACGAGGAGGATGAGGAGGAGCAGCAGCAGCAGCAGGACGAGGAGGAGTAGGAGGACTAATATGGCCAGGAGGAGGAGGACGATGGGGAGGGGGATGCCAGGGTGGTGCTGCTTGAGAAGGTGCACGAGCAGGTGCTTGTTGCGGAAGACTGAGGAGGATGAGGTGGTGGACGTCAAGGAGGGTGGAGGTGGATGTCCTCGTCGCGGCCTCCGGGCGTGACCCGCGGTTCTCCGTCGGGACATTGCAGCGGGGAATCCCCATTCCACGCTGCTGCCGCTGATTATGTATACATACATGTGAAATCCGCTGAGCCAGCGTGTGAGTTTCTGAGGGCGTGGACTTGAGCTCGCTCAAGCTTCGCTCTGCAAGGGGGGGGCGCCATTTCCGCTGCCATTCAGTAGTGCTCGGGACCCTGGGAGGATTCGCTGCTCGGGAACCGTGGACAAGGGGGGGGCGCCATTTTCGACGCCATTCAGTGCTCGGGACCCGGGAGGGGATTCGCTGCTCGAGAGCCGTGGACAGCGGGGGGGGGCACGCCATCATTCCCGACGCCATTCAATGCTCGGGAGCCGGGGGGGGTCGCTGCTCGGGAACCGTGGACAAGGAGGGGGTGAGGACGCCATTTCCGACGCCATTCAGTGCTCGGGACCCGGGAGGGGGTTTGCTGCCCGGCAGCCGTGGACAAGGGAGAAGGAGGGGGACGCCATTCCCAACGCCATTCAGTGCTCGGGACCCGGGAGGGGTGTCAACTGCTCGGGAGCCGTGGACGAGGGGGCGGGGGGGGGGCACTCCAATTCCGATGCCATTCAGTGCTCGGGACCCGGGGGAGGGGTTCGCTGCTCGGGAGCCGTGGACAGCGGGGGAGGGTGCCATTTCCGACGCCATTCAATGCTCGGGACCCCGGGAGGGCGTTCGCTGCTCGGAAGCTGCGGACAAGGGGAAGGGAGGGGGATCCGACGCCATTCAGTGCTCGGGACGCGGGAGAGGGGTTCGCTGCTCGGGAGCCGTGGACAACGGGGGGGGGCGCCGTTTCCAACGCCATTCAGTGCTCGGGACCCGGGAGGGAGGGGGGTCGCTGCTCGGGAGTCGTGGACAAGGAAGGGATGCGATGTCCGACGCCACTCAGTGCTCGGGACCCGGGAGGGGGCTCGCTGCTCGGGAGCCGTGGACGAGGGGGCGGGGGGGGGGGGCACGCCATTTCTGCTCGGGAGCCCTGGACAAGGGAACGGGGGGACGCCATTCCCGACGCCATTCAATGCTTGGGACCCGGGGGGAGGGGGCTCGCTGCTCGAGAGCCGTGGACAAGCGAGGGTGGGCGCCATTTCCGACGCCATTCAGTGCTCGGGACCTTGGGGCGGGGTTCGCTGCTCGGGAGCCGCGGACAAGGAAGGGGGGCGGGGGGGGGGGAGGGGAAAAGCCATTTCCGAAGCCATTCAGTGCTCGGGAGCTGGGGAGTGGTTCGGTCTGCGGGGGGTGGGTGGGGCGCCATTTCCGACGCCATTCAGTGCTCTCGGGAGGCGCGTGGCACGTTCGCTCGGGGGCCGCGGACAGGGGGGGGGCGGGGGACGCGCCAATCCCGACGCCATTCAATGCTCCGCCGACGCCATTCAATGCTCGAGACCCGGAGGGGGGGGGTGTCGCTCTGCAAGGAGGCGGAAGGGGGAGGGGGGGGGCATGCCCGATGCCATTCCCGACGCCATTCAGTGCTCGGGAGCCGTGGACTTGAGCGCTCTGCAGGGGGCGGGGGGGCGCCATTCCCGACGCCATTCAGCGCTCGGCAACGGGAAGGGCGTTTTCTCTGCAGGGGGCGGGGGGGGCTCGCCATTCCCAACGCAACTCCTGAAGAACGGGAGGGGAAGGGGGGGAGTCGCTCGGCAGAGGGAGGGGGGATGGGGGGGCGCCATTCTCGCCGCCGTGCAGCGCAATGCAGAGGCTCCAAGACGCCCCCAGGAGGCCCCAACAGGCCCCCAAAAAGCCCGCAAGAGAACCCAGAACGCCCTCAAGAGGCCCGAAGCAAGGCCCACGAAATCCCAAAACGAGCCCCAATACGCTTCCCGAGGTCCCTTGCTCCATCCCCTGAGCCTCAGCCCTCAAGCCAGATGATCCTTCGTGGGCTCGGCCCCCAAACTTTCAAATCTCTCGGGCCTCTCCGCGCGCCCTCTGGGGCCCCCGGAATATTCCCGCGCAACTTTGCCCAGCCCGAGAAGGACCCAGGACGGGCCAGCAGGGCCCGAAGAGGCCCTCGGACAAACCCACACTGGCCCCGAATCAGTGAAAGATCAGTCCGAAACGCCCAAGATGGCCCGAGCGCGGCCCGAGATGTTTTCGAGGCTCCCCAAGAGCCCCACGACCTCCCCAAGAAAGCTCGGCAGAAATTCTTCATTTTATCTTAACTGCTCAATGAGTGAGTGTGTGTGTGTGTGTGGACAAGGGGTTCTTTCCTTTCACGCCCCCGACGGTCTCTGCTCTCACGTTGACTCCCTCCCGTCCGCGCCCCTCATCGACGGCAACAGCCGCAGCGGCAACGACAATTTCAATGGTAACGCAGCACAGACTCACGTGGACCAGTCACCACCATCCGGACGGCAAGAGAGCTTCGAATGCGTGAAGGAGGCCCGCCGTAGGAACAATCGACAAGTTTGGGAGAGAGAAGATGTTGGGTGGATCAGGAAACAAGGCATGGAAGACCCCTGACACCCAGTTGCTCGATTTCAGAACGTGGGCCACACGACCTCCCGACAGCTTCCCCAGGATCGTCATCGCCATCTTCGTGCTCCTCACCGTGGACATTACCATGATAAACATCATCAGAATCATCATATTCAACCATATAGTCATGAACATCACCATCACCATCATCATCACCATCCTCACCATCATCATCGTTGTCATCATCGCCATTATTGTTATCCGGAGCGCCCTGGATCGGCAGCACTGGCCGGAGGCCGGCGCAATATGAATACGCACATCCATATAGAGCGCACTTTTATTCGCGGCCATGCCGGGCGCCATGGGGGGGAATGAGGGGGGGCGGGGGCGAGCGTGACGTAGCGCTCCCCCGCCCCCAGACTATGGTGCCGGACGCGCTGCGGCAGCGCCAGGGGCGCACTGATGGGGGGGCCGCTACGTTATGGGGGGGGGAGGTCGGGGGCATAACGCGCGTCATGGCCCAGAGGGTGAAACAACTCTCTCCCTCTCGGATATACACGTAGCACCCCGCAATTGCGGTGGGTCCCGGGTGGGTCGCGGGAGGGTCGTGGAGTGGGTCGCGGGTGGGTCGCGGGTGGGTCGCGCGCGCGGGGGGGTGGGTCGCGGGCGGGTTGCGCGGGTGGTCGCGGGTGGGTCGGGGGTGGGTCGCGGGTGGGTCGCGGGTGGGTCGCGGGCGGGGTCGCGGAGCGGGGGGGGGCGGACGACGCAACAAAACAACAACAATAATCCTCGCCGTGGATCCCCACTTCAGCCACGCACCCAGGAACAGTGAATGACCGTTCGGGCCTCTCACTCTGATACATATTTGTATATATATACACAAGGATCTATATACATATATATATATATATATATGCGTATACCCTGTGTATATATATATATATATATATATATATATAATATATATATATATAATATAAATATAAATACCAGAACGATCGCGCGCGCTTCGCGCGCGCTCTGGTTCTAGAAGGCCCCTGACCTTGACGAATCCATTGCTCCACTGAAGTAGTGGACCACAGTCCACGCATGCCAATCTGCATTCCGAAAGGCCTTCGAGGAAAATGGTTGTGTAGGGGGGCGGAGGCCGTATGAATCGGGTTCCCAGAAGCCTTCTGGGAGCATGGGTTCGGGGGCGTCTTGGGGAGCCTGTTGGGGCGTGCCGTCGTCGTCATCGTCGTCGTCTTCGTCGTCGTCGTCGTCGTAATGTCGTCGTCGCCTATTGGGGCGCGTCGTCGTCGTCGTCGTCGTCGTCTTCGTCGTCTTCGTCGTTTCGTCGTCGTCGTCGGTTCAAGAGGGCACTTGGGGCAACTTTGTGCGAAACGATCTGCGGAGGGCCGCGAGAAGGCGATCAGTCATGTTCCCAATCAACTTCCCAGACAGCTCTCATGTAGCAGGATGGTACTTCGAAACCTGCGGAGACTCGCGGGCCCATAATGAACCATGTAGTCGAAAACAAGCTGGTAAGCTTAGGTATGTGTTACGCTTTAAGCGTTGCCATATCCCAGGCTTTGGCTCATATCGCATGAGCAAGAGTGCAAGACGAAGCATGGGATCTGGAATAAAGGATAGGATGGGCATCGTCAATGGAAAAGGTATTTTCCGATCTCTGATGCAAGTCGTGCGCCTCAGTGAGGCACAGTCATATATCTGGCCGGGCCCGGCTTGAGCCAGGCACGGCAGCGGTACATGCTCGATTTATACCTCGCCTTTAACCTTCTCCGTTTAAAGTCGGAGGGGGAGGAGACGAGCAGGTACCGCACTTCTACACTATGCGGAAAAACAGTGCTAAGCAGCAGCGGCTGCCTACAAGGAAGGGGCGCGCGAGTAGCCTCGCTACCGGCGAGTTTCCTCGCTACTAAAGCGCACCTGCCCGCGGGTTTCCCCGCTGGCTCGGGAGGCAGGGCCGTCCTCAGACGACCTGCCCGCCCTATACGGTGTATGTTTCTTCAGCTCGTGCTTGAAGGATTGCTGGCCGGCCATTACTTGTAGGAGCAACGCGCGGTCAATACTACCTTTGGTATGACCATCGGCAGTCATATCCCGCGTGTCACACCATTGGACGCTTTCCACGATTCCGCGTTCCATCATCTGGCGGATCCAGCTGATGTGCCCAAGCAGAGTACATTCTGTGGGCTTCTTCAGATCTTTGCTAGACAAAGACTTGAAGACAGACTCGGCATCAATAGTCAGAGTGACTTTGATACATAGACCACCCATTTCCAATATGTTCTTTAACTGTGTGGGGGTCAATGGTCCGAGTGTAGCTCGTGGAGCGTTACAATGGTCGGGTAGCAGTCTTCCAAGTTGTGGGCTGCTGCCAGTGTTTCCGCAGAGTAGCTCGAACGCACCTGCAGTCGATGAGACTTGCAGTATGCGTCCACCAGGTGCACGACGGGTTTCCCCGCTTGCGTGTGGCCACGCCTCAGCAGGTTGGCCCCGCGGATACCATAGCCTTTGACTTCGTCGTCTTCATCTCCGTTGAGACGACGATAGCCAGAATCGCTATGCAGGTCAACTTCTCCTGTTGGAGTCATAGCTTGATATACGATCTTCTTCGGACCTGCCTGTAGTTTCCTGGTAACCGCGTTTAGTCGTCGTACCTGGATGTTTGTCGGTTCCTGGATACGTTGTAGTGAGACAACATAGACCATCAGCCATACCTGCGTGATCAACGCATAGGCTAGAGCGCCACGAAGACTGACGAACATGTCAGAAATCGTCTTTGTCGCTTTGCTCTCAGGATCAGCTCCTGTGAGCTCTGGATGTGTGATAGGACGAAGCTGTTTGATGTATTCGTCCTGATCAAGAGTGACGCTCCCATCATCGGTCTTGTTGTACCGAACGGCACAGTTTGTGTATGTGTGCTTGTTCAGTTTGCACTTCCCAAACGTATCTTCAACACACTTGACATACTTGTCAATAGCCTCTTCCTTCCCAGTCATATTGATGTCATCAACGTGCTTGGCTGTCAAGAGGTTTGGGCTCATCTCGAACTCTTCGTCGTATGAAGTAGGCTGTAGCCCAAAGCTCCTAGTGATGGACCTGAGCTTCAGCGAGAATGCCCTGGGAGCATCCTTCGTGCCCGTCCCCGGTTTCAGACACCGGAGACAATGCTTTGATTCGTCATATGACTCAAAGCCTGGCAGTGTGCGAAGGACAGCTGCTGACCCAGGTGGTAGTGTGAAGCACACCACACGCTCTTTCTCGCCCGTTGCCGCGGCGAGCTCGCCATAGGTCAGTCCCTTCAAGAAAGCCATGTTGATGTCCAGGGAAGCGATGATCCAAGCTTTGTTGCATGCAGCAGAACTTGCGAGCAGTCTCTGGCTTGACCTCCTTGCCGTGCCAGAGAAGGTTTCGACATCAAAGGCTTCAAGGTCCATGAAGCCACGGAGTACCAAGCGTAACCTGATCGTCCTTTCCATTTCGCCCTTTTCGTTCTTGACAAACTTCCATTTGTATACGTAGCGTGACGTCATGATGTTAGACGCCTTGCTTAAGTCAGTCATCTGGAAGCATTTGTTGTCAAGCCAAGTCTTCAATTCTGTGTAGAGGGCTTTGGAAACTTTGACCGGATTTGCTTGGATGTCGGCCTTCGTGAGTAGATCGTCTTCCTTGACGACCACGGCACGTTTGGAGGCAGCGCTAACGTATACTCGCATAGTTGTGACGCTGCTGTCATCCAACAATCGGTGTTGCTGCTCGGACAGGACGACTTTGGACATGTCTGCAGTGAAGCAGAGCTCGATGTACTTCCCGTGCTCATCGGAGTCCAGATCATATTTGCTATCCGGATCCGTGGAGCATAAAGGAACGTAGTAAGAAGTGTCCATGTCGTATCCTGGCGGGTGACCCCGCTCCGGCAAGTGGCCTTGCACATCTTCACAGGTCGTAGAGACTAACACACACTGTGTGTCTGTCATGTATGTGGGAACTGTATGCATGACTTCCTCTGTGTCAGCTTCAAGGAGTGTTCTGTCATCCATCAGTTCAGCATACCACGACTTCAAGACAAAAGCATCCAGATCTTCTTCTGTTTCCTCTATGATGGTCGGGAGCCGACCATCGTTATCCGTAGGAGGCTCCTCAGGAGCAGCTGCTGGAGGTGATTCGCTTGGTGGTGGACCATCAGCGAGTTCCTCAAACTTAGTGAGGTCTTGGTCAAATCCAGCAGACGGCTTCCTGGATTTAAGACACTGGATGATGCGTGAGTGTGTAGATCCTGTGATGTCATAGATGTTCAAGGCAGTGCCATCAGCTTCATAGTAATGAAAACCAGGGGTCACATCATTATCATAGTGCACTAGTGTACAGCTGTCTGCATAGGGTGCAGCAGGCAACTTCGTCAGGCTCTTGGCAAGTCGTACAGCAACAACGTTTTCAATACGAAAGTAGTTGCGTATGAGGTACTGAAGAGCCAAGTGCACCTTAGGCGAAAGTCGGCTCGCAGCAGTCATCTGCAGCCGACCCTGTTTCGCTGGTAGATATCCGAAAGTCATGGCGGGTTTCCCCGCTGGCAGACCGGCAATAAAGGCCAATACTGTCCGAAGGGCCGTATTGTCCGATCCTATCTCGCGGACCATAAGTGCTTCGATGTACAGTGTGTGTCGTGTGTCAGGATACTGTACTCGCACTTCGCGACTGCCGACCTTCACGATGACCTGGCCTCGGTCAGGTTCGTTGCGGATGACCGGGTATGGACCACTCCATCCACCCCAGTCGTCTTTCGTGGTGGTCGGGCGATGATAGTCCACGAGATCTCCCTCTTTGTAGTGAAATTCACCCGTAGCAGTAGTCTTCGTACGGAGAGCCCTGTTCGTCTTGGCAACCGCAGTGGCCTGCGTGATTGCCTCCAGACTAACCCTCCTGATTGTTTCCTCCCTTGAGTGATCTGATGATTCAGCGGACTGATCATGATCCAAGACAGGGAAATCGGGAAGCATAGCTGGTTGTCTGCCATACAGCGCATTGTACGGAGACACTTCATTGTAGAAGGTAAATGCGTTGCTGGCAAACAAGGCTTCATGTAAGAGACGAGTGAAATTGAGAGGAATATTTAATCTATTCAATTCTTCTCCCATCACGTGTAAGAGGTGTCGCAGGATGCCGTTCCTAGCTTCGATAGTTGTAGCGTGTTGGCCACGCGCTCGAATACGAAGCTCTGTTCCCTTAGCCTTAAGGATGGCCTTTGCTGTATCATTATTCAGTGCTCCTTCCCCATCGGAGTATAAGATTTTAGCAGGGCCATGTTGCATCCAAGTCGTATGATAGGCATCGAGAACAGTATGCATGGCTTTATCAGGAATCTCTGTGCCAGCTGCCCAGCGAATACAACGGTCGATGATGTGAAAAACAATATGTTCCTGTTTGTAAAAGAAAAGATCACATTCGACTTCCTCGTTGAAACGTCCTGGCAGTGACACAGAAGGCATCACCGTGTTGCCTGGTTTGTCCCAGGCTCGACATTCTCTACACGAGTCACAAATGCCTTTGATCAGACTCAAACGGGTTTCACCCAGACCAACCTTGGTTAGAATCATCCGCATTTTTGGCTCCTTGGCATGAAACCATCTCAGGTGGAGTTTGCGGAGTTCTCGCTGCACTACAGCTGGGTCGAAGCTGCGCAGGTTTTGGAGGCTGAGCTGAACGTCGAAGCGAGTCCAATCAGGGAGCCTTGGCCTTGGCCTCGGCTCTGCTTGAGGCTGCGGCGGTGGTGGAGGATCTCCTCCCTCCATGCGTCCGCGCCTTGCTGCAACTTGTGGCAGTCTACGGTGATCGTCAGAGCTGCCAGCGCCACTGTTGCCACCATTAGCCCCGTCGGCTCTGGTGATGTCATGGCTGCTGGCGCCTGCGGTTGGATCGCCCTCGCCAGGCCGTGGCGGCCTAGGCGCGCGTATGCGCGCTCTCGCGGCCGGCGCCGCTTTTGCGGCTGGCGCCGCTTCTGCGGCTGGAGCCGCTTCCGCGGCTGGCGCCGCAGGAGCGGCTTGCCCCGCCGGGCGCGGCTGGCCAAAGTTATCTGGCAGCTTCCATTTTTCGGCGAATCTGCATTGGCCAGATATCTTGGTGTGGTGAGGATTGCTCTTCTGATATTCCTTCTTACAGCTTGGACAGTCCCAGTAATACGGTTCAACATCATACCACCGACACATCTTCGGATCCCTGCTGTGCTTTGGTGATTGCTTGTAGTTGTTGTCCACACAGCCAGGGCACCCAAGCCACCGCCAGGTGGTGGTCGCCAGATTTCTCCGTTTGGGTGTCTCCGGATTGTTGGGTCGTCCAAGTCGTAGCCAGCACTGTTTGTTACGAACGCATAGCTGCGTTCACGATTCGCGAATGGATCGCGACCGTAAGCAAACAGGTCTTTGGCGATTTGCACCGCATCAACGATCAGTGACTGCATTCTGTAGGTATACTGTGCCGCCCTTGCTAGTTCTTTATTACAAGCATTGGCGTGCACATGATTACCTGGACAACGCTTGCCTCTGAAAGGTGCCAACAACTCTTCTTTGTTTGCCATCATCTGTGTTGGCTTGCGGATGTATTGTCCAAATGAATCTTTGAGACCAGTCGTGCACTGATCAATAATCGTTTGGCAAGTGACCTTGCGTTGTGCCAGTTCCTTCCATGGCTGGATCTCATCCACCCACGTGCCCATTGGTTGTTCCCTGAGAAAGAAACGTCTTAGGTCGTCTTGTAATAGAGCGACTGTTCCACAGAACGTGATGTGAGGCAGGTCCTCTTTGTGGTGTTTAAGCCACGTATCATGATTGACCTGTGCGTTGAAATAGGAGGGAAGTCCAGTAGTTCTGCAGCTTGGCTGCAGAATCGTGATCTTGACAAAGCAAGTCTTGAGGTAGTGGAGGACTGCTCTTTGTACTTCCGAGTTTCCAAGGTCAACCATAGATATCTTGTCAAGGTTCCCGCCTGACGAGAGTCCCCTCTTGAAGGCTAATATGGATATACCACCCTTGCCCCCACATAATTCAAGCATGTCCACTTGATTGTTTCTGCCGTAGCATAATGACTGGACTATCGAGAAGACATCAGCATGTGAGTCAGCGGGTTGCCCCGCCGGTAACATCATGAAGATGTCCTCTGATTCGCTGTCCGAGTCCGAGTCGTCAAGAGGAACGTCGTTGAAATATGTGGAGCAGTCAAGCCCTTTGAGGTCCTCTCCACAGTCGTCGTTACCGTCTTCCACTTTCTTCGGGACTTTCTTCGGTTTGATGCCGGCTTCTTTGTCAGCTTTCTGCTTTTCTTTCTGTTTTATCCTGGCATCAGTGGGCAACGCAGTTTCCGCGGAGAGATCCGCTGCGGAGGAATCCGCTGTAAAGTCAGGAAATGGCGGAATTTCAGGAAGGTTGTTGGTGGGTCGCGTTTGGCAACGCTCAATCGAAGGGGGAGGAGATCGATCGTCGTCGACGATCGTCACACGCTTTGGGCGTGGCCTTCGCGACTCACCATTGCCATGAAGAACTGGAGCCGGAGGCTCCCAGTATAGCCGAGTACTGATGTTTGTAACCCCATCAGGTAATGGAGCTACATAATTGTACCCAGTTGGCTGATCCTGGATTCTGATATCTTGAACGATCTTGTTCGTGTCCAGGTCGGTCGTGACTCTACGAACCACATGGTCCCATTGAGGGCCCTTTTGTGGACATTGGACGTAGTGTCTGACCTTTTTGTCAACGCGTGTACACACACTGAGGTGTACCGCACTCCGCTCATTCCTGATCATGTTGGCTTTATCGAGTTGATCAAGGAAGCGTGCAATAATAATAGCCAAAGTTTTATACCGAAACTCGGCACGTTGCTGATCTTGGCCATACCAATCCAAATCATGCTCCTTGTGTGATCCACAAGTACATTTCCATAAGTTTATCGGTATATGAGGACAAGATGTAGCAACTTGTATATAAGAACCACTGGGATATTTACTGGATCGGTCAAACTTGATACCGAAATGACAGAGTCTGATTCGTATAATGCTTAGCTTCAAATCTTCGATAACATCTTTGATCGGACCCTGTTTCCAGAAATACCCGGGTGGCCCCAGGATAACTATCTGCATTCTCAGAGCACGCGCTTTGATCAGGAGATTTTGTATACGTTGATAATGTGGTCCCGCCCTCTTTCCTGGAGTACGAACGTACCAATCAGAGGGTGTGGCCACCCACAACATATTGTAGTCTCCTGCCAACAAATTTCCCAAATACTGTGTTCCAGTTGAAGTCATTACCTCATTATGGGTAATCCGGTCGCATATATATCCACGGGTTCGGAGTTCAGCGCAAGCTGTGCGAATATCTTCGATGACGAGACATTTTGAATGATATTTTTCTTCTCGGGCCTCAGCGCGGCCAACGTATGTCGCGAGGAGGCCGATATTCGGCTTCTCTTCGCAAGCGAGCGCCGCCGGCGCGCCCGCCTGCCCCCGTCAGCGGCGGTCGTGTGGCCACGTTGCCGTCTGACTCGGGGGCATGCTGTTAGCGGATGGCTCCGCAGGAGTCGCTGGTGCGGCTACGCTCACGATCTCCACGCGGGTTGGCCCCGCAGAGTCCGACGAACCTCCGCCCGTGTAGCTTGGTGGTGGTGGCGGTGTCGCGGGTGGCCCCGCTTGGTTCTCAGGCGTCCATTTATTCACCGCCTCCTGGACTGCCCAAAATATCTTGGACTTCAGGGCATCCTTCATATGTGGCCAGGTCCCTTCGGGACACTGTTGGCCTTCCCACCAGCTGTTCAGCGTCCTGTCCACGATCAAACGGGTCGTGTCTTCCAGGAGCTGCTTGTCGAGATACGGCTCGACAATGTACGTATCAGTCGTGGCGGTCATGGACTGTCCCGTCGCGGGTTGCCCCGCTGTAGTCTCAGCGGGTGGCCCCGCACTTACTCCGGCGGGTGGCCCCGCACCTACACCGGCGGGTGGCCCCGCACTGACGGGGTCCTCTTCGTTCTCCGTCTCGGTGTAGCCATCCCGACTGCTGCGGATTGTGAAGGTGTTCGTGACCGTCTGGCTTTTAGCCCCGTCATACAAACCGCAGGGAATGGCTAGATGTCCTGAGGGGGTTTTCTTCGCCCTCAGGACCTTGGCGCCCCTCCCCAGCTTCAGAGTATAATCTCCGCTGGGGAAGATAACCTTCTGGTAGCCTGGCTTCAGCACGATGATCGTGTCACGTGCTTCCATGGCACCAAGGCCCCAGATGGCCGGGAGGTTGGCACCCGAGCCTTCTGCGATGTTGGAGGCATACTCCTCGATACGGGGGCTTGCCTCATTGGCGTATTGCACCCCGATCTTGAAGTTGCCCATTTTCCGACATATCGCAGCACCCTCACCGACACCGTTAATGTAGAGGGTCTTGCTCAGGGTGCATATGGCAGGTCTATGATTGTACCTGGCCATAGCCTCCTGGAAGGTTCGCGCCGTATTGGCTCCAATGATGTTCACGTTGGAGCCAATGTCTAGCATGAACGAGATGCACGGCAGTCCGTCTTCGTCGGGAAAGAATGTCCCATTCCGCGCTGCCAGAGCCATCGTACCATGGTCATCGGTGTGGTACGTAATCTGTGAACCGAGTGTGCCTTTCAACAGGCGTTGTTCAAGCACCCATTGGCTCATGGTTAACTCGGTGCACCACATCTGCTCATATTGGCGGCGCTCCTCTACGGTAATTGGTTCCTGTTCAAGAACCCAATAATTCGCAGAGAGTGTGGACATCCATTCACCTCCTGGCGGCAGCGTGTCCGTGTCGTCACGTGCATAGGTCAGCCCTTTTGTATCGATCATGAATGTGGTGTGGAACTGGGCTGCCTCCGCGCTCTCAGCGCTTGCCCGGCTCCTAGCGCTGACCGGGCTTGCCACACGTGAGGTCCTGGATGATCCAGTCGGCCTGCGCGTGCCGCCTCCGCTCCTGCCACTCCGCCTGATGTTGGCCTCCATTGCCCTCAGGAATCCTGGATTCGGAGGTCCATTTGCGGGTGGCCCCGCTTTGGCGGCGGGAGCCGCTTCGGCGGGTGGCCCCGCTGCTGGGGGCTCCTGTGCTCGAAGCGTAGGCAGGATTGGCATCTGGATGCCTTGCTCTGGCGCTGGCCAGGGGGATGCCTGTGCAGCTGGGGCACGTGCGGATGGCTCCGCCGAGTGCGCGGCTCGAGCCTCTAGTGCCTCCACTGCTTCCCGTAGCCGACGCATTTCCCGGGCATCTGCCACGTACCTTTCCTGCTGGCGCGCCTGTTCCGACTCAGCGTCGCGCTGTCCAGCATACGGGAAATGTGCTGTAATTATGCCCGGCCCACGACATACAGCGCAGGGGGCCTCGTTTGGCGCACCTGGCCGCTGATTGCGGACGTGCTGCTGTGCAACACGATCCCAGCATATATCGTGGAAGAAGTGCCCACACGCCAGTCTCCACACTGTGGTGCCCATCTCGTAGGTGTCCATACAGATTGGGCACTGTGTGAAGTTGTAGTCTGAAATGACTGGAGCAGGCACGTCTGGGCGAGTCCGAGCTTGGCGCTCGAAAGTGGTTTCGCCCTCCCGATATGGCGTCGGTGGCGGCCGTCTATCTGTCCGTTCAGCGGGTGGCCCCGCGTCTGCGGGTGTCCCCGCTTGGTTTTCACGCTCGATCCTTCTCTGGATCGCGCGTTGTTGGCGCAGCCTGGCGTTGTCCCGAGCCTGCTGCCTAGATGCCAGTATCGCCTGCTGCGTGTCGTGCACGTCGCGGATGTAGTCTGGCATGCTGCCCATAGCGGCTGGCACCGCGAGACCAGCTGGCTGAACCACGGTCTCGGGGTCCGTCGGCGTGGGCATGTAGGCGTAGTGCGGCATAGACTGCGCATCGACCGCTCGTGTAAACTGCAAACGAAACATCTCATTGGCAAGATTCCGAGTGTATTCGTTCGCAGGTGGCCCCGCAATCATAGGAGTGTTATTCATCTGCGCGTAGTACTCCGGGTACATCGGCGCGTCCATGGCCTGTGCCTCTGCTGGTCCATGATTGTCCCATCCATATATTGGGTGTGATGCTATTCCTGGAATAAACACCTGTCGATATGGATTCGTGGGATCAGCATTTGGAGCATCTTCAGAAGTCCAGCTCCAGAGAGGCCGAAAGTCGCCATGATTCGTAACATCTATGTTGCGGTTCCGCAACAGGCTGGGCACTCTATCAGCTTGTTGCTGCAGAAAGGTAGCCTGTGCTCTCAAGTTGGCTGCCCGACGTTCGTAGTCTGAACCTTGCTGTCCGTCAGCGGGTGGCCCCGCATGTGCGAGTGACTCCGCAGGCGTTCGCTCGGCGGGTGTCCCCGCAGCCACTCCTCCTTCACTACCCCTCGGAGTGCCAAAGGGAGTGGTTGCCTGGAGTGCTGCTGCGAGCGCCGGATTCCCGCGAATCGCCTGGAGTCTTTGCCACAAGCTGTTCTCGCTCGTTTCAGACGGCGGAGTCCGAAACGGCGAGCCACCATCTGATCCGCCCATAGGGACAAACCTCGCACCTCCAGCTTGCTGCGGAGGGCGTTGTGGTTGTGGTCCTAGGATGCCTGGTGGCCCCGCAGGAGGGCGCAGGTTCCTCTGCTGTGCGTCTTGGATACCTGTATGCACCGCCCACGGGTCAGCACGGTATAGCTGATCGGTTAGTCCAGAGACGTCGGCTGATGTCAAATGGCTGTTGAGGGCCTGGACCCATGACTGCTGGTCCGGCCTCCAAGGAGATGCTACCGTTGCTACTGGTGTGACCACTTGTTGCCATGAACCGTCCGAGGTGTCTACCGCGGGTGTCCCCGCACCTGCGGGTGGCCCCGCTTCAGGCATGACCTCGTCCTCCTGGGCATTCATCATGAGGACTGTCTGTGTGTCGTACGGTCGTGGGGCAACATCTTGCTCGGTCATGACCAAATTGAATGGACGACCGTCCGTCTTAGTCCAGCCCTTTAGGTACATGGCGTGATCTTCCATTACACCCAGAGTTCTGTCACACATTTTAAGTGGCAGGTAGTCATCGGTGCGAATCCTGTCCGCGGGTTGGCCCCGCCTCCGCGACTTGTCATAAGCCAGCGGATTGCTCCAGGCTTCGCCGACCCGATATTTCGCAATGCTCACAATCTGGAGGATATGATCGGGCGGTATACGTCCGTCGTGGCCTCGTGTCATGACTATGTCATTTGCTGATCTCCATAGGGAGAAGCCACTGGACAGCATCTTGTTGATGCTGCAGAATATGAGCACCTCCGAGTCAGGACGGATGCCCGATTGAATCCTCGGGTCGCCCGGGAGGTAGGGGCAGCCGTGCACAAATTGGCGCCCCCCCTTCCTCTTAGGGTTGTCCTGTGCGAGGCATGAAAGGCCATTAGCAAGAATGTCCTTGACATACTCCCACTGTGTCCCGTGGATGAAATATACTGGGTCGTCTGGTTCTTTCATCCATGTTGTGATCGGCTTGTACAGCGACTCGGGACAGTGGATGCCTGGACTGCTGTGGCCGTTCGTGGCTCTGATGAAGTACTGTGGCCTGCGTGCCTTTGGTCGAAACCTGGGAGGCAGCAGCATGCTGTCATCAACGCACTTCATCTGGAGCCTGCCCTTCTGCATGCCGTGATGGTCAATCATCTCACAGCAGTTTAGCAGCACCCAATACACGTATGACGTGTGGGGCCTGCCCTTGATCAGCACCTCGTGCATTTCACGATAGCCTTTCCACTGATCATTTTCAGTCCAGTTTGTCAGCAGATCGTCAACGACAACCCAGCCATCGTATGGATCGAAAGTGCTGATCTTTTCGAAGTGTCGGCTGAATCCGTCCTTCCAATATGGACTGTGGCGTAGGGCTGTAGAAAACCATATTGACACCTTGGTCATCTGCCCTTCACGCGGCAAAGTCGGATCCATGCCGAACCTCTCCATGACCTTCAGGAGCTCTGCTTTATGCTGCGCAACGCGTAGTGGCGGCCTGTCTCGCAACATATTTCCCACGGTTTGTTGTTCACGTTCCCAGTCGTTGCGGCACTCGAAGTTACGACGAACAGGACAATTAATGACCTCGTATCGGTCCGTGTCGTCTGGAGTGACTCGTGGGTTTATGGTGCGCTTCGGGCCTTTGCCTTCAATGCCTTGCCAGTATTCGATGGCTCCCAAAGGGATGTTCCTTAGAACAGACATTATTGGCTGCCCTTGTGCGGGTGGCCCCGCTAATGCAGCCGGCGGCGCTTTAACGGGTGGCCCCGCTAATGCAGCTGGCGCCGCTTTAATGGGTGGCCCTGCAGAACCTGCGGCCGACGAGGCAGCTCCAGCGGATGACTCCGCGCCAGGGTTCGGGTGACCTTGGTCAGCAACTGCATCATCGGTTAGTTTCTGTCGGTCGCCAAATTCTTTGAGGACTTTGAAGCGTTCTTCTCTTGAGAGAGTGCCTTCTGCGGGTGTCCCCGCTGCTACGGCTGGCGCCGCTTTAGCGGGTGGCCCCGCAGAGCCCTTGTCCTCCTTAGCCTTGGCGGCCGCTTCCGCCCGCACCGACCTCATCCCAGCTTCGGGCTTCGGCTGCGCTTTCATTCGTGCCGAACCTGGTCGTGGTGCAAGGCGCGGCTGATGCAGGGTTGGAGTCCAGTCACCTCGGAAAGCTGCCTGAGGCTTGTCGCGAGCTTCGTCCTTGACGTCGCCTTGGGTCGCCGGTGGCATCGGGGTCGATGGTCCAGCAAAAGCCTTCCTCCTCTCCGTCACGGACAGACCGGGAGGATCTACCGGCTCAGGGTCGTCCGTCTTGGCGATCCCTCTGGCCTTCGCCCGCCCCTGTGTTCCTTCGGGGCTCTTGGACGGGTGCCTTTTCGCAGGAGTCGGTGAAGACGAGGAGTCGGCTTTAGGTCTTGGGGGTGGTCTGCTGCCCTTGCCCGGTTGTGGACCAGGAGGGCCTCTAGGAGGGCCTTCTGGCTGGCCATGATCATGGATGACCTGCCTCATCTGGTCGATGTCGGCAGTACCTTTTATGGCCAGCTTGTACTTGCCATTCTCATGGCGGTAGATTACCCTCGTGCAAAACCACTTCTGCGCCGAAGAGCTGCAGTACCAGCAGGCGCTTCCATCAGGGAATGGATTCTCTGAGCCGTCTTCCGCCGCCCATTCTTCATTCAGTTCGGTGTGGTCAGTGCCGGCGGCGGACTCAGCAGCAGATGCAACAGCTATCCAATCGTCTTCCGCGGATCCAGCGGCTGGCGCTGCGTCTGCGGGTGACCCCGCTTCTTTGCTGGATTCTGCGGGTGACCCCGCCTCTTTATGGAATCGGCGGTTCCATTCCTTGAGGCGATGGTCATTGGGAAGCTGTACCCAATTTTCCCTGACGATGTTGGCCACCTCTTCGGTCATAGGGACACGATCGGCTTCGGTGATGCGCTTTCCTCCTCCAGGGACCTCCTTATTAGGATCATGGGCGTTGCCAGCGTCATCTCCATGAGACCAATTCCACGGGGTCTCACCGTGATGAGGGCTCCTGGAGGGGCGGTCCATCGGACACCTGCGCATGTGACCTTTGAAGGGCTCGCACTGACATACTTGTTTCCTGTATGTCTTGCGATCGTTGATGATCTCCTGTTTCTTAGCCCTTTTGTCCCAAGCCTCTGGCGTCTTGGTCTTGCCACCCTTGGTACGTATTATCGCGCCAGTTTCGTCCCTTTTTGTGCAATACTCCTTAGAATACCAGTGGCGAAGCGTGTCCATCGAGTAGCCGGGGTACCATTTGATGTACCAATCCGGCACATGCTGAGCGGATACTCCGACGGAGTGCTCAGTACTGTATGGATAGCCCGATTCATCATGTGTAGGGCGTCTGGGAGCTGAACGGCTCCTTCTGCGGGCTGGCCCCGCTGACGCACTACCGCGTGCCATTGGCCTTTGATCGTCATGCTCTGAGTCTCGGGGAGGCGACGGTCGTCTGTCCTTCTTGGCGTAACGCATGTCCTCCGAGTCCTCTGAGCTGTCCTGGACCATGAACACGTTTTGATACGGGCTTCTGAAGTACCCGATGTCGTTTAACTGCTCCATCGTGAGGTCGTTAATGTCCATTTGATCACAACCTTGCATGAATACATCCATAGACCAAGCGGGTGGCCCCGCTGTTGCGTCTGGCGTCTCTTCGGCGGGTGTCCCCGCTAGAGCTTGGAGTGCTGTCAGCATCTGAGATGCTGACATGTCCGAATCCAAGTATGGACGTAGACGTGCAACTCCTGGGTGTGACAGCAGTTCGTTCATGGTTATCTGCTGATGTGCTGGCGCACTCAGGAGTCGGATTGCTTCTGAGACCTGCTCTTGGAGCATGTCCTTATAATCTTCTTCGGCTTCTTCGGAGTCGGAATACGCGGGATGGCCCCGCATTTCGTCATCGGCGTCTCCCGCCTCCGAACCAGCCCACGAAGGATTTGGCAGCAACGGCATGCCAATCACTTGCGGGGCCAGCACGGCGGTGAGTTCTTCCTCTGTTGCCGGGACGGTCTCGGCTTCGGAGACCTCGTCGCCGGCGGGTGGCCCCGCTGGAAGACCGAACCAAGCATTGTACGCGACCTCGTCGACCTCGTCCCAGCCGTGGAACTCGTCGAAGAGGGTCACTGCGTAGTCTTCCAGGGCTACAGTTGCTTCAGCGTAGCGGGCCATCACGTAATACGTGGAGGAGCCCGCGGCGGGAGCCGCTTCTGGATTGACGTAAAACTCGTAGTCAATGTAATCTATGTCATCCATAAAAGAATTTTGAGCCAAATGTACGGATCCCTTTCCTTTCCCCTTCGGGCATTGATCGCGCAAATGCTCTGTGCTACCGCATGTATGACACTTCATAGTATTGCCAGAAGCGTCCCTAGGGTTGCCCCTCCGCCCTTTTCCCTTACCGGAGGTCCGCCTGTGACCCCGACCTTTGCCTCCGATAAGAACTTCTTCAAAAGCCATATCAGTTAAGGACGTGAGGAAAGCAGTAATACCCCTACCATGCATACGGCGTCTGCGACCCCCTTTGCCACGACCCTTTCCAAATCGTTTGAAATGTCGGCGTACTGCACGTCTCACCTTTCTGACTGGTTTCTTCATAAAGCGCCTCCAACGGCGTTTTGATTTGCGATAAGCCATAAAGGCGGCTTCCGCTCTTTGTTGTTCAGAGAGGTGAGTGTCATCCGCTGGGTAGTCATTACCAGCAGAGACTATGCCATTGTGCTCATCGTCAGATGAGGTATCTGTGTCAGTGCCAGATTCAAACGGTGAGGGTGGCTGAGACCCTTGAGCGGATGACTCCGCTTGGCCCCAGAGGGTTGTGCCCGAGGGCGGGCTTGCAGTGTAGGCGGCGCCTGGCGAGTAGTTCGACCAGGCGTTCGCCTCAGCTGCCTCTGCCGATGCCTGGCCAGTCTGCCCTAAAAGGGCAGTGGCCTCGTTGGGCATATCGGCTGGGTCAGCCCAGGGATTTGGCTCGCCAGGACCAGCGGGTGACCCCGCAGTCGTGGCGTAGACACCTGCATGTGAGTGGTGCCCTGTGAAGATACCCGCTATGTTGCCAGGAGAGCGCTCGGCAACATGTCCGTAGTTCCTCATCCTGGTCAGCAGCCTGTCATAGTCTGCTTGTGTTCGGGGCATCTGATGATTGAAGGGCTCAAGCAGGTGTTGGGCTCGTGACGCGCCAACGCCTAACGCTCTGAAGAGAATCAGCGTTAGGATCTGAAAGTTGGGGATGACAAAGCCAACAGAGTTAGCCTCGTCACGGGCCATCTCGAATCGAGCTAATACTGAGTCGATTCGCTCGCCCCTTTCGACGCGGAAGTCGATAAGGGCAGTGCCAGAGTTGAGCTGGCGCTCATCTTCCAGATTTTCAAATTTGGTGCTCAGTAAGTACAGTATATATGTTACTGCATCCGTTGGCTGTCCATTGACAGTTACACCATAATTGATGATCTGGGAGGGGACCTGCATGGCGATACGACGAGCCAGACCTTGAAGGCCTCGTTGTAGTGCTGCAGCTTGTTGTGGTGGTGTCATATTGCCACTCGTTACGTTTAACCATGCATGTACTTCGCGAACGTATTCGCGAAAAGGCGTAGTACCGGCAGGGTCCCATGAAGGGCCAGTAGTACGCGTGTCGTCCATCCCCTGCCGCATGTATCCCACAGCACATCCCATTATTACCCACAGAATGCCGAATATAGTTATCTTGATCCAATGCATGTGCATTTCGGCTTCGGTGATTGGTTTAGGCTGTGGTTTGTCAGGCTCTGGCGTAGTAGCCGTGAGGCGCCTGACTGGCACGGGATGCAGGTGGCCCCGCTGCGGGTAGCCCCGCAGGGTGACCACGTTCTCGATCGAGTTGCCGATTGGCATCTGGTGGAAGTCGGGAGTGAAGTAGCGCAGTGAAGTAGGAGAGAGCGTCTCGAGTTCGCGGGTTGCCCCGCTAGCTCGATCGCGGACTGGCTCCGCTCCTCGCAGAGCCGGCGCAACATGGTATTCCACCGTAGTAGTAGTCCACCAAGTTGTGCCGTGGATTACAGGAATCAGAGCGAGAGCCAGCCACACGAGAGTGTAGCCAGCTCCGCTACCAAGTCGAAAACAAGCTGGTAAGCTTAGGTATGTGTTACGCTTTAAGCGTTGCCATATCCCAGGCTTTGGCTCATATCGCATGAGCAAGAGTGCAAGACGAAGCATGGGATCTGGAGTAAAGGATAGGATGGGCATCGTCAATGGAAAAAGTATTTTCCGATCTCTGATGCAAGTCGTGCGCCTCAGTGAGGCACAGTCATATATCTGGCCGGGCCCGGCTTGAGCCAGGCACGGCAGCGGTACATGCTCGATTTATACCTCGCCTTTAACCTTCTCCGTTTAAAGTCATGTAGCCAGAAGGCTTTCTGGGGACATGGTTTGTTGGGGTGTGTTGGGGGGTCTCTTGGGCGTTCCCTGGGGGCCACTTGGGGGCCTCCGGGAACTCTCGGGCCCATGATGAACCATGTCCCCGGAAGGTTTTCTGGGGACATGATTTCTTGGGGTGTTTTGGGGGCCTCTTGGGCGTTCCCCGGGAGCCCCTTGGGGGTCTCTTGGGGCTTCCTGGGGGCGTCTTGGGCGCTTCACGTGGCTTCGTGGGAGCCTCTTGGTGGCTTCCGGGGGCTCACAAGCAGCCTCCACGGCCAGAGACCTCGAAATATCGGTTGGCGGTCCCCCTCTGGGCCCTCTTATGGGGAGCTTTTGGGGGCGCAGTTGGGTTGTCTGGGGAGCCTCCTGGGCCGTCTTGGGGCTCTTCCGGGCCTCGTGGCCCGTCTTGGAGCGATCTGAAGGACCTCCGAGCGAGGTCGTGAAGGAACGCTCGGAAGCGGGGGAAGCGATAATGCCGAAATCCTTCAAAAACCCTCGGAAAGTGAGTGCATCTTGCCTCCAAAGGCCCTCTTGGGGAGCCTCTTGAGTCCGTCCTGGAGCGTGTTGGAGTCCTCGTCGGCCGTCTTGAGGGCATCTTGGGCGTCTTCGGAGCCTTTTGGGACCGTCAGGGGCCCTCTCGGGACATCCATGTTTTGCCTTCCACTGAGCGGAGATACGTCTCGAAACTCAAGGGCAGCGTCAACGCGCAGCCGCTGCCTGTTGCCCCAGTGGTGAATCACCGACGGTGACGAACAACGAAAAACATAAAACAGGGTGTGGGGGGAGGGCCGGTTGATCTGGAGAGCCAAAGGCTTTCGGCAAGGCGAGGGGGAGTGACAAGACGAGATAGGCACAACATATTCGCGCACGCACCCCCATGTTTTACCTTCCGCTGAGCGGAGATACGTCTCGAACCTCAAGGGCAGCGTCAACGCGCAGCCGCTGCCTGTTACCCCAAAGCAGCCCAAATACGGATGTTCACTAGAATAGAAAAAAAGCGAGCTGATCGGCAATGAGGGGGTACAATGCGCAGCTGGGATAATTAGCACGGCTGCAGTCGGGATCGGACAGAGGCGAGGAGGGAGAAAACTAACGCACGGGCGAGAGGTCCGGGGTATTCGGCCGCAGTCGCGGTCCAGTGCACCCCAGCGCCAGTCCTACCTTGAAGATGCCAATGCGCTTTCCAGTACGAGAGCACAGGCCCAGTCTACATCGGCACTGTCTCTGGAGCCGCGAGCAATCCTCGCGGCGGATATTACCTATCAAGACCTTTGTCCGTTTCCTCCAACGGGTCCCATATTGGCACTGATCACAAACTACTTCAAAACACCAGCCGAGATCCAAGAGCTCTCGAACCGCCGGCGCCTTAAAAACATAAGAACTTCCAGGGTTCTCTAGGATCCATTGGATCCCTTGCGTAATACAGTTTCTAATCACTTGTAAGCTACCATGTAAAAAAGCGTTCCCGTGGTCGACTTTAGATTGCAGCTCGCAAATTAAACCCGGAAGCCCCAAAGGATACGCCTCGGAACGCAATCTACCACTCTGAGCGATTTAGAAGCTAGTGCAGGGCAAAGCTATCATCGCGCCTGCTACCTTTTTTCCCCGATCTCACATCGGCCAGCGATCTCAGGCGTGACATTTTATCTAGGACATCAAAACCCTTCTTGAGCTCGAGCTCCCTGTACCCCTCCCGCCAGAGACTCCCGGCGACGCCGCCAGTTCCGGAGCAGAGATCGACAAACCAGCGGCCCTTCATTACTTTCAGACGCATCGAGTTCCCGCCCTGGCCTGCAGGATAATGTCCTCGAAGTGTTGCGCGCGTGCCTGGAGATGCTCGCAGCGGTCGTGGTTGCGCCGCAACTCGCTGTGACGCAGCTGCGCGTGCTTCTTGTATATCATCCCACTGCCGCCGGCTTTCCGACCCCCTCTTCGTTTGACCTCGCCCAGCATGCGTATTTGAGACCCCCGATCGCTCGAACTCCTCGAATGTCTGGTCTGATACGGAACCGCTCTGACACCCAGGGGCCTCGCGCACTCCGCAACGGCCTTCAGATAGTCGTAATGCTCGAATACCCAGACCGCCTGTCCCATCACCCGCTTTGACAAGGTACGCAGGGGAGGGCACGGGGAATGAGGCCAACTGCCGTCCAGCGGCATCGAGCGGTCGAACTCTTTGGTCTCGTCGGTCACCCCGCGGCCCGCGGGGCGCGCCAGCAAGCTCCAGCGACCGTCGGGCCGCTCTGGCGCCAAAGAACTCCGCGGTCCCAGCGCCAGCGGGCCGCTTGGCCTCAGGTAGGTACTCCACGAGAGCAGGACGGACAACACCATGCGGGGCTCGCCTCGGGCAAGCATCTCGTTGGCCTTCGCTGCTCGGCGACTGCCGCGCCGACCGAAAGCTGGCCCCGCATGCGTCATGGCGACGAGCGGCTTGGCCCCCCGCTGAGCCTGCTCCCCCAAGAAGAAGCCCCGTTCGAAGAGACGACCCAACATCTCGTCCACCTTCCCGTTGCTCACGAGCCCGAGGTCTCCGGGACCTGCCAACTCCTGCCAGTAGTCCAGTTTGCGAGTCCTGAACTGCACCGCCTTCTGCTCGAGAAGACCCGTGGCCCCGCCGAGCATGTCCCGGACTTCTTCCACGTGGGCCAGCGCCAGCCACTCGCGGCGTCTCCAGAGCACCCTCTCGCGGCCTCCTGCCGGCGGCACGGCGCCCTCGGATGCGGCGCCGGTGCTGCTCGAGCTGCTCGGCGCTGCAACGCCCGAGCGCAACCGCGCGGCAGCTAGGGCGGCGTGGAGCGCCCATGTCCCACGAGCGCCCCCCACACTGGCACCGCCAGCAACCACCACCTCATCGAGCGTCGGGGCCCCGGCCAGCGGCCATCGAGCTGCTAGTGCGGACCCGGGGTGGGTCGATACGGAATCACACACGATGCCAGAAGGAGCGGGACCCCGCTAGTTTGAGCCAAGATGGCTACGCGACCAGGTGATGACGGACGATCCGTTAGCAAAGGAGGAGCGGGGGCCTCAGCCTCATTCGAACTCGACTCTTGAGAGTCGGTCCTGGCTAGGTCAACCTTGAAACTGCCCTGCCCCCTGGACTTGCACTCCACCCCTCGATTCGGGTCGTAAATTCGAGAAGGACCATCGGCACTGTTTAGCTCCGACGGTATCCAGCGCACCACTGAGTACATATTCTTGGCCAGACAGTAACTACAGAAAAGGCGCACCTGGTTCAGCAAGGGGAAATCACGAGCACGGCATCTATCGAAGGCGAGACGCACGACCATGTTATTCACTAAGAGAAGCCGTCGCAAGTTATGGCCGAATGACACCAGGGTAATCCTACGGATGTTCATGACTAAGGCCCGAGCCTCGAGGTGCACGACCCCCTGTTTCCAACGCCAAGGGCCCGAAAGGTCGGGCGCCAGAGCCCAGGATCAAGACCGACCCTGGGCACCTCCAAAAACTCGGGGTCCACGTTCTGGATGACAGGGGGGAGCGCTGCTCGGAGTCCCGTGGCCCCATCACTACCTACCAGGTCCCTGGACAACCTCTCACAGACGCCCTCGACCCCCAAGGCCGACGCACGAGCATTCGCAGCCTCAGGGACCAGAAACCAATATCTCGCACGACTCCCGCCTGTCTGCTGCACCAGCTCCAGTGGCCACCAAGCCCCAGTGCTTCCGCGTCCGAACTCGGAGGCATCTGAGGCGACAACAAGCCGATTCCATGGTCGAGCCCAATCGCTGCACAAGAAAACTATGAAGCCGGTAAACACCTGGAGCTCTTCAATCACGCTTGCGCACAATCGGGCACTGACTAAGTAGTTTTTCTGCACAAAGACATAACACGAGTGAAAGCAAGAAAGGACAGGCCGCCGAGCCATCGCCAAGGGCGCCAGGTGGCCCAGCAGGACCTCCAGAGCGCTCCCAGAGCAGCGGCCGCGCTGCAGCAGTCCAACGATAGCCCGCCGCGCCCGCGGCCGGCGCTTCACCGAGGCTCGGGCCTGCATCAGCTGCCCATCGATCGCGGCGCCCAGTGCCTCGGAGACATTCGAGGTCACTGCCTGCTCGCGCACCAGCAGCCCCCTCTGCGCGAAGGCCTTGGTCGCACCGTCGAGGGTAACCTGAGCGCGCCCCGACTCCGCCCCCACGATCCCCATGCTGTCCACGTAGGTATAATGGCGCAGGGCCTCCCCGCGCTCGCACCCCGGCACCAAAGGCCGCCCACGGTCACGCAGGAGGCTCTCGGGGCTCAGCGGCGGCACAGCGCTGGCCAGCTCCTCGCTGGACACCTGGCAGAAGAACAGGCCCCAGGAGAAACCCATGGGGAAGGCGACGAGACAAGGCCTGACCTGCTCGTTGCCAGCCAGCACAACGCCCTCCACAACTTGGCCAGCCAGGCTGGCCGAGCCGCTGCGCGCCGAAGGGATGCAGAAGTAGCGTCGCAAGAATGGGCGGCATCCTCAGCCTGCGGAGCGCGTCCTTCACATCGGCAACGCCCGCAGTAGGACTCAGTAGGACGTCGCCAGGTCGTCGTCGAGATCATCATGTGGGCCCACATCGAACTCGATGCTGCTGAGCCCCTCCGCGGTGATCAGGTCCACGCTGGGTGGCCGCCTGAACCGCTGATTGGATCGCCTCGCGCACAGAATCAGACGCTGCCGTTCACGGCCTTCCACGCACAGAAGATGCCCACGTTCTCGAGCGGCTCGAGCGTGAAGTCGAGCAGCCCGCGGGACATCAGGTCCTTCAAAAAAGTCACGCACGCTGTCTTGCGCTTCACCAGGGCGGGATCAAAGTAGCAGCGAGTGCCGTCGCGCTCGAGATCGGCTGTGACCTCGGCAACAGGCTTAAGCATGCGCTCGCCCTCCCGCTCCAGAAAGTACTGGCCGCGCCTGCCGCAGACATCGCCGCTGTAAGGGGGGCCCTCCACCGACTCTGGCAGCGACAGTTGGCCTTGCTGGAAGGGCGCCAGTGAGTCGTTGGTCGCCCCCGCCCCAGGGCCCGCACGCGCGCTGCTTGCCTTGGGCCAGCCCATGCACGTGCACGAGGACATCCTGCTGCACGTTGTCGGGCCCCCTCTGGACGACGTGCCCGAGGGCGGAGCCACGCGCCCAATTAAGCGCCTGAGCGGCGCTGTCAACCGATTCGCTCTCTCGGCGTCGACGCCGCCACCTTCGCAGTCTCCGTCCTCCACGGCCGACAGGGCACTCGGGCATCTCCTCGCGTGGCACAGGGAGGAGACCCCTGACGCCTCTGGACGTGGCGGCGGGGCCAGCCCCCGCACGTGCGGGGGCCGGGTCGGGGGCGAGATCCCGGCCCCCGGGGGCCGCCATGACTTCTGGGCGGAGCCGCGGCCACGGCCCTTCGGGTTCTTGCCGCCGCCGCCCTCCGCCCTGTCTCCTTCGCCACCACCGGCCCCATCATCTTCGTCATCGGCACCGCCCTTCAGGTTGCGCGCGCGGGCCATATTCAGCTCGTTTTCGTCCTTCGCCTTCCTGATGCCCCACTGGCGGAGAGCAGGGGGCGCGCTGTCGAGCACCACCGCGACGACCTCCTAGCGCCGAGCCATCCGCCACGACGGCGTGCCCGCGCCACTGTAGGCGCCCACGATAATGGCAATCCGACGGCTGATGCGCTCGAAGCTCTGCAGTGCTGGAATATTCAGCTGGTCGCAGGTGCCCCCGATGAAATTACACCGCCTCGATCAGGTTGTGCAACTCATGGAACACTCTGTCCGTCTTCTCGATCCGACGGTCGCGGCAGAACTCCGCCAGCCAGATCTTCGGATTGCCACCGCTGCGGGAGGTCTGGTTCGTCCAATGCAGCAGCGAGGCAAGTCCTTCTACCGGTCCGTCGCCCCACTTCTCCGAGCGAGACTCAAGACACACCTGCCTCCACTCCTTGAACCGCTCGCCTCGTGGATCGACATCTACCCACAAGGTGCGGCAGTCCTCGGCCACCGCAGCGGGGGGCTCAGCGACTGGAGTGCCCGTGCCCTCCCCGCCGCCAGCGTCGCTCTCGTGCACCGTGGGCCTCGCCGCCGACGTCGCCAGGTCGAGGAGCTCGCGAACGCGGGCATCCACCTCGGACTTCTGCACCATCAGGCACTTCACGTACAAGTCGCCAGCATACTGCTTCAACATCGCGCAGGAGCCCGCCGGGATGTCCGTGCTATCTGCCGGCTCCACGATCGCCCCGACGGCGTCGGGCCCCTCGAGTCTGAACACGATCCAGCACCAGCCAGGCGCCACCCGACCAAAGGGACGCGGGCCCTCCGCGCTCCCACCGACTCCACCGCCGTCGCGCGGCACCACCGCCGCCTCCATCTCTCGGCGGGCCTCATCGGGCCACGGCGCCACCTCTCCAGCGCTGGTCACGTAGTCCTCGGGCAAACGCCGCGGAGCCCCAGCAAAGGCCTGCACGCGGTAGTGCTCCACCGCTTTGCGTAGCAGTTGCTCGTCGGTCGGGTGCTCTCTGAACCGGCATAACTTCCCGCGCAGCACTCTGGGGGGGGCCGCCGCCCAGCGCGAGCATCGCGAGCCGCTGCGGCCCCTCGGCGCTCGTGCCGACCAACAGCCGTTCGCGCCAGAGCGCTTCCTCTGCATGCTTCACCGCCGCCGTCTGCCCTGGTCAAAGCTTAGGCAAGATATTATCTTCGGTGCCGGCGAGCCCCGTCTCCAGCACCAGCCTCGCTCCTCTCGAACCTCTCGGCAGCAGCGCCATCTTCTCGACGTCCTTGCAGCCAGGCGCGCGCCTGCAGCCCGAACGTCAGCAGGCCCAGCAGGATGCCGACCCAGCCGCCCGCGTCCGCCTCCGCCTCGGTGGGCTTTGGTCCCTCAGCCGCTCGGGCGTCGAGGTGACCGCCGCTTCCACGCTGGGCCCGACCGCTGCGGGCTCGCTCGCCTCGGGTGTGAGCCGGCGCAGCTCGGGCAGGGGGGCGAGGATGGTCAGGGTCGCCCACTGCCAGGTGGGCAAGCCCGGCCCCCCCCACGCGCGCCGTCGAACTCCCCGGCTGATCTGGAGAGCCAAAAGCTTTCGGCAAAGCGAGGGGGAGCGACCAGACGCGATAGGCACGACATTTTCGTGCGCGCGCCCCCATTAGCCTGTCGTGGCCTGCTTCGGGGCGGGCTCGGGCCGCCTCGGGACATCTCCGGGCCGTCTCCTTGCGCGCTCTTGGGGCGCGCTTGGGTTATCTGGGGAGCATCCTGGGCCGTCTTGGGGCCCTCGTCGGGGCCTCGTGGGCCTTCTTGGAGCGATCTGAGGGGCCTCCGAGGCCGTGAGAGAGCGCTGGAAAGCGGGAAAACCGAGAACGCCAAAATCCAAAACACTCGGAAAACAAGCGAATCTTGCCTTCAAGGGCCATCTTGGGGAGCCTCTTGAGTCCGTCCTGAGCGTGTTGGAGTCCTCGTCGGCTGTCTTGAAGGCATCTTGGGCGTCTTCGGGGCCTCGTGGGACCGTCTTGGGCCCTCTCGGGAGCCCCTTAGCCTGTCGTGGCCTGCTTCGGGCCGGGCTCGGGCCGCCTCGGGAGCTCCGGACCCCCCCGCGCAACCCCCAGTGGGCACCGATGGGGGGACAGGCAACGGCCCGCCCCCCCCCCCTGGGCCTACCCCGAGATAGAGAATCACGTTCCCGGGAAGCTTTCCGGGAGCATAAGTTGTTCGGCTCTCTAACTAAGGGGGGGGACTCTGGGAGCTTACCGAGGGGCGCCTGTTGGCCTTGTCGGCAAGCCTATTGGAAGCATGGTTGGGGCGGCGGGCGGAAACCCAAGGAATCATGTTCCCGGAAAGCTATCTGGGAAATACGATGTACCGAAATGTCTCAGGGGCCCGCAGGGGGCTTCCCTGGGAGCCCCTTGGGGGCCTATTGGGGCTTCCGGGGGGCCTCTTGGGGGCCGGGGCTTCTTGGGAGCCTCTTGATGGCCTCCGGCGGCGTTCTAGGAGCCTCTCAGGCCGGAGACCTTGAAATATCGCGTTCTTCGGGCCCTCTTGGGTCGCTCTTGGGGCTCTCTTGGGGCGCTCTCGGGGCCCTCTTGACTTGGAGCCTCCTGGGCCGCCTCTGGGCTTCATTGGGAGCCTCTTCGGCCGTGTTGGAGCGATCTGAACGGCCTCTGACGCGGTCCGGGACTGTGGGGAGGCGGAACATCGAGGAGCGTAAAAATGTGTCAAGAACCATTGGAAAATGCATGATGTTCGGCTTCTGGGGCCCTTTGGAGGGCCTCTGGAGGCGCTCTTGGGGCGCTTCGGCGGCGTAGTCGGCCGTCCTGAGGCCATCTTCGGCGTGTCCGCGGCCTCTTGGGGGCTGTCTTCGGGCGCCCTCGGAACCCGGAAATCATGTTCCCAGAGAGGCTTCTGGGAACATGATTTCGAGCGAGGCCCTCTTTGGCCTCCTGGAGGCCGTCTTGGGGGCCTCCTGGGCCGGCTTTGGGACCTCTTGGGCCGTCTTGGGAGGTTCCGTGAGCCCCACAGAACGACCCTTTTGGGCCGTCTTGGGCCCTCTTGGGTCTCTCTTGGGCTGTCTTGGGGCTCCTCAAACGCGTCTGGGGCACTGCGAAAACGAAGCAAGGGGGCATGCTGAACATGTACGTTTAACTACGGGAACGGGCTGGCTTGCCTCTTGAAGGCCCTCGTGGGGCCCTCTTCTGCCATCTTCAAGCCATCTCGGGCCTCGCTGAGGCTGTCCTGGGCCCTCTGTAGGCCCTGGGAACCTGGAAATCACGTTCCTGGAGAGGCTTCCGGGAACATGATTTCGAACGAGGGCGTCTTGGGCCTCCCTGAAGCCGTCTTGGGGGCCTCCTGGACTGGCTTCGGCGCCTCTTGGGCAATCATTTTGGGCCGTCTGGGGCCCTCTTGGGTCTCTCTTGGGCTGTGCTGAGGCTCCGCCGGGGCGTCTGGGGCACTGTGAAGACGAAGCTAGCGAGCATGCTGAAAATGTACGTTTTGCAAAGAGAATGGGCCGATCTGTGCCTCTTGAAGGCCCTCTTGGGATCCTCGTCGGCCATCTTGACACCATCTCGGGCCCTCTTGGGGCGCTATTGGGCGTCTTCGGGGCATGTTGAAGCTTTCTTGACCATCTGTGCGGCCCGCGTGGCCTGTCGCGGGCAAATTGGAAGCGGCCCGGGGCAGTCCCCGGGGGTCTGCGACCCCCCAAAGGTTCCGGAGAGCGCCCATGGGGGATGATGGCACCAGCCCGGGCCCCCGCCCCGGCCCGCTCAGAGAGAGAGAGAGAGAGAGAGAGAGAGAGAGAGAGAGAGAAAAAAAAAAGACAAAATAAAAGAAACAAAACAAAAAAAAGAAGAAGAAGAAATATACTAGTGTGGACCCGTTGATTTAATACACGGAGTTGAACGGATCGAAGTTTTGTGGCGCGCGCTGGGTGGCACGACGCTTTCACCGACTGCAGCAGATCCTTTGAAACTGGCGCTGGAGATGTCCCCCGCCGAAAGCGCCGAATCCAGCGAGGCGGACCGTCGGGGAGCCGCTAGGGCGCATTTTGGTGCCCCTTTGGGGGCCTCTCGGGGCACTCTTGGTCCGTGTGCGGGGCTCTCTTGGGCCCCCTCGGTGCCGCCTTGGGCGCCTTTTGGACCGTCTTGGGGCCTCTTGGGGCCATGGTGGGCTGTCCTTGGCCCCTCTTGGGGTCCTCCTGGGCCGTATTCTGCCCCTCGTGGGCCGTCCTGGGGCAGTGATGGGGCCATATTGTACGCGTCTGCAACCCAGAATGGAGGCTGGGTGTGATCGAAGGCATCGACCACCCGCGCGTCTGCGGCCTCGATCCAAGACCCGCTGCCCCCCATTGGGTCTGCCCTGCATTGGGCCCACCAGGGACCACCAGCCCCGACATATCAGCTCGCCGTCGTCCTGTCAGCTGGCCCCTGAAGAATTCCAGCAGTCGGCGCAGCTCGCCCCAGATGCGTTCGGCCCAGGCATACCGCGCCTGGGCTGTTAGCGGCCTCGTCGCCTCGCGCAGGGGCCCGCGGTGGTCCGTGGCCCACCGCCAAGCCTCTCGGCGCACCTCAGCCACCGCTCGCTTCATCTCCCCTGGGACCCCTCGGCCGCGGCCCCATCGGGCGCGACCGCTATGCCCGCGCACCAGCGCCCTCCGCAGTTCAGCGCTGGAGTCCTCTCGTAAAAACTGGCGAGGTGCTCCTCGCACCAGCGCTGCCAAGTCTCGCCGTCCCGCGCCGTCTCGCGCTCCGAGTCCCAGGCCCAGCGCGCGCTCCAGTTGGTCATCGACCGGGCGAACTCCCTGCTGATCTTGTCGGGATCCCCTGCGGCGGGATCCCCGGCGGCTGCCTTCCCATCAGCTGGCGGCCTGCCGCGCGCGGCCTGAAGGCTCTGCTGCCCGCCTTCGGCCAGCATGGCCCCGGCTGCGCCCGCTGCTGCCCCCAGCCCCTGGCCACTGGGAGCGGGCCCTGGGGCTGGGGCGGCTGCTGCGCCAGGCGCTGCAGGCTCAGCGCCAGGAGCGTCAGCAGGGGCCGCTGGAGGAGCCTCGGCCGCCTTGCGGGGTGGCGCCCCGCTGGGGGCGGCGCCCATCGGGCTCTCCTCGCGGCCATCCTTGCGGGCTCGCTCGGCCGCGAGGCGTTTCCGCGCGTCGCTGGCCTCCGCCCTGAACCGCTGGATGTTGTCGGCGATGGGGCCGATGGCTGCCAATGCCGATTCCTGGGTCCCGGCCGCCAGGCTGCCCTTGAGAGCCAGCCGCGTCCGCATGTCCTCGTCGCCGATCTCCAGGTCGCCGAGGTCGTGCATATCGCCGTCCACGATCTCCATCGCTTCGAAGCCGCCCTCATCACCCAGCAGCTGCGACAAATTGGTATGAGACCCCGTCAGGGTGTGCGAGGCCTCCCTCGGCGATGGCGTGCCAGGCGAAGATCCGCGTCTTTTCTGCAGCTCGGCCGCGCGCCCCGCCTGCCGCGCAGACGTTGTTTGCGCGGCCAGGGCCGCCGCCGCCTTCGTCTTCTGACTGCGCTCGGCCAGCCAACGCTTCGCCTCGCCCCCCTGAGCGACCGCCCGCTGCAGGGCCTCCTCCGCCCGCCTGCAGGCCACTCATTCCGCGCTGATGGTCTCCTCCAGCAGCGGCGCGCGAGCGGGCTGCGCAGGCTCGGACGGCGCCGCCGCCTGCGCCAACGCCTGCAGCTCCTGCGCGCCAACGGTATTGCCGACCTGCTGCTGGGCCTGGGCGAGGAGCTCGGCGACCGACTGCCCGCCCGCGCCGCGCTGCGGAGGCGTCGACGCCTTGGGCGCCTCCACGCGGCAAGGCCCCCAGGGGCCCGACAGTCGAGCTGGCGCCCGCTGGCTCCCGCCCGCGCCCGTCGCCCGCGCGCCCGCGGCCCGCCGCCGCGGCGGCGCCCGCGGCGACGGCGCCAGCGCGCCCCCGCAAGTTGCGAGCGCGACTTTCAGTTCCAGCGATAGCGGCAGCTCGCGCAAGCGAGGCAGCCCTCGGCGGCGCCCTTGCCCACGGGCTTCGCCGGGAGCTCGCCGAAGCGGGGAGATGTGCCAGACAGGCGCCAGATGCAATCTCGGAGCGGCCCGTCGGCCTCGCGCGCGCGCAAACCTGGGCGCGGGCCCGCGGATCACAGGCGGGGGCGCACCACCCCCTTGCCACGCTCTTATCGCTGACCCCCCCGCCGCGGACTCGAGCCAAAATGGCCACGGAGGATGGGGGGAGGAGGAGGAGGAGGGGGGGGAGGAGGAGGAGGAGGAGGAGGAGGAGGAGGAGGAGGAGGGGCAGGAGGAGGAGGAGGACCAATGGAAACACAGGAGTGGTCAACGATGTTGGAATTGCCCCCTCCCCCAAGCTCCCTCTGCATAGGCCCCATTACAGCGGTTCATTATCATTGAGGGAACTGCCTCGCTGGAAGACAACGGTTTGAAGGTCCTGAAGCGTGCCAAAACATTGTTCTCGGGCATCTAACGCCACGTATCAACCTGACTGCTACGTCTTGATGATCCAGAATCGCGCCAAAACACCGCTGTTGGAACTTCAACACAGCGAATCAACATAACTGTTGCGCCCGCATAATCCTGAATCCTTCCAAAGCATCATTTCTAATGCGTTGATCATGGGTATATGTGGAACTCTTGCCACGCGTTAAGAACGAAAATGCGCGGCGCCAAGGCGAGCGCAACATTTTGAAGACCACCCGCGCTCAATCCGCGAAGTTCTTGCAAATATTGAAAGGGAATTTGCGCGGCGCTAAGGCGAAAACCACACGTTGAGAACCGCCCGCCCTCAATCCGCGAAGCTCTTGCAGCGTTTGTGAAACGCCTGTGCGCGGCGCTACCGCGTTTTGAACATCGGCCCGCCGCCCACGTGGATCTCTTGTCACTTTCTAAGCTGCAGAATCATGAATAGCGAGGAAGTCTCATACGAAACGCCCGGTCCGCCCTAAAAACTGGCCTCGGGGTGCGACGGGGAGGGATTCGATAGAAGGAGAAGGAATGGAGGAAGAGTAGGAGGATGAGACCGATGCCTTTTTACATCCGCTGCCACATTAACTGCGAGGTGCCCTTGCAAGCTCGGGCGATAAACATGGAAAGAGGTGACAGTCAGGCGAGCTCAAGCCTGTAGAACAGCACACTCGGGGGGGGGGGGGACCGAGCCAAGAAGGGCTAAGCGACAGAGCAACGTGCAGGCGGACTCAACAGGGAGCATGCTCTGGAGATGAGGCCGATGCCTTTTTTACAGCCGTCGCCACATTAACTGCGAGGTGTTTTTGCAGGCTTGGGCGATAAACACGGAAAGAAGTGACAGTCAGGAGAGCCCAAGCCTGTAGAACATTACACGCCAAAGTCAAGGATGAGAGCACGGCCGATGACGAGCGATAGAGCCCCCGGGCACGGGTGTGGCGGGCACAGCCTGCAGCAAAGGGACTCACAGCGCAGGCGTCACGAGGCGTGCGAGCAGGGCGCGCAACTCGAAGGGACACGGCTGTGCCCTGGCCGTGCGCCAAACACCCTTGGCGTCTTTTCCGTCCAGACAGATGCGGGGATGACAGGGCCTGGGGCGCGCGCCACTAGAGGGGCGCCACCGGGGGAGAGCCAACGGTGGCCTGTTTACAGACAGAACGGATATTAGTGGCCTTCTTCCAAGGCGTACCGAATTGCCGACGTCCGTTACCTGCGTGCTAGCATTAGGCAGCAGCGCGAGCGTCTTGACCTCGTCTTTGAGCCACACTCGGCTTGTGGCTGGATTCTCCAGAGCACAAGGGCATCCACAGGATGCGGCCAATTCAAAATTCTAGCAGTCTGTCGCAAATACATGTTATGTAATCGTACAATCTTACCGTCGCTGAGCGAGAGGTCGGGCAGACCATAGAGATGCTCAACATCATCTCTGAGTGGGCCTAGCCCCCTCCCGTCCCAGTGCCTGGCCCTAGACCGCGTCTGGCATGGCAACCCAAACCAGACGAGACAGATGGAGCGATCCAACATACCCTTCTCTATTTTGCTGAGCGACTCGGGCCTCAAAAAGTCAGCCGCCTCGCCTTGCACGATGTCCCGGGCCTCTACTGGGGCCCCGGCGCAGGCGAGAGCCTCCGAGAGGCGCCCGCAGCCGGAGAAGACCTCGACGGCCCGGCACCCTTGGACGAGACGGCGGCCCGTGGGAACAAAGAGGTGTGGAACGCGTCCTGCAACTCGCCTAGAGCCAGGGTGCCCTTCTTGTTCGTGTCGTCGGTGACCTTGAAGCCGAAGAAGAGCCTGTCCGCCTGCCCCCTACGGAGGCCCGCGAGGAGACCACCCGGCCACGGCAGGTCGAGCGAGTCCAGCGCCAGGCTCTCCCCGAAGAGGTTGACCCTGGAGGAGTGCTGGTCCATCTCCTGGCGCACGCGCAGGCGGCGCATGGCGACGGCCGAGGCGCGGGGGGGCGCCGCGAGGGCCTCCCCCTTCAACCTCATCGCCTCCCCTCGCCGAAGATATGCGACCCACATCGTGGCCAGCGCGAGCGCCTCGAGCCAGAGGAGGGGCCGCAGGTGCAGCGGGGTGACCAGCGTGCCGACCCTGGAGTACTTCGGGTGGAAGTGCAAGAAGGCCGCCAAGACCTTCGTCCCCTCAGCGGCGTCGCGGCCCGACTTCCACAGGTGGCCGATGAAAACGGCGAGGGCGGAGTCGGGCTGCTTCGCGAGCTGGCCTGGGAGATGCTTGTCCGAGCCCCGCTCCTCGAAATCGGCGTGGCGCTGCGAGTAGCTCGCGTGCGTCTCGGCGCTCGCGTCGCTGGGCTCGAGGATGGCACCCTGCCCCGCCGCGGCCTCGGCCCTCGAGGAGCCCGCCAGGGAGACGCGGGAGGCCGCCAGGGCCTCTCTCGTGGCGGCCCCAGAGGCGAGCACCCTCCTCCTCATCCAGCTCCAGCCACCCTGCGAGCGAGATGGTGACTCCTGAGCCGGGCGCAGGATCCGCTGTGTGCCCAGCCCGCCGTCGCGGCCCCCAGAGCCTGGAGCCCTCGTCGGCATGGTTGCTTTCTGATGTAATCCAGCGATATGCATAAGATGAACCCGAAGCCATTGAAAAGGCGGCAGTTGTGCGGCACGACTTGTTAAGGGCAAAAGATGAGGAACGCCCCTTCTCCATGGCCAAGACAGACCCCAAGTTGCCCCCTAGGAGGAGGTGCCTCTTTCTAATACCATAGATACCCCTCGTCGCGCGTCGGATCCCCGAAGCCATGCCGACCCCTTCTAGACCAGAGATAGGCCCATCACGTCCCCGAAATCTCGCGGCACACTGTAGCTTCCAATCGTTCTTCCGAAGGTAACCGGGAACGATCTCGACGAAATCGGGCTTCGGCTCGCACGGCGAGATCGGCTTCGGCATAACGATGGTCTTAACGGCGTTAATGTCGGAGAACGGGTCGGCGAAGGCGGGCAAGGCAGCAGCGCGAGGAGCAACGGCAGAAGGTAGTCGACTGCGATGCCTCCACTTCTCCCGGACAGCCCCATAGCTCTTGATGACGTCCTGAGGCCAACGTGAGGCCGCAACTGCATGACCCGAGGGGCAGGCATCGGAGGCGATGACTCTCTCGGACCACTCCAAACGCAGATCCGCTATCGTCACCTGGATGAGGTCGGATACCTGACGGGCCTCTTGAGCAGCCTCACCCCGCAGACGACCAGGAGAGGCCCCCAACTTGGCGGCGAAATCGTACAAACGCCTAAATATCGAGAGCCCAGGTCGAAAGATCAGGAAGGCAACAATACTGTGACCAATGAACCGACTCAACGCAAGTCCCGCGGTCCGTGGCCGACGGGCCAAGGCCCGTGCAGCGGCGGCATTCCTGCCCCTGCGCGCGGCATCTACCCAGACTCTCAACGCCTCCCCATCGATGTAATCACCCAGAGCGGTAAACTGTCGGACTGGACCAAACACTTCATGGACGAGAAAACCAGACTTGGCAAGCCGGGCAATGACAACATCACGCGCAGATACGGCCAGGGTCGGGGATGTCGCAAGCACCACCAAATTATCACAATACACGTTCAACACCGGGAGGTCTGCGCGACATTCGGGGGCCCGGGCCCCCTCCTCCATGGGCCTCGAGGGCGCCCATGGCAAAGCAAGGCAGATCTGATGGATGTGAATGCGCTGTGCCAACCACATTGCCCAGGTCCATCCCATAGGCACTGAGCGAAGACGAGGCCTCACTGCCGAGAGCCCGCGCGAGGATCCGCCCAAACTGGCGGGCGCGCCCCGCTCTAGGAGGGGGGGGCCGGGCACGGGCGGCAGCGCAACGAAAAGCCGCAGCAAGGCAGGCATAGCCAGCCAAAAAAAGTAGTCTGCGACGTCGGGGCCAGCACCCCGCGAGCCGCGCCCCTGCAGCTCAGGGGGAATCTGGAAGCCGGCGAAGGCGGAGCCGCTCGCCATGCGGATCTTGGGCGGACTGCGCCAGCGCATGTTGGCCACCCGGCAGTCCCATGCCAGGCGCTGCTTCCCAGATTTCTCGCGCGCGAAGAATGGGCGCACGGTCTCAATCGCCTCCGCCCCGAAATCCACGAGGTTGGGCTCGAACAGGCCCCGGGCGAACTGATTGTGCAGCGACCGATCCCGCTTGAGCCGCGCGTCCATGTAGGGCTTGGTAGATGCCTGCTGGTCCATGGTGGCTCCCATCTCGACGGGCGAGCGGAGCACCGCGGTGGTGTAGCCGTCGATTGCGCCCCTGCCAGAATCATCGATGACATCCGTCAACCACGGGGGCGAAGCTCCCGCAGCTGGCATCGAGACCCGGCCTCGATGATGCGGCCCCACGCTGCAGCTGGAAACCCCGCCAGCATACGAACTCCATTCCGCGAAGCGCCTTCAGGGCTTCGCGGTCTTTGTGCAAGGATGGGCAATAAGGCCTCGCCGCCAACGTGGGCAAAATCTGACCATGGGCTTCGCGCCGCACGCCCGATGGTCGAGAGTAAGATGGCAGCGGGGGAGGGCAAAACATCGAGCGTCCCGATGACCCCATTGGCGAGTAGCTGTCTCGTACGCCTCCTCAACATACGCTCGAGCACGGTCGCAGACAGGCATGGGCCAGGGCGCTCGCCCACATCAGCAGCTGGCAGTGGGATGAGGTCACGCTGACGGCTGTCATCCACATGCCTTTCAAAACCTGCTGAGGCGGGGCCCCTGCCTAGGGCGGCGCGGGCGGACCGCGTCCGCGCGCCATGAGGCGGCGGAGTCGTTCGCCCCCCTCCCCGTCGGCCGGGGCGAGCCCTCCTTTTCCACCTCGGCCTCTGCCACCTCGGCCTCCTCCTTTGACCTGCTTGGTGCGCCGCTCCTCGGCCGCCCTCCGAGACCCCTTGAAAACGGCCGCTTCGCCCCTGAACTTCGCGGCCGCGTGCGCCGCCAGCTCGGGCGCCGCAGGGGCAGAGGCCGTCGCGTGCCCCCGCACCGTGAGTCGGCCAGCCCCCGAGAAGTCGGGCGCCGGGCCGACAGAGCGTAGGCCGACGCGATAAGCTGGAGCCCCCTGATGACTAACTCCACACACTTCAACGCTGGTACCTTAAGTTGATCATGACAGACCGCGGCAGAGAGCACCTGCGATAAAACGAAATGCTCGTGGATGGCCCCGCCCCCATCGCGCAGCCTGGCCTTCCGCAGCCATGCCTCGTGAGCCGCCTGGGGGGTAGGGCCGTTCTCCGCGATGCGTCGGCGGAACCAAGCAGCCGTTCGCGGGCCCTGTAGGTCGAGGCCGCCCGCAGGCAGGGCGCCATCCTGCCTCCGCGCGCCCTCTCCGGACCCGACGCGCCTAGAGCCGCCCGCGTCGAACAGCGCGGGGTGCGCCCGCAGGTCGTCGCTTGTGAATCGATATACCCCAGGGCGAGTGAGCCGCCCCAAGAAGACAAGCCCGCCCCTCCACGGCATGATCCCCCGATCTCCTGCCGAGATGGCGTCGGCCGTCAGCCCCATCTCGGCGCCCTTCGGCAGGTCCCCCGCGCCCCCCGCCGCCACCCAGACCAGGTCCGCCCGCGGAGCAGCGGCGGCAAGGCCCGCGGCCTGGACCCCCTGGCCAGGACGCCGGGGGTCAGCGGGCCCCTGGGGCGGCGGAGGACCAGCGCGTGGAACGATATCTGCGGGGGCGGGAAGGCCTAGCGCCAGAGCTGCGTCGATAAAAGTGTTGGCGTAGCTCCTCGATCGCGGGGGGGGGTGCGGAAGCGATAGACGTTGGCCCCTTGAAACCCACGCGGCGTGTCTCCGAGACCCACCGCCCCACGGATTCTCTCGACATCGCCCGACGCAGGGGAGCAATCCTCGACATGCGCGCCCCCGTCGGGCGCGAGCGTGAAATAATTGCCTGCGTCGGCGAGGTGGACCCCCAGCACAATCCTCTCGTGCCAGAGATCCGCCCCGTGGCGACAAGCGTGGATCAGGGCCAACTGCTCCTGGGCAAGGCGCGGCAGGCCGTCGCCCAGGGCGGGCGATGCTACCGCCGAGGTCCCCCGACCTATTCGTGGGCCCCGTCGCCTCGCACACAACCAGGTCGGCACTGCGAGGAGAGCCCCGCAGACCCAACCAGCGACGAAGATGCCGAACACAGCGAGGCCGTGCGCGAGGTATCCGACGAACCCCGGGCCGCTGGACACGCACTCCACTTGGACAGATGGTGCCCGCACCTCTGGGCAATGCAGCTCAACGTGCGCCGCTGGTGGAGCAGGACAGGAGAGGTTCACAACCGTGTCGTGCCGGGCGCAGATGGCAGCCGACACCACAGACTGTAGGGAGAGGTCGAGAAATTTCAGCAGACAGCCGTAAGGGTGCTCCCACATGCAGGGAGAAAAGACTGAGCCGAAAAGGGCTAAGCGACAGAGCAGCGCGCAGGCGGACTCAACAGGGAGCAAACTCTGGAGAGGAGGGGGAGGATCAGGAAAAAGGGCGAGGAGGCCTTTTGGGGCACTCTTATGGCCTCCTGGGACCTTCCTGGGGGCCTCTTGGAAGCCTCGTGGGGGCTTCCATCGGCCTCTTGGGGGCCTTTGGGAGCTTCTTGGGTGCCTCTTTGGCAATATTAAAGCGTTGCCGGTCCGTCTGGCGCCGTCAGAAGCCGTCTTGGCTGCCTCTCTGAACAGACTTGAGGCCCACTTTGGGCGCTTCACGGCCGTCTTGGAAGCTATTTTGGGATTCTTGGGGGCCATCTTGGGTCGTCTTCGCGTCTTGTTGGGGCCTTCGTGGGTCTATGTTTGGGGCCGCTTGGGTCGTTTTGGGTTGTCGGCGAGCTGGAAAAAATGCCCCAATCCTTCAAAAACCAGAAAGGGAAGTAAATGATTGTGGCCCTTTCGGGCCTTCCTGGGGAACGTTTTGGAGGGCTCTTGGGCCGTCTTGGAGCCCTCTTGCGAGCCTATAGAGCCGTCTTAGGCCATCTTGGGTGCATCTTCGGCCCACCTTAGCCGTCTACACGGCCATCTTGGGCGTCTTGGAAGCATCTTGGAGGCCATCTTGGCCGTCTTGGAGGCTATCTGTGGCGTCTTGGGGGCCTCTTGGGCCGTCTTGGGACGTTCTTGGAGCCCTCTTGGACTGTCATGGGGCCATCTTGGAGGCCTCTTGGACGCTCTTGGGTCGATGGTGCAGGCCGCTTGGGCCGTCGGAAAACTGAAAAGGAGCAACAGCCCAAATCCTTCAAACACCAAAAGGCAACCAATGATTTTAACCCCGTCAGGCCCTCCTGGAGGACGTCTTGGACGGCTCTTGGGCCGTCTTGTAGGCCTCTTGCGGGACTTTCGGGCAATCTTAAGTCATCTTGAGGTCATCTTGGGCCGTCTTGGGTGCATTTTGGGGCCATCTTGGCCGTCTTGGAGGCCATCTTGGCCGTCTTGGAGGCATCTTCGAGGCCATCTTGGCAGTCTTGGAGGCCATCTGAGACATGTTCATTCTTGTTTTCCAGAGAAATGCTGAAGCGAAGACAACATGTCGCGTGGGCAGTTTGTCCCACACAACCCGCAGATAACGCAACAATTAAATGGGCCTTGGGCTGGCGAGGGCAGAAGCGATGGCTACAGAGCGAGAAAAGCGAACATCTGAAATGAACAATACCGTGCACTACTATGTTCATTCTTGTTTTCCAAAGAAATGCTGAGGCGAAGACAACATGTCGCGTGGGCAGTTTGTCCCATACAACCCATCCTCATGAATAAAACCCCGTCTTCAAGCAATGCACTGGATTACCGCATCAAATTCCACAGGCGGCTAGCCCGCAGGGACACGTAGCTGTGAGAAAGTTCTCGAGCGAGCACGAAGCACAGGCGCGGGGGGTAGGACGCTGTAAGGTGAGTAAGGAAGCCGGCCTTGGACTTACCAGACAGAACAAGGTGCGGCTTGCCCGAGAACGTGCAGACACCCCTACATGCACAGTGCCACGTGTACAGCTCTGGCGGAATAGATATATTGGCGAGAGCCATACGAGTGCGAGCACGAAAAGGGCGGCCAGCGCCGCAATAATCAAAGACAACAGTCTGGACATCAGCGTGAAAGTGGAAACGCTGGCGGCTGGGGAGCAGCCACAGCAGACTAGATGCAGGATTTTCCTCTCCAGCTGGCAGCTGGCGTCTCAGGGCGATGCCTAGCAGGAGTGCGATTATGTCAGCCAGCTTGTTTGAGGTGACGACATCGTGATAGTCGGCGCCCTCCAGGCCAGGCAGGCCTCGAAGGTGCTCCTTCGTCCGCAAGCGACGAGGCATCACACTGTGAGGCGGGGCCCTGCGAGCCTGTGACCATTTTTCACAAGGGCTGCCTGAAAACATGCCCCAGATGATACCAGACTCAAGCCAACCTCGAAGAGCGCGGAAGACATCATCTTGCAGCAAGTCGCACTCAGGGCCAAGGAGCACGTCAATTGAAACAACAGCATGGCCTCTCTTCTTCAGCTCTGCGGCGAGGCCGCCCGAGCCTGAGAAGAGGTCGAGGAACGCCCGCCGCTCGCCAAGGCGGCCGGCGCGGAGGGCAGCACGTAGGCGCTGTCGAAGAGCCGCGGGGCGGCTGCCGCCCAGATCTCGCAGCTTTTCCTCTGGGCGCTGCTGAGGTTCCGCATGGCCAGCGCCAGCCGCCCGGCCTTGTCGTACCTCCGAACTGACGACGCCGCTCTCCACATTCCTCGCCTCTGCACCTCCAGAAGTGAGCGGCAACCTGCGGCGCGGTCGCGTGTCGCGCCGCCGTGCCTCAGGCAGCGCGGCGAGAAGCCCAAACCTTCGAGCTTGAGGTACTGACAGGCAGCATGGAAGTCGGCCAGGAGCTGCGGATACGAGATCTGGAACAGCAGCTCGTCCTCGTGTCGAAGCCGCTGCAGCCGCACGACAGCGCGCCCAATCCAGTGATGTCGAGGAAGGTCGAACGCAACTGTGGAGTCGAACTCGCCCGTCTTGGAGCTGGTAGCGAGCTCCTCTGGATGCAGGATCAGGAGGGGGTGCTGCAGTACCCCGACCTCTTTGCATCTGCCTGGCAGGAGCTGCTTGGCCAGCAAGGTCGCGGCCTCCGACGGGCGCAGGTAGCACTCGAAGGCCACCAAGATGCACAGGCCCGAGTCCGGCTTCCCCATCGAGGCCAGCACGGCCGCCATCGCGAGCGCGAGCGCCCGCGGCAGCGGCGGGCGAGAGTGTCCCGGCTGGAGCCGCGTCCAGCCTGACAGCGACGCGTGCGCCGCGGGAAAGAGGCGCCGAACGGGCCCTCCCAGCGCGGGCTCGCCCCAAACCAAGGCACAGAGGGTGCGCGAGAACGCCTCCCGGCCCATGCCGCGGTCGAAGGCCCACTCGGAGTAGTCCACCAGCGTCTCGTCCCATTGCGCGGGAGTCCAGCTCGGCAGCGCCAGCAGCCGTAGCCAACCCAAGAGCATGGTCAGCGCCCGCAGGTACGAGAGCTCGGTGGCGCGTCGTACCCGACGAGCCGCCAGTCGCGAGAGCCGCGGACACAGCCGCGCCCGCCGCGCACAGATCTCTGCGGGCCTGTCGCTCAGCGGCGCCTGGGATGTCCAGCCCCGGCGGGGGCCCGAAGGGCCTGGCGGCCCGTGCCCGCCGCGCCAGTCGGAGGCGCGCCGGGTGGTCGGCGCCGGCCTGGGCTCCGCTGCATCGCGGGCGCGCTTGCCGTAGGCGGGGTTGACCCAGTAGGCCGTCGCTGGCATGGTTGCGCTCCCTCGAGCCGATGACTCCGGACAGAGGCCCAGCTTGATGTGTGCCATTCTCCGCCAGGCCCGGGGGTGTGCTGCACTGTCCGACAACGTGGTGCTTCCCCGCGCCTGGCATGAACCTGCGAGAGGGGGCGTCTCCAGGGTTGAGCTCTGATGGGATCCACCTGAACCTGAGCTGCATCCCGGAGGCGATTGAGACAGCGCAGATCTCCCGACAGACGACGTTGAGTGCAAAGTGTGCAGCTCTGCCCTTTTCACACGCGCAAACCACCCCGAGGCTGTCACCCAGGATGAGGTGCCGATGTCCATGCAGCTGCGAATTGCGAGCAAGGCGCCGCACAGCCCAGCGCGCCCCCTCAGCCTCCAGGACGTGGATGGCCGCGGCACGCCGCCAGCGACGGGCGCCCGCGACCGCCCAAGGGTCAGCCAAGAGCCGCGCTGCCGGCACCTCCTCAACGTGGGTCAAGGTGCCCTCCGCGGTGACGTCGGCAGCCGAGGCGTGCAGGAGCTGCTGTTCGACCAGCGTGTCCCTGGGGGCGTAATCGGCTGTCAGGACTCCTCTGAAGCGACTGCGCTCCGAGAGGCTGCCAACTCGCCGAACCTCACTGATGGGCCACGGCTGCTCCACGACGCCAAACCCCCATGGAGAGGCGTCCGTGGCGGTGACACGTTCGCACCAGGGGCGACTCAGCGAAACGGTCACGCAGGGAAGCAGCGCTCTGAACCACGAGAGCTCCCGCCTCACCGACGACCAGAGAGGCTGCCGCTTGTCCCGCGAGCGCCTGCAGAACTCATAGATCGCATGGAAGAGCGAGAGCATGTGCCGCTGCAGCATGACGGCCGCGGTGATGTGGCCCATCAGCCTCTCGAGCTCGCGCCCCGTGACGAGACGTCCAGGCGCCAGTGCAAAATCGAGGCTGAACTTCAGCCGCCAAAACTTGCTGTGCGGAAGGCGCCAGGTGGCCGAGGGCTTGTGCAGCACGAAGCCGAGCAGGGTGTGCAGGTCCCCATCATCGCGGTCGAAGGAAGCCTGAATCCCCCGCGCACCCAGAGCAGCCAGCATGCGCTCCACCTCCAGAGCGGGGTCGCCGCTGCCTGACGTGAAAACTGCGACGCTGTCGATGTGCAGCATCTTGGCGGTGGCGCACTGAGCCCCGAGCGCCGGCGTGGGCACCTTGTCAGCGATCCAGGGCGCCCCCGGGCTGATGGTGCTCAGGACGTGGGCATGGGCCTCCTGAGTGAAGTGCACGGCCCACGACCAGCCCATGGGGACCACTCTGGCAACGAAGTGGATCATCTCCGATGGGGTCTGAAACCCCCAGCTGCTGACGGGCTGCTGGATCCAAGAAGCGTGCTTGGACCGCTGGCAAACCGAAGAAGGCACGTGCCCACGACGGCAGCTCGTACTGGTAGAAGCAGCACTCGACGTCGCCAAAGGCAACAGCAATCCCTCCAGCGGCGTCAACCTCCAAGTTCGCCAGGGCCTCCCCGCTCGCGAGCAGCGTGTAGGGCGGGTCCTGGAAATGGGCATTGGACCTTCGGGCGTCGAAGATCAGCCGCAGCGACGAGTCCTTCTTTGGGACGAAAAAGATGCCAGCGCGCTCGATGATGCTGCCCTCGGCCGCGCGCTCGATGATGCCCGCGGAGAGCAGCTCGGAGAGGCACTCGCCAAACTGGTAGCCATGCCGCTGCAACACTGGGTCCATGGCACAGACCCTGGGAGCCTCACCCATAGCAAAATTGCGAGCCTCCGGCTCTCGTAACATCTGCGACGAATCAAACAAGAGAGACTGCAGGTGCGGCGGCAGCACGTCAGTAAGCCGTACCCGCCCCGCCGCAGCCCGCGGGAGCGCCATGGCCCCCTTCCTATAGGTAGTCGAAGCACCTTCGGCCATGACGTCTGCATAGCCGTTCCGCGAAGCCTGGAGCGTCTGCCACGCCCCCAGGGGAGTCACGTCGGACGGCGGCGGCCCCACCCTGCCGTAGAGCTGCGCGAGGCGCCGCACGGCGGCGACCTGGCAGGCCGCTGGGGCCCCCGCGGGAGCATCCCCACCGCGGCCACCGAGGTCGTTCAGCGCGGCGATGCCCTCGCGCAGCCAGACCTCCTGACGCCGGCGCTGCCGCCCGCGCCGACCGCCGCCATGCGGCAGAAGGCGGGCCGCCGCCCCATGCAGCAGCTCGTCGAGCGTCGCGCCCAGCGGGAGGGGCAGGGCGTCGCGCGCCATGCCAGTGTCCGAGACTCCTTGCGCCGAGGCCGCCATCACCACCGCAGTGGCGGCCCTCCCCTGAGAAAGCGCCCGCTGCCCGGGGGGCCGCAGCGGCCGCGCACAAGCCGAAAAACAAGCGGCGGGCTAAGCCCGCCCGCGGCCGCGGCCACAACGGCCTCGCCGCCCGGGCCGCCGCCGCCTGCGCCGCCGCCGCCGCCGCCTTGATCGCCACCTCCTGGTGCGGCGTCGGCGCCGCTGCTGCTCACACCGCGTGCCATGCGGCGCTCCTCTCTGCCCTTCCGCCCCTCCTTCAGGATGGCGCTCTCCTCCTGCATCCTCTCTGCCACGTGCTTCTCCAAGGACGGCGACGCGAGAGCATGGCCCGTGGAGCGGGTGCCGCCCAGGAAGATCCTGCGCTCGTCCAGCCAGCCGTCCGAGTCTGCCGTGGCCCCCGCAGTGCCTGAGACCTCGACCTGGCGCAGGGCCTCGGAGTACACCTCCTCCCACAGCTGGAAGCGCCTGGCCGCCAGCTCGAACGCCTCGCAGCCGGGGAGGTTGAGCTGGTCGGCCGTGGAGGCCGTCTCGATCAGCTCGCACAGGAACAAATGCTCGTCGACCCCGGGGTCGGCCGCAGCCAACCCCAGGATCTGTCGCCACCAGTAGTGCCGCTGGACGGGCCCGCTACCCTGCTCCAGATGTGCCTGAAGCAGCCAGCCGATGGTAGCGGGCCCCTGCACGCGGCACTCCTGAGTACTGAGCACCTTGCGCTGCTCGGCCACCACCTCCGCGAAGGCGCGCCGCTGCTGGCCCGTGCCGCTCCTCCGGTACCTCAGGATGCGCTCGTCCAGTACCTCATCCTGCGCGTCCCGCGGAAAGAGCGGCACCTCGTCGGAGAGGGCCCCCGCTCGTCCCAGCGTGATGACCCCCTCCGGGAACGAGGCCATGGCGCGATCGTCCAGGGCGTAGACGGTGGCGAACGTCACGTCCACTGGCGAGCCCCGCCTGAAGCCCAGCCGCGACTCCAGGGCGACCCAGCCGTCGTCCAGCCGCACCGGCGGCAGGGGCCCCCCGCCGGCGCCCGCGAGAGGCGGGGGGGCGTGTGCCGGCGGTGGCCGAGGCGGCTCCGCCGCGCCGGCGGCAAGGCCGACCTCGGAGCCACGCGGCGTGTCCGTGCCACAGTCCGCCGCCGCAGGGGGTGCATGCTGCTTCCCTCGGAGCCGGCGGATGGGCACTGGCCCCGGCGGCACCGACTCACAAAGGGCCTCGCGGCGCTCCGACTCCGCCAGCCGAGCCCCCTCGTCCATGAGAGAGACTAGGCCCTGTTCGTCAAGGTCGAAGCGGCACAGCATCTTCTTGCGCAGCTGCGGCGGTGCTCCACCACGCGGCCCGGCGCGGTGGATCTCCACATGATCCTCGTCAGCAAAGTCCTCGACGTACACGTCGCCGTCAGGCGTCGCCACTGCCCGCCGTGAGCCTTCCACGTGGGCGCACAGAAGCCTCTCGTGGTACAACCTCTCCTCCAGGCTGTACAGGCAGTACAGCTTGTCCCCCAGGCGGGACGTCCTCAGCAGGTCTGGAAGCCCTCGCGGGACCATGGCCATGGAGCCTGCCGGCGAGATAGCCGATGATGAACGCGGCGCACACCGCGAGGCACAAGACTGAGGCGACCTCCCAGAAGACCGAGGGACACTCCAACGGGGCGCTCCGAAGCTGCTCAGGGCCGCACCTGTCTAGTTGGCGCTGAAGGACCTGCAGCAGCTCTCTGTCGTGCTCCCCTGTGAAGGTGCACGTGCAGTGGCAATCCCTGCGGAGAGATGTCCAGAGGTTGGCGGCGTACAAGCCAGTCGCAGCCCAATCGCGGACTACTGGGGCGAGTCCGAGCGCGAGCCCTGCCATAACAAGCGAAGCTTCGAGCAGAAGCGATGGCTACAGAGCGAGAAAAGCGGACATCAGAAATGAACAATACCGTGCACTACTAAGGGCCTTTTGGGCCGTCTTGAGGACCATGCTTCTTGGGCACTCTAGGGGCGATCTTGATGGCCTCTTGGGCAGTCTTGGCCCGTCGGAATCCGAAAAGGAGCAATAGCCAAAAACCTATGGAAAATCAATGATTTGACCTCTTCGGGCCGTCCGTGAGGACCCTGGAGGACCTCTTCGAGGCCTCTTGGGCAGTCTTGGAGGCCTCTGGGAGGCGTCTGGGGCCGTCTGGGGCCGTCTTAAGTGTTTCTTGTGCGAACTTGGAAGCATCCTGGACTCTTGGGCCGTCTTCGAGGCCATCTTGGACCATCCTGGGCGAACTTGGAGGCCATCTTGTGTAATCTTGGCCATCTTGGAGCCGTCTGGAGCCGAATAACCCTTTGCAACCACCTGTTATGCGTCCTTCCGCGTGGCCGGCGGGATCGGCCGAAACCACAGGGGAAGTTCATGTGGAAAAAAACAAAACCAAAAGCGAAAGGATTCCGCACGCCGGGCACCCCTGTGATGAATCAACAGGGGGCGGCGGATCGAAGACGCCTACAGCGAATCACCGCCGCCCCCTGCCTTTTTGGAAGCGCTTATGTGGCCGACCGTTGAGGCCAGCTCTGCCAAGCTATCGGACCATGTGTTCCCCGAATCGGTTTGGAAAGCCTTCGGGGAACACGTGGGCATCTCGAAGGTCATCTTGGCCGCCTGGAGGCCATTTTGACCCTTTCGGGCCTTCTTGTAGGACGTCTTGGACGGCTCTTGGGCTGTTTTCGAAGCCATCTTGAGCGTCTTGGAGGCCTCTTGAGCCGTCTTGGGGGCCTCTTGGGGCCGTCTTGGGCCCCCTGGGCGATCTTTGGGGGCTCTTGGGCCGTCTCGGGCCGTCGGAAGGCAGAAAACAAGCAAATGTCGCAATCCTTCAAAAACCTGTGCGAAATCAATGATTTATGCCCTTTCGGGCCTTCCTGGAGGCCCTCTTGGAGGCCTCCTCTTGGGCCGTCTTGGGCCATCTTAGGGCCATCTTCGGCCGTCTTGGTGGGCTCCTGGCCCGCCTGACGCCGTCGGAAGCCGTTTGGGTGGTCTCTCTGGGCCGACTTGGGGCCCTCTCGGGGTGCTCCAGGGCCGTCTTGGAAGCCATCTTGGCGTCTTAAAAGGCCTCCTGGGCCGTCTTGGGGGCCTCTTGGGGGCCTCTTGGGCCGTTCTGGGGCCATCTTGGAGGCCTCTTGCGCGATTGTTGGGCGATCTTTTGGGGCACTTGGGCCGTCTCGGTCCGTCGGAAGGCCGAAAAGAAGCAAATGTCAGAATCCTTCAAAAGGAAAATCAATGTTATTGGCCTTTTTCTTGCTTTCCTGGAGGCCCTCTTGGAGGCCTCTTGGGCCGTCTTGGGCCAGCTTCGAGCCAACTTCGGCCATATTGGTGGGTTCCTGGCACGTATGACGCTGTCGGGAGCCGTCTTGGGGGCCTCTCGGAACCGACTTGGGGTCCTCTTGGGGCGCTTCGGGGCCGTCTTGGAGGCCATCTTGGGCGTCTTGGAGGTCTCTTGGGCCGTCTTGGGGCCGTATTGGAAGCCTCTTGGGCCGTCATGGGGCCATATTAGAGGCCTCGTGGGCGATCTTGGGGCGATCTTGGCGGCCTCTTGGGCCGTCTTGAGCCGTCGGAATACCGAGAAGAGGCAAATGCCCAAATACTTCAAACACCTTAGGAAAATAAACGGCTTGGGCCTCTTCGGGCCCTCCTGGAGGACCTCTTGGAGGCCTCTTAGGCCGTCTTGGAGGCTTCTTGGGCGAACTTGGAGGTATCTTGGACCCTCTTGGGCGAGCTTGAGGGCCATCTTGGCCATCCCGGAGGCCATCTTGAGCCGTCTTGGAGACTTGTTTTGCGGACGTTGAAGTCGTTTGCGGTCCTGGAAGAGCCTTCCGGGACCCCGGCGGGCTGGGCCGAAGCCCCAGGGGGAGTTCCTTTAGAAAAAAGGCCAAAACCAAAACCGAAATCATCTAGCACGCCAGGCACCCCTGCGATGAATCAACAAGGGTTCCTATCATAAGGGCGTGGCCACCCCATGGGGTCTGCGGAAACAGCGACAGCGCACAGATTAAACCGAGAGACGAGGGATCATCAATCTCTTTTCATCAGGCAAGCGCCGTGGGACACACGGTGGTACTCTAAAGAATCGAGCCGGGGAAGTGGGACCACTTCGGCGGCTAAGTGCAATCACCAAAAATTGCCACGCACACACACACAGCCATTACATTTGCGGTGTGTGGGGGTCGGTGGGTGGGAGCTTGAGCAGGAGCGGTTTCGGAGCAGAGGGAGAGAGCAACAGCAGGAGCAGCGAACGAGACGGACGCGGCTCCACTGCTCTGAAACTCCCGAGGCCACTCGCACTTAGGAAAACGAGTCAGAGACAAATCATTCCTATCATAAGGGCGTGGCCACCCCATGGGGTCTGCGGAAACAGCGACAGCGCACAGATTAAACCGAGAGACGAGGGATCATCAATCTCTTTTCATCAGGCAAGCGCCGTGGGACACACGGTGGTACTCTAAAGAATCGAGCCGGGGAAGTGGGACCACTTCGGCGGCTAAGTGCAATCACCAAAAATTGCCACACACACACACACACACACACACACAGCCATTACATTTGCGTCCCATCCCCATCGTCAAATGCCCTTGGGAGGGCGGGTGGGTTAAATCATTATCCCTGCTTTGGTCCGAGGCTGGGGCGAAGAGACAAGACTAGGCAGCACACACGCGCCTGAGGATGTCACGAACCGTTGAGTCAGTAAAACGGGCAGCTGACAATTCTGCGGTTCGGTAAGCTTCGACATCTGACGAAGGGCGTACTCGTGCTTTTCATCAATACGAACACTCGCTCGGGCGCGCCAGCACTGGCGCTGCCGGATGGCCTTGTCCGATCGAATACGGTTCAGAGCGTCGTGCGAGGGCCCTTTGCGGCGCAACTAGTGAGGGACTGACAGGAGATCACCAACTCCTGCTGAGTGGGCGGCCTGCTTCAGAGTCTTTTCAAACAGAGAAAGGGAGAAAGATAGAACAGAGTTGGCAGCTTCGGGCGTCTGGCACGGGCTCAGCCTATGGCTTGTCGTCGCAGGTCAGTTGGACGGCCTCGCACTGTGGCGGCTCTCGCGGCGTAGTCGGGAGCTTTGCCGCCCAGCCAGTCAGAGCATCTTTGGCTTTATGGAACCGAGGTCGTCCAGCAGACCATCTTTGAACTTTGCAGAGCCCATGCAGCGTTCTCGAGTCAAGTACTGGGCCCACCTCTAAAGAACGAGTTTCCGAAGCACAAGTCGAGCGTCTCGTTTGTGAGCTCCGGCGTGGCCAGCAGCAGGCTTCGGCGATTGGCGTAGTCGGTCAGCCCGATCACGGCGGAAGTGTAGCTGTCGACTGTGGATGGCTGCAGCGAGGCCAGGCGGAGGTACTCCCCCCGGGTTGGCTTGCCGCTGACTGGCAGCGACGTCTCCACGCGCGGCAGCCTGCGCTCGGCGGCGCCGGGCGGCCACGGCCACTGGGCGGGGGACAGGGTCACGTTGGCCTCGGCCTGCGCGCCTGGGCGTCAGCACGGCTGAGTCGACGCCTGCCTCGACAGATGCCCGGCGGGCGTCGACGCCGGGCATTGCCCGCGGCTGCCAGTGCGACCGCGGCTGCGCCGGCGCTGGCGCAACCGCCACGTCAGCGGCTGCGCGGGCGCGGGTCGAGCGCGGTGGCCCACCCTGGCCTCCAGGGGAGCCGAAAGCGCTGCGGGCAGATCGGCGCCGAGACTCCGCGAGGCTCGGCGACCCCGGCCGTGCTTGCCAGCGCGTGAGCCCAAGCCTGGAGGTCATCCTGGGTCGAGCGCCCGAAAGCACTCTGAGGGGCGTCTGGGCCAGCCAACGAGACCAGCAGGCGGCACCAGCTGGGTGGGTAAGCACCGGCCAAAGTCGCACGCCACGTCCAACCTCGCGTCGGATGTCGGACCTTGCCTTGCAGCTCGACCCTGTGGCGACCAGCACAGCAGCAGCGCAGTGCAAAATGACCCAGCCCAGGAAGGCTCCCGGCGATCGCACCTGGCTTCTTGAAGGGCGCGCCAAACCTGCACGAGTCAAACAGCACCTTCGGCCAGGCAAGGCGCTGCAGCTCGCGCTGCAACGCGGGCCACTTCCAGACTCGGCTCGCAGGCGGGTTCTCGAAGGTGACGAAGATCCCGAGGGTTCGGCAGAGCCGTAAGGCACGGACTGTGAACGCCACGAGCGCGCGGTCTGCCGGCAATGGATCGCGGGTGCCCCCAACGGGCACCCACCTCGTACAAGGCAGCCCCAGGTGGACCCACCAGACTTCTCCTGACTTGAGCCAATGTTCAACAAGACGTTGGACTCGACGGCTCGTGAGGTCACAGTGGGGCCCATACTTGGAGTCCATCGGGGGCATGATCCGAAAACCTCGCTCATGCAACGCACCACTGAGATTTGCAGTACCCGCGAAGATCTCGAGGAAGGCTTTACGAAGGGGACCCCGTCGAGGAACTTCAGGAGGCCGAGGGCGCTCAGCCGGTGCCCGTTGAGGCTCTTCGTGTGGCCCAAGGTGTACAGGTGGGCCCTGTTGAAGAACTTCAGGAGGCCGAGGGCGCTCAGGAGGGTCCGGTTGAGGACCTTCGCGTGTTCCAAGATGTACACGTGGGCCCCGTAGAGGAACTCCAGGAGGCTCGAGTGCAGCAGGGAGGCATCGAACATGCTCAGGTTGGTCTTGTCGGGGTCGGTCGTTGGGGCGTGCTTTCGAAACTTCATCTTGATGCCATTTACTCTGGTGAGAAGAAGAATGCGTGGTAGAGAAGAGCTGAGATGACAGAGGTGACGGAATGCAACAGTCTCTTTCGGTGTTTTCAGGCCCCAGCGACTCGGCCTGCTCTCGTCCGATCTGAAACTCGATGACCGCGGTCGGCGGGGCCTCGGCCCTGCCCGCGGCAGGCGGGACCACGGGAGAACGGCGGCAGCCGCTGGTGGGCGTCGACAGGGCGCCTCGTCCGCGGTAGCGTCCCGCGAGGAGCTCCCCACGGTCGGCCGCCCGGCTCCCGTGGTCCGCGACGTTGTGCATGCCTGGCACGTGCCTCGGGCGCCAGCGGATCTCGCACCCGAGGCAGACAGCCGCAGCCCGGCGGCACTGCGCCAGGAGCTCAAAATTGGTGGCCCTGCCCTTCTCAAAGGCGAGGACCGACGACATGTTGTCGCACAGGCTGAGGATCTCCTTCCCGTGGAAGTTGACGTCGCCTGCCGCTCTCCATAGCGGTGCGACGGCGGCGCGCGCCTCGAGGGCGTGGATACGTCCCGGTCGGCGCCACGCGCCACGGCGGCGCTCCACCCAGCGGCCAGCGTCCAGCAGAGCGGCCGCCAGCGGCTCGGGCGGGACTCCGATCTCCAGCTCGACCCGGCGCCTCTTCGCCACGGCGTGCCGCAGCCGGGGCGGCACCTCGACGGGCAGTGGCCCGGAGATGTCGCAAAAGCCGGCGGCCCGCCCTTCGTAATGCTCGTCGTCGGGCGCGACCTCGGGCTCGGTGGCAACGAACCGCTGGCGCTCGCGCCATCTGGTGGCCGCCAGTACCTCCCACGGCTCCAGTCGGGCTTCACAGACGGCGTAGCCTCGCAGCGAGCTGTCGGTCGTGAAGGCGACGTCGGACGGCACGCGGCACAGGTCCACCTCGCCGAGGAAGACGAGGCCTGCAGCCACTGCGAGCTCACCGAGAACTTCTCCAGGCAAGCGCACGACAGGGGACAGGTCGCCGTCTCCGATGAACGTGTAGCAGGACCCCAGCACGCTGAGCCCGGGGCGCACGACGGAAAAGTAGTGGACCAGGTGGCCGACGATCCGCCGTAGCTGCCAGCGGGCGAGCCATGGCGTCCGAAGCACGTGGTGCAGAGCCAGGTAGAGCCTCCAGGCACGCTTGGCAGTATGCCTGAGTCGGCCCTCGCGCCCGTCGAGCACCAGCCCCAAAATGACAAGGCCGGGCTGCGCGCGCTCGAGCTCGTGCCAGCGAAGCCCACGACGATCCAGTTCAGCAGTGAGCTTGTCCAGCCGGTCGTTGAGCGCCGGCGCGCTGAGCGCGACAAGATTCCCGTTGTCGACGTACGGCGCCCTGACGACAGCCTGTCCGACGAGAGTCGGCGCACGGGCTTTGTCAAGGCACCAGCCGTCGCCTGGGAGGCCCGCCTCGTCCATCGCGTCGACGAGAACCTCGTGGCAGATCCAGAGCGCCCAGCTCCAGCCCATGGGCAACGCCGCGAAGCAGGGCCAGATGACGTCGTCGCCTGACACAGCCACGCGCCGCCCGAGCTTCTCGTCGTAGATCGAGTCGAGCCCGAGCTCGTCGGCGGTGACCTCCACGTCGAAGCACATCCAGCTTCCCCACGAGGGGTCGGCGAACTGGTAGAACCCGTCCATGAGGTCCACGGAGCCTGCGCAGAGCGACTCGTAGCAGCCATCGAAATCCGCCAAGTCCTCGGGGCTCGCACCGACGGCGTCGAGCAAGTTGATCGAGCCCAGCGCCTCACCGGATGCCAGCACAGTCCGAGGGGGGAGCTTGTGCAGCTGGTTGGGCTGACGAGCGTCCACGACCATGCGGATGTCGCCGTTCTTCTTGGCCACGAAGAAAGTACTGACGCACGCCTTCCGACGCGCCCGGCCATCCACCAAGCCCCGTGCGGCAAGTCGTCGAAGGAAGTCGACGAGGCGTGGTCGGTTCCGAGGGTCGCGCGGGTTGAGGAGAGGATCCCAGTAGGGCTCCACGATGACCTCGTCCTCGGGGATGCTCGGCGTGGGCCGAACGACGTCCGAGTTGAAGTGGTCCAGCGCCTCGGTGACGTGCCGAGGGGCGACGTCTCGAAGCTGACGAGGCCGGTCATGTGGCGCACGTCGTAACACATTGAGCTTGTCAGCATCATAGTCGCGGCGAGTAGAAGCCTCGCCCATGTTCGAGTACAGATCCTTGCACTTGAGGAGCTCCTGCAGGGCTCCAGCACAGTCCATGTCTTTCGGTCGGTCGCCGAAGCCGCGAACACGACGTCGGACTCGCTTGATGACCGACTCCTGGGCGGTAGTCGGCCGATGCTTGCCGGGCGCTCGAGGCTCGAGACGACCCCCAGCCCGTGCGCCTGCCAGCGCGTTGAGCGCCCCCAGAGCCTCGAGAGACCTCCGATCACGGTCGTCAGCACGAGCAGCACGCTGGGCCAGATACCGAGGCAGAGCGGCACGTTCTCCACGATGAGGGTGGCGATAGAACTCGTCCCCCTGCGGCAGAGGAAACAAAACTGTGGACGAAGTCCGACCCTCGGAGGAGACCCCCTCGGAGGGCAGCCCGGCCCGACTCGCATTCGCGGCTGCGGAGTCGGGGCCAGGCCCAGTGAGGCCGGGCGGAGCGCCCAGCCATGATGGCGCCGGCATGGCGCCGTCAGCCCTGATCCTTCACGGCGGCCTTGGGCATCGGCTTCACCTTGCCCTTCGGGTCCGCCCTGGGGTCCCTCTCCCTGTCGTCGCCCTGCCTCTCGTACTTCTTCGCCTCCGACACCTGCTCCACCCGGTACATCTGTTCCTCCTTCAGAATGATGCCCTGCGCCTCCTGCCCCTTGGCCACGAACGCGTCGAACTTCGACGTCGCGACGCCTCTGCTCTCGTCCAAGGAGCTGATCGGCGTCAGGTCGAGGCCCTCGAAGCTCAGGTGGCGCGGGCACCTCTTCACCGCCCGCTGGATCTGCAGCACCCGGCGCCCCAGGAGCTCCAGAGACGCCAGGTTCGACGGGTCCACGAGGTCGTAGGTCGCGGCGTGGTGCAGCTGGTTCAACGCGTGCCGCACCTCCTGGGCCACCACGGCGTTCCGCGACACACGTGACTCCGAGACCCAGTACCCCCAGTAGGAAGTGAGGGTCAGCCCCGTGACAAGGATGGCGGCCAGCAGCTCGGGCAGGGCCCTCGACCCCCAGGACGGCCAGTCGCCAAAGTCGACCGCGTTCATCCTCGCGATCGCCTCCCCGAGCGTCACCTGGCCCCCGCGAGCCCGCCGCGCCAGCGGGAGGATCCCCGGGTCGCGCCCCGGGCCTCGGCGCTTCTCCCCGCGCCGGCCCTCCTCGTCGGCCTGCTGTGCGCCCTCGACCGAGACCCGCCCCTCCTCCTCGCTGAGCAACGCAATGCCCACAGCGTCGCGACTGATCAGCCGCTCCGGGTTCCCAATGAGGTGGAGGTCCAGCTCGCGCCAGAACTCGGGCGAGCCTGGGTCCGAGACGATCCAGCGCGGCACGACGCCGCCAGCAGCCCCAGCCGGGGCAGAGACGCCCATGGCCAGGGCGAGGCCGCGCGCCTCCTCCCGCAGCGCCTCGATGTCCTCGTTCGACTGATCGCCGAACGCGTAGACCTGCCCCCGAACCCAGGCCGGGAACGGGGACGCCCGGCGTAGGGGGCCGACCAGGTGCTTGCTGAGGTCCAGCGTCAGCACCTCGCCATCGGGAGTCGTCGGCACCCAGACGCCAGGGCAGAGCTGCTTGAGGAGCTCCCTGTGGTGCCTCCGAAGGTTCTCGTCGTCGTCGTAGCTCGCGCACACCTGAGGCTCGGCCGCGTCGGGCGTATGCATCGCCGCCGCCACCATCTCGCCAACGGCCGACGATCAGGCTACGCTCGCACTGCCCGGAAGCGGCGCTGAGCGCCACCGTCCTGGCCCGCTCCGTCGTCCTCGACGAGCAGGCCCACGGGCGCCGCACCCTCGCGCCGCGGCAGGTCGGTCCTCCCGACGAAGAGCGAGGCGGCCCGGGCGGCCCAGCCCAGCACCACGCGGAGGCTGCCTCCGCCCGCGAGGCCAGCGGCCAGGGCGGCCAGGACCGCCCACCAGCCTGGCCCGGTCCCGCAGGTCAAGCTGCAGCCCGGGCAGCTCGGGCAGCCCGGGCAGGGGGCGGCGGCCGCCGCTGGAGGGCACACAGGGCAGGCCCCGCACGCCACGCGGGCCTCCGGGCACGCGGGACAGCGCGAGAGCCACGCGGTCGCGATGGAGGCCGCCCAAGGGCCGGCTGCGGCCCACGGCACCACCATGCACTGCCGGGGGCCCCACGAATGATAGAGCTTGAGCAGGAGCGGTTTCGGAGCAGAGGGAGAGAGCAACAGCAGGAGCAGCGAACGAGACGGACGCGGCTCCACTGCTCTGAAACTCCCGAGGCCACTCGCACTTAGGAAAACGAGTCAGAGACAAATCAGCGGCGGATCGAAGACGCCTACGGCGAATCACCGCCGCCCCCTGCCTTTTTGGAAGCGCTTATGTGGCCGACCGTTGAGGCCAGCTCTGCCAAGCTATCGGACCATGTGTTCCCCGAATCGGTTTGGAAAGCCTTCGGGGAACACGTGGGCATCTCGAAGGTCATCTTGGCCGCCTGGAGGCCATTTTGACCCTTTCGGGCCTTCTTGTAGGACGTCTTGGACGGCTCTTGGGCCGTCTTCGAGGCCTCTTGAGCCGTCTTGGGGGCCTCTTGGGGCCGTCTTGGGCGATCTTTGGGGGCACTTGGGCCGTCTCGGGGCATTCCTTCAAAAACTCATGGGGAATCAATGATTTCAGCCTTTTCGGGCCTTCCTGGAGGCCTTCTTGGAGGCCTCTTGGGCCGTCTTGGGCCATCTTAGGGCCATCTTCGGCCGTCTTGGTGGACCCCTGGCCCGTCCGACGCCGTCAGAAGCCGTTTGGGGGGCCTCTCTGGGCCGACTTGGGGCCCTCTTGGAATGCTCCAGGGCCGTCTTGCAGGCCATCTTGGGTGTCTTAAAAATCTCTTGGGCCGTCTTGGGGCCCTCTTGGGGCCGTCTTGGGGGCCTCTCGGGCCGGTCTGGGGCCATCTTGGCGGCCTCTTGGGCGAGCTTTGGGGCCCAAAGCTCGCCCAAGAGCCTTGGGCGATCTTTGGGGGCTCTTGGGCCGTATCGGGCCGTCGGAAGGCCGAAACGAAGCAAATGTCAACATCCTTCAATCACCTATGGAAAATCAATGTGTTTGGCCTTTTCTGGCCTTCCTGGAGGCTCTCTTGGAGGCCTCTTGGGCCGTCTTGGGCCATCTTAGGGCCATCTTCGGCCGTCTTGGTGGGCTCCTGGCCCGTCTGACGCCGTCGGAAGCCGTTTGGGATGTCTTTTTGGCCGACTTGGGGCCCTCTTGGGGTGCTCCAGGGCAGTCTTGGAGGCCATCTTGGGCGTCTTAAAGGCCTCCTGGGCCGTCCTAGGCGCCTCTTGGGGCCGTCTTGGGGGCCTCTTGGGCAGTCCTGAGGCCATCTTGGAGGCCTCTTGGGCGCTGTGGGGGCGATCTTGGGGGCCTCGTGGGCCGTCTTGGGTCGTCGGAAAGCCGAGAAGAAGCGAATGCAAAAATCCTTCATGAACCTCAGGAAAATCAATGATTTTGGCCTCTTTGGGCCCTCCTGGAGGACCGCTTGGAGGCTTCTTTGGAGCGTCTTGGAGGCCTCTTGAGGGCCTTTTGGGCCGTCTTGGGCCATCTTGAAGCTATATTAGGCCGTCTTGGAGGCCTCTTGGGCAGTCTTGGAGGCATCTTGGGCCCATCTTAGCAGTCTTGGAAGCCATCTTGGGCCATCCTGGGCCATCTTGGGGCCGTCTGGGGCAGGAAAACCGTTGGCACCCCCCGGCGGGACGCGTCGGAGCCCCAGGGGGAGTTCTTTTGGAAAAGAATCAAAACCAAAACCGAAATCGTCTAGCACGCCAGGCACCCTTATGATGAATCAACAGGAGGCGGCGGATCGAAGACGCCTACGGCGAATCACCGCCGCCCCCTGCCTTTGTGGAAGCGCCTATGTGGCCGAACGTTGAGGCCAGACCTGCCAAGCTATCGGACCATGTGTTCCCCGAGTCGGTTTGGAAAGCCTTCGGGGAACACGTGGGCATCTTGAAGGTCTTCTTGGAGGACGTCTTGGCCCTTTCGGGCCTTCTTGGAGGACGTCTTGAAGGTCTCTTGGGCCCTCTTGGGCCCTCTTGGGGCCATCTTGGAGGCCACTTGGGCCGTCATGGGGCCCTCTTGGGGCCTCTTGGGCGATCTTGGGGGCCTCTTGGGCCGTCTTGAGCCGTCGGAATGCAGAGAAGAAGCAAATTCCCAAATCCTTCAAACACCTAGTGAAAAAGCAATGATTTTGGCCTCTTCGGGCCCTCCTGGAGGACCTCTTGGAGGCCTCTTGGGCCGTCTGGGAGGCCTCTGGGCGGCCTCTTGGGCCGTCTTGGGCCGTCTTGGACTCTCTTGGGCCGTCTTGGAGGCCGTCTTGGACCATCTTGAGGCCATCTTGGGCCGTCTTGGGTGCATCTTGGAGCCATCTTACCCGTCTTGGAGGCCATTTTGGCCGTCTTGGAGGCATCTTGGAGGCCATCTTGGGCCATCTTGGCCGTCTTGGAGGCCATCTTGGGCGTCTTGGAGGCCTCTTGGGCCGTCTTGAGGCCCTCTTGGGGCCTTCTTGGGGGCCTCTTGGGCCGTCATGGGGCCATCTTGGAGGCCTCTTGGGTGCTGTTGGGGCTGTAGCTGGTCTCCAGATTTTCCCCGTCAGGTTTAGCATATGGTTAGCTTGTCATATTTCACCCGTTGTGACACGTTTGGCTCAAGGGAAAAGCATCTACTGCCCCTGCTGCTGCCACAGTTGGTAGCGGAGCCTGGTGCGGCGGGTGGCCATGGGTGGCGGCGGGCATCCCTGAGGGGGTGAGCCCGGCCGCTGCTTGCGAGCCCCCGCTGTCTCCGGGCTCGCGCCGACGGGGCGGCGCGGCACACGGAGATGCCGGACGACGGCGAGGACGACGACGGCAAGGGAGTGGCTGGTTTCATGGAGACCCCGCCGACAGCGCCACCAGTGGCGACAGGAGCGGCAGGGGGGACTCCAGGAGCCGTGACCCTGTCAGCTCAGCAGCTGACGGAGCTAGTTGCTGGAGCGGTCAGACAGGCCATGCAGACGGTCAAGCCAGCAGGGCCTGCAGCCAGCAGCTCCCAGGGTCAGGACGAGCCCAAGGATAGCGGTTGGGACCCCTGGCGGGATAGTGCAGAGGCAGCAGCAGGTGAAGATGGTGCCGCCCAGGGCTCCCACCGCTGGCATGGTCGGAAAGACTACAGCCAGCAGAAGGACGACTGGAACGACAAGGAGTGGAAGGACGACAGCTGGAAGGACAGCCGCTGGAAGGACGACCGCCAGAAGGACGGCCAGACGGACGGCGCGTGGAGGGACTACGACACGAGCTGGCAGCGGACATGGTCTGCTTCAGGTGCTGGCGGCGGAGGCGGCGGCTGGCACGGGAAGGGGGACTACAAAACAAAAAAAAAAAAAACAAAAAATACAAAACAAAAACAAAATCAAAACAAGGAAAAACAAAAAAAAACAATAAAAACAAAAAAACAAATACAAGAACAAAAAAAAAAATAAAAAAAAAAAACAAAAAAAAAAAAACACAAAAAAAAAAAAAAAGAGAAAAAAACAAAATATACAAAAAAAAACACCACAACCCCCACCCCCCCCCACCCACCCCCCCCCCACCCCCCCCCCCCACCCCCCCCACGACCCCCACCGCCCCCCCCCCCCCCCCCCCCACCACCCCCCCCCCACCCCCCCCCCACCCCCCCCCCCCACCCGCACCCCCCCCCCCCCCCCCCCGCCCACCCCCACCGCCCCCCCCACCACCCCCCCCCCCCTCCTCCACCCCCCCCACCCACCCCCCACCCTCCCCCCCCCCCCCACCCCTCTCCCCCCCCACCATGTCACTGGGCAGGACTCAACTACCTCGTCATGGCTCCCGTGCCCATCCCGGAGGTGGAACACCAACACGGACGTCCCCGTCTGGAGGCGCTCAGAGAAGTTCCTTCGGCTGTTCGAGTGGACGATGCAGACGCAGTTCGACAACATACCAGAGAGTACATTGACCAGCGACGAGTGGATAGACGTGGTGCTGAAGAAGATGGACCTCATGATAGGCGAACGTGAGGGAGATGACCTCCGACGCAGTGGCAGGCGAGCTCTGTATGAGGCCTCCCGAGAGCAGAAGGAGACCCTCACGCAGTATGTGGCGAGGCGCGAGGCACAGTTCCTCGAGGCCGAGGGGCACGACCTCATCCTCTCGTCCAAGATCAAGGGGTTCCTGCTCGAGGAGGGCTCCGGGCTCAGCGCCCAGAGCATGCAGAACCTGAGAACCCTGACGCTGGGCAGGATCGACTTCGAGAGTGTGAGCTGGGCGCTCCGACAGATGGACGCATCCGGGACAGAGCGGATGCTTCCAGGAGGTAGGCAGGCTTCTCTGCTCGCCGGTGCCCAGGCCGAAGAGCCGGGCGAGGCTAGCGGCAGCTCTCCTCTCCCCTCGTACCCGGTCGGTTCGTCGGAGGTCGGTCCAGACTCTGGAGTGGACGAAGAGATGGAGCCAGAGGACGACGACTACTACGACGACGGCGAGGACGAAGCGGCGCTCCTCGCAGAGCTTGAGGACCTGGACTTGGACGAGGACCAGATCGACGAGGCCTTGGCAATGATCGAGTCCAGGCCCAACAATCGCACGTGGAAGCAGAACAAAGACATGAAGCGTGCGGCCCGTCAGGACCGCGAGTACTTCGGACGTCCACGGTCCGGAGTACCTCCTCCTCCCCAGCCTCGAGCAGGGCAGGGCGAGCGCGGACGCCCCAGCACGGGGCGCTTCGGCCAGAGCCGAGGCAAAGGCGCTGGCCGCGGTGTGCGCGGGCGCCCACAGCTGTCCAAGGAGCAGCTGATGAAGATCACCCGGTGCGCCATCTGCAAGAAGAAGGGTCATTGGCACCGCGAATGCCCGGACAAGGACAATCCGAGGCACAAGCAGGAGCAGCAGCAGCGGGGCCAGAGGCGCACGGTGTCGGCCTACGCGTTCGTCGGCTGCGAGGCGGTCCCGGAGGAGCAGCTGACCTCGGACATGCTTGAGGACCTCAAGGCAGACGGCCAGTCCGAGGTGTACCTGACGGCGGCTGCGACGCAGGCGTTGGTGGACCCCGGCGCGGGCAGCGACCTGGTGGGGCTGATCGCGCTGAACCGCGAGTCCCGAGCCCTGGCCGACCTGGGGATGTGCTATGAGACGATCCCGAAGGAGCTGCAGCGGCCGAGGGCAGCTCACGGGGTAGGAGGAGCCGCCAAAGTGTTAGGCACGGTGCTGTTCCCAGTATGCCTCGGGGCGTCGCTAGGCATCGTGGAAACCACGGTACTGGCCGAGGACATCCCGCACATTTTGAGTGTCAATCTTCTTGATTTCCTCGAGTGCGTGATTGACTTGCCACAGAACACCATGAGCTCGGGATTTCTGCAGACGAGCATCCCGCTCACTCGGCTTGGATCAGGCCATCGCATGGCCGAGATAGTGCAGCAGCTTCCAGAGCCTCTGGAGATTCCCGAGGCTGCCTTGCGCAAATACTCGTGCTTGAATAAGAGTTCGTTTATGCTGGGCAATCGGTCCCCACCGGAGATGCTCGAGTCAGGAGAAGTGCGCTACTACGTCTTCCTCCTCCTCCTCCTCTCCGTGCTCATCCTGGTCCAGGTGACGAGGGGGCCGAGACGGTACCAGGCCAGGATCGGCGAGGACCTCAGCAGGATCGGGAAGCTCTCCTCAGTCATGCTTATCGGGGGCCTCTTGCCACGAGCTCAGACAGCGTCCAGATTGCGGGGCTTAGAGTCAGCTGGAGCAACTAAGGCGAAGTTCGGAGGACGGCCTCATCGAGAGCACTCGGGACGATCCGGGGTGCTTCCAGCAATCTGTTTCACCATAGCCTGTCTTGGCTCGAGCTTCAGGCGAAGCAGGTCAGCTCACCAGCATTCCATTCACGAGTGCGCCCGCTGCAACAGCCGGCGTCGAGGCAATGTTCCAGACGAGGATCTTGGTCCTCATTGCGCAAGCGCTCATGGTCAGGAGCGGGGGCAAGAAGCCCGCCGCGTACGAGGCGACTCAGGAGGAGCTCGAGCGGCTCAGGCAGCTTCGCGGAGCCGCGGCGCCGGGCGAGGGCTCTGTGGGAGTGCCGGCGACCATCACGACGACCTCCGACTCGGGCCTCACGGACGACGAGGTTGCCATGCAGATGGCGACCGCGGACAGCCTCGGCGCCTTCGACCCAGCGGCCGAGGAGGCAGTGCAGGCCCTGGGAGGGCCGGCAGCCGCTCAACCAGCACTTCAGCCGCAGGCAGCCAGCGGGTCGTCATCATCCAGCTCGGCACCTCAGCTACAAGCAGCAAGCTCGGCAGGGTCGGCGAGGAGGCCACCGGCACTCCAGGCGACGCCAGATCTCCCGAGCAACGCCTATCGCTACAACCCGATTGCATTTGGTCTTGGCCCTCAGCAGCCTCCACCGAAGCCAGATCCAAGGACCGGGAGACCCCCGGCCTGGACTGCTGCTCGACAAACGGCCCTGCCCAGGCAGCCGACTCCAGTGACGCTCGGACCAGCAGCTCAGGTCAAGCCTCCTCCTCATCCTCAGGCGGGGCCATCGACAGCAACGGAGGCACCTATTCAGATCAACGACGAGCCGGACCCAGGGTGTGCCCATCCACAGATCAGTATCAGATACTACGGCAATCAGCACGGCAGCGGGTCCAAGTGCACGAGATGCGGGACTCGCCTCACCTGGATCCCAAAGACCCGTTTCCCAGAGGGAGATCCTCGCGGAGCTCCGGCCGAGAGGCCAGAGCAGACGGCGGCCCAAGCTGCAAGGGCAGCTGCGGCGTCCGCCAGCCGGGCAGTGGAGATTCTGCAAGCAGATGGAGCCTTTCAGCAAGGCGCGGCAGCACTCAATACTGTCAACCAGCTCGGAGGACTTCTCCAGAGTCTGCAGTGGCAGCTGCAGAACGTGCCCGAGGGCATTCGTGCCCTCGCCAACGTTCAAGAGGTCCTCGACATGATGGTGGCCCAGGCGCAGACCGCCCAGGAGACGCCGAACCAGTTGCAGGAGGGCATGCTGCAGATTCACCAGGGGGTCGTCAGGATCCAGCGGATCCTCGGGAGCCTCGAGGAGTTCGGCGAGTCGATCGACTTCGTGCAGACGTCAGTGGACAACATCGCCGAGAACCTGGCCAACATGAACAGCAACATGGGGTACATGCACCACAACGCAAACATGATGATGCAGATGATGGTGCAGATGAACACGGCGATGCACGCCCTGACAGCGGCGATCGGAGCGACGGCCATGCCCGAGCCCGGGGCGGCGAGCAGCAGTGCAGCGGGGATGCAGCCCCCGACGCCCGAGCAGCCTCAACCTCCGAGGCCGTTCGGCACACCGCCGGGGTGGCCCGACGCCCCTCAGAGCGACGGCGGGACGGGGGACGGCATGGCGCCGACTACTACGACGGCAACTACGACGACGACTACCACGTCTCCACCAGGGGACTCTTCATGGGAGCTGGTCTGAGCCAGCGCAGCAGTTCCAGGACGCGACAGGCGTCGAGGGACAAGACTTCTGTGCCGCCGCTGGCGGCCGGCTCCGCGAGCTGTCTCTGCTGCTCGAGAGAGGAGCCTGAAACATCCCATCTGCCATCCTCGAATCTCCTTCCTCTCGCCTCCGCCTGCTACCCTGTGGGACTCCCGGCTCCCATCGTTACCCTATCCACCCCACCTCTGAGAGAGCCAGAGTTGTTTTGGCACGATGGCGATTGGTTCAACGATGATCACGAGGTCGCTTGCCCGAGAGCAGTCTCGGCGGCGATCCAGGATTGTGTTTCGAGGGCTCTCGGCGAAGGCGCAGCTGGCCAGGACCTCGGCGAAGGCGCAGCTCTGGTCGAGAACGGAGACCGGACCACCAGGAGGCAACGAGCCAAGACCGCCTTTATGGAGATTTTCTCCCCTCCTCGGATGGCGCCCGAGGTTGAACGCCGGGGGGCTCCTCTGGGGGCGCAGCCCAGCCGTGACCGGCTCCTGGGGTGGGATTCTTCGAATCCCAAGGACGTCCGGGACCTCTGGGAACAGATCAAGCGTGAGGAACCAGAGGTCATCTGGATGTGCCCAGAGTGTAGGGTGTTCTCAGCCATTAACCGCATCAATAGGGACCGTCGAGACCCCGAGGAGTGGCATCGAGCACTTATGGTAGGTCTGCGCGATCTGATCCTGTGTATGGAGGTCGCCAAACATCAACATGATCGGGGTCGATATTTCGCGTTCGAACATCCGCTTTACGCATCGTCGTGGGGGACTCAGGTGGTCTCGCTCATAGCGTCTCTCCCAGGGGTCCGCAGGCTAAGGGTCGACATGTGCGTCTTCGGGCTTCAGGTGGACGACAGAGGAGTTAACAAGAAGCCCACGGGGATTCTCACAAATCACCCAGGAATCAGCCAGGCCCTGGATGGTCACCTGTGCACTGGCGAGCACCGCCACGCCCTGCTTGAGGGAGGTAGGCAAACCTCCCGGGCCGCCCGGTACCCTCATAGGTTTGTTCGCCTCGTGGCGAAGGCGGTGTCAGAGCACTGGAGCGGGGGTTCAAGCAGGACCAGGCCCACTTGGGCCGAGTTGTCCGAGTGTCTCCCGGCGGCAGGGGCGGAAGGTGACGGTCCTCTCGACGAAGGAGCGGAAGAGGCGGAAGCAGGATCCGAGGACAGCGGCGACGAGCCAGAGACTCGGCAGCCTCAGAAGGGTCCCGGGGGCGAGGCTCTCCCGGAGCCAGATCCGAGCGAAGAAGAAAAGAGGCTGCTGTACAAAATACACGTGAACATGGGACACCCAGAGTCACGCAAGTTCTGCCGGGTTCTCCGAGCCGGGGGTGTCAAGCGACATCTCGTGCGCTGGGCCCGGGACAAGTTTAGGTGCTCGGAGTGCGAAGAAAAGCGACGGGCAGGCAGCCACCGCCGAGTCGCCCTGCCCAGGACTTTCCGGTTTAACCATATTATCGGGATCGACCTGTTCTATCTCGAGTATGCGGGGGTGACCCACCCGTTTCTGAACGTGGTTGATCACGGCTCGAACTTGCAGATCTGTACTCGGATCCCCAACGCCCGTGCGGCGACCGTGTGGAATGCGTTTGTCACGTGCTGGATCCGACCCTTCGGGGCGCCCGACTTCCTGGTGTCAGACGGGGGCTCCGAGTTTAGTGAGAGGTTTGCCCGGGGGACCGAGCAATGGGGGATCATGCACCACGTGTGCGACGCCGACAGTCCGTGGCAGAACGGTCGGGTCGAGCGGCACGGTGGCTGGATCAAGGATCGCGTCGAGTCAGAGCTTGAGGCAGGGGCCGCCATCCCAGGCAGCCTCGAAGAGTTGGACGACCTTGTCCACGAGCTGGTCGCCCACAAAAATAGGTTCTGGCACCGTGGCGGCTTCAGTCCGCTTCAGCTGGTCTTCGGTCAGAACCCGAGGCTTCCTCACGATCTGCTCTCGGACGACGCCCGGGCCGTGTCGGGCTGGCAGGACATGGTCCGTCCCGCCTCTGAGCAGGATGCGGCCGGCGCCGAGTTCGCGAGAGCGCAAGAGGTCCGAGCTGTTGCCCGGAGGATGGCCCTCGAGGTCAACGCCCGCGAAAAGATCAGCCGTGCCTCGCGTTCCCGTGTTCCAGGGACTCGCCAGTTCTCTCCAGGACAGTGGGTCTTCGTGTGGCGTCATCTGAGCCGCACCTCGTCTCGAGCCGACGCCCTGGGGCGAAGGCGCGACGGCTGGACCGGACCCGGTGTCGTGGTGCTCTGTGAGCAAGGCACCGTGTGGGTCGCGGTGCGTGCGAGGCTCTGGAAGTGTTCGCTTGAGCAGGTCCGGTTAGCCAGTCCCGAAGAAGAATACGGCATCCAGCTCGCGCAGAGTCCCCAGTGGCAAGACCTGCTCCGCCAGGTTCACACCAGGAGAGCGTCGGCCGTGGATGTCCAGCGCGA
>CAUYUJ010022096.1:0-17500 GCA_963575745.1 Prorocentrum cordatum
CGGGCGCGAACGAGTGGGGGCCACGAATGGCATACGTAGATTGGGCCGCAGAGGGCAAGGAAGGGGCCACTGACGGCAGCAAAGGAGGCCACGAAGGGCAGCGAGGGAGCCACGAACGGCGACAGCGGGGCCACGGAGGGCACGCGCATGGGGCCACGACGGGCGCGAACGAGCGGGGGCCACGAAGGGCATGCATATATGGGGCCACGATGGGCAGCGATGGGGGCCACGAAGGGCTGCAACGAGGCCACGAAGGGCTGCAACGGGGCCACGCTGGGCAGCGAGGGGGCCGCGAAGGGCTGCAGCGGGGCCGCGGAAGGGCAGCGAGGGGGCCGCGAAAGGCTGCAACGGAGCCACGAAAGGCAGCGAGGGGGCCACGAAGGGCTGCAACGGCTGCCGCTCCATGACGGGAGGTGCCCCCGTACCAATTTTCTGACTCCGCCCGATGGTCCTCCACCTTCTCCTTCCAGAGCTGGTGTTGATTATGGTATCCATCCTTTGGCTTGGATCGACTCGTTGGCACTTTTCAGCCTGTCACCTCTGAGCTTGGTCTCTTGAACCAGAAGGCCATCTGCCGTCAACATGGGCAGGACATCTAACAAAGAACCTCACGACGAAGGGTTGTACGTAGAGATGCGGAATTCCATTTCCTTGCTGGCGCTCGGTGGACCCCGAACCGTCTTCCTCGCGGCTGGTGGCGCCCCAGGGGGAGAGCGAATCATCAACCCCTGCAGGCTCGGAGAGCGAATCATCCGAGCATCGGGCGCGGCCGCGGCGGGGCGACGGCTGGAGCTACCCACCATCGGCCTCCTCATCTGCCTGGCCATCTCCACTGCCTGGCCGCTGCCGTCGCTTCTCCATTCGGCGGCGCTTGAGTTTCTGGGTGATCCTGCGAGCAAGGTCGCGTTTGACACCCTGATCCAATCCTTTGGTCTCATCCTCCTCCAGGAGGTGCTCCAGATCGTCGTCATCCATCTCAGCGTCCGCTGGTGAGCCTGGCGCTGCTCCACCCGTCTCGGCTGTGCCGGCGGGGGGCGCAGCTGTCCCGCCTGGCTCTCCTGGCCCGTCTGCCGCTGCGCCTTGCCCTGCAGGAGCACCCGCGGGGCCATTAGGCTCCACTTGCTCCAGCTTAGCTCGGAGCTGCTCCCACAGGGCACTGCATTCATGATCTATCTTGCCGCCTTGAGCCAGAGCGGTGAGCTGGCCGTCCCATGCCGAGAGAGACTGCTTGGACCCCTCAGTCGTGGGGAGGGTCGCTGCTGGCTTTGCCTTGGCTGCAGCAACTGCCTCGGCGTGCTCTCTCTCCAAGCGGGCGACCAACTTCTTCTCCTCTGCCAACTCCTCTTGTAGTTCCGCGATTGCGTCTTCAATCTCGTTTGCCCGAGCTTTGGCATTCTCGACCTGCTTTGTCTTTCTAGCTACCATCTGTTCAGCTCGCCAGACAAGTGTGCTCCCAGGTAGGGCATGGCCGCGCTTTGTTTTGACACCATCGAGGACAGTTCGCAGCTGTGCCACTTGTCCTCCGTCGAGCTGATTCGAGTACCTCGTGGTGGCCCCCCTGGATAAGTTGCTTAAGCGCATCGGCGACACCCAGTTGTGGCTTGGGTGCTCCTTTGGGGCCTTTGCCTTTCTTTCCAGATTCATTCCACCAACTGTTGTTGTCACTCCATTCTCCTTTCCCGCGGGTCTGATATCCGACGTCCACATGTTTGAGCACAGTCCCGCAAGCATAGCACCACTTGTAATGACCAGGGTTGCGGCGGCAACCACAACCTGAACATGCGTGTTCCCGCGAGGCCAAACAACATCCTTGTCTGTCATACAGGCCAGCAAACGAAAAGTGGGGGAGGAACGAAAATGGTGGGTACGTTACACAAACTGGTGTGTGGAAACCGATGGGGCCACGTCTCCCCTTGCCAGACAACTCGCGTCCGCTGCTGACCCTCGAGCCACGCTACGGACTTGAGCCAAAATGGCTACGGACCTCCTCCTCCTCCTCATCCACCTCCTCCTCCTCCCCACGTCCTCCTCCTCCACCTCCTCCTCCTCCTCCTCCACCTCCTCCTCCTCCTCCTCCCTCCTCCTCCTCCTCCTCCTCCTCCTCCTCCTCCTCCTCCTCCTCCTCCTCCTCCTCCTCCTCCTCCCCTCCTCCTCCTCGGGCATGTGTGGGCCCCCGCGTCGGGGCCCAGCTGCGCGCGCGCGTCTGCCGGGCGCGCCGCGGGGCGGAGCCTGGGGCCGCGCGCAGCGGGGGCGGGGAGAGAGAGGAGGGAGGGAAGGAGGGAGGGGAGGGGAGGGACGGGGAGGGGAGGGAAGGGGAGGGACGGGGAGGGGAGGGGAGGGGAGGGAGTGGAGTGGAGTGGACACACCGAAAGGCGGACAGGAACTCCTGTCGCCCTCAACCGCCCGCGATCGCTGCGGGCGAAGCGGCGCGCAAAATGCGCGGCGCAGGCGGGGGCTGACGCGGCGCGCGCCCAAAGGCGCAGCGCGGCGGCCGCGCCACGTGAACGAGCCCGGGAACCGGATCACGAACTGGCCCAAGGGCTAAAAGACTATCCCAGTGCGGCCCTACCTAGGAGTTGGAGCCCCTAGGAAAACAGCATTAGCAGTAACGGTAAAGCTAAGCTAAAGCTAAACTAAAGCTAAGCTACAGCTAAGCTAAAGCTAAAGCTAAGCTATAGCTAAACTACAGCTAAGCTACAGCCAAGCTAAAGCTAAGCTAAAGCTAAGCTAAAGCTAAGCTAAAGCTAAGCTAAAGCTAAGCTAAAACTAAGCTGGAGCTAAGCTACAGCTAAGCCAAAGCTAAGATTAAGCTTAAGCTTAAGCTTAAGCTAAAGCTGCAGCTGAAGCTAAAGCTAGGGGGCGCAACTGGGGGAACCGCGGGGCGGGGACCGGGGGAACCGCCCGGGGGCGAAGCCCACTGCCCGGCCCCTTTGTTAAGCCCAGCGGGTAAGAACCCTCTAGGCAGAGCCCAGGTAGGGAAAAACGAGGGTTGCAGGCGCCTAGAGCCGATGCGCGCGACCAGTGTGCGAGGCGGCAAAAGCAACGCAGCGCAGCTAAAATCGTTCTAGCGATTTCGGAGCCTCACGTAACGACGCCGCTCTCGGTCGTGCCGCCCCAATAAGCCACCCGAGGGGCACCACTCCCTCGGGGACAACCCGCCCCCACGCACGCCACGGCGGGGGACCGTGACCGTGGGAGGAATGGGCGGGGATCCTCCAATGAGGCCCCCCCGCGCAGGGGACCCGCGACGCCGCCCGAGCCCTGGCGGAGTACCAAGTGGGCCACCGCAAGGGTGTCGCAACAAAACGCGGCATAAACCCACAACACATGCACGGGAACACGGAAGGAAAGGCCGTGCATTGGGACCTTGGACTACCCGCGCCCGCCGCACGGGCGAGTCGGGAACAGCCCCGAGGTCCCAGGCACGACGCTTCCCCCGTGGCGCAGGTTGGGGCAGCCTACGACTACCTGTTTTCTCTCCCCCAAGGTCCCGAAGGAACACTTGGGGTGACGATCGGGAGGCTACCCGTTTGTTTTTTTGGGGAGGAATCCCGGTGGCACAGGTGCCAGGGGAGTGGAGGGTGGAGAAGGAGGAGGAGAAAGAGGAGAAGGAGGAGGAGGCGTGGAGGATGATGTTGATGATGCTGATGATGATGCTGATGATGATGATGGTGATGATGATGTTGTTGATGATGATAGCGATGATGACGCCGATGATGATGATGCTGCTGATGATGTTGATGATGATGACGAAGACGATGATGATGACGATGATGATGATGATGGTGGTGGTGATGGGGATGATGAGGATGATGCTGCTGGCGGTGATGCTGATGCCGATGATGCTGATGACTATGGTGATGATGATGATGGTGATGATGATGTTGTTGATGATGATGGTGGTGATGACGATGAGGAGGAGGAAGAGGATGACAAGGAGGAGGCGGATGAGCATGAGGATGAGCAGGAGAGGAGAAGAAGGAAGAGGAGGACTGACTCATGGACTGAACACTTGCGATCCATGACCTGCTCCATAGCTCAACAACGCAACGAAGCGACATTTCATGCGCGCTGGATCCGTGATGCTCAAAATGCTGTACAGGAGAGCTTGCGTGGCAGCCTCGCTGGGGGACACCGCTGGCTGACAGCGGGGCCCCGACAAAGGGAAGCCAAGGGGCCCGCCTGCAGCGCCGTCCCGTTCACGCACACTGCCCTGAGGGGGGTCGAGAAGCCTCCTCAGCCGCAAATCACATGAAAAATGCGACTGCAAGACGTATTAGGGTCGGCTCAGAGGGGGAACGAAGCCTCCGCTCTCATTGGTGGGAGACCCTCTCATCACTGCCGACCGTTCTATGCACCCGTTTCAGCCGATGGGGTCCACGATGGTAGGGGGGATGATTAGAACACTAGACGCACTGGAGGATGCAAACGCTGCGGCAACATCGGTGATCATTTGGCCAACTCGAACCGAGCGAGCCTGCAACTGGGCGAAATCATAAGAGAGATGGACGGGCCCTGTGTCCGAGACATACTCCTGAAACGTCATGTTACCAGATCTGCACGCTAAGATGGGTCTGCAGATGCGGGCCTGCGAATTTAGAAGGCCATCCTGAGTTACAACACCTTGCCTAGAAAGTTCCAGCATCCTCTCAGAACCGTTTATGCTGACCAAAAGAGCCTCGGCCCTCACTGGAGGTGGGGTGGGGTTCACATGTCGCCCTCGCCCTCGCCCCTGCCCTCGGGCTTCGCGCGCTTCGCGATCTGGGCCGCCGAGAAGCCCATCTTGCGGAGCAGCTTCTCCGCGTCGCGCTCCAGCGCGCCCTTGGGCGCCGGGCCCGCCTTCTTCTCGCCGCCGAGGTGGGTGATTATGAGCCCAAGCGCCGCATCCACCGCGCGCAGCTTGGTGCAATTGTGCTCGGTGGCGTTGGCCTGGAGGTACGGCGACATCATCAGCTGGAGATTGCAGCGCGTCGGTTTGGCGTCCTCCTTTTTCTGGTCGCACCAGCAATCCTTGAGACGGCAGTACCTGACCTGATCCTGCAGCGTTCTGACGCAGGCCCCCTGGCCCGGGCTGGTCGGCAGTAGACAAGTCCAGTAGAGCGCCAGGGCAACCCTCTCGCCCACCGGCACTAATCCCGCTAGAGGCGGCAAGCGGGCCAGGAAGATGCGCGGCCAGGGAGGGCGGAATGTGCGTTTGTCTTTTTGTTGTTGTTCCTGCAGGCCTCCGAGCACGCCTTGCCAGCGTCCTTCATGATCGGCGCGGGGGAGGCGCCGACGGGGATGATCCAGCAATGATAGCAGGCGCCTGTCAGATCGGCGAGCTCTCGTGGGCTCGTCAGGGATAGGCGCGCGAGGATGGCGATCAGGGCCAGCAGCGCTCCGCCTCACTTGCCCGCCGGCGCCTCGGTTTGCGACCTGAGGGAGCCCAGTTTGCTCTTATTGTCCTTGTCCTGGCCATCTCCTGGAGCCACCGTCTCGGCCTTGCGCTTGAGGAGTCCGGGGCCTGGCTCATCTCGAGGTCTGTCATCGCGCGCCGGCGGAAGCGCCTCGAAGCGTGCCCGAATGCGCGCCGAGAGCTGATCGGCCTGAAGAACTTGAGCCTCGCACAACGGGCACGACGTAACTTCTGCCAGCAAGACCCCTCTGAACGTGGAACTTCGTTGTGCCGGGAACGCGCCAGGGTGAAAGGAGTCGCGCGCATGGTAATAGGCAGAGTTACGGGACTCGAACTTCGACTCACAAATGACGCACTGGTTGGTGACGACGGCGGTGCCCAAGAGTGCCTTCATGCCACGGTGATTGTGAAGGTGCACCAGGAGCTGCCGCCTAGTTTCACACCTGCGATCACAGCCGCGGATTTCACAAACATGCGTGCCCTCAGAGTCCCTCTTGGTGCCTGTAGTGGGTAACATAGCCATAGAAGTAAACCCAGGTGGAGGAATGCGTGCACTAAGCCACCGCGCGCGCAAGCACTTCACATCAAACCTGAGAAACCAATCAGTGAGCTCGGGATCCTGGAAGAGGTTGAAGGGGGAGGAGCCGAAGTCCTGGATCATAGAGTAGGCCTGGTCGTCCTCATCAGCCAGGGACTTGATGTCCTCGACGAACCTACGTGCCCAGGGACAGGCCGCTTCAGTAAGTTGTTGATTTTCACATACGATATCGCGACCTGGTAGAGCTTCGCAACCCTCATAGTGCCTAACAAGGCCCCCCCACTCCGAGATGCGCGCGTCAGGATCCGAAACCCAACGTTGATGCCAACGAATGCGACGGGAACGATGCTCGAGCTCCAGACGACCGATGCGCCAATGCCTCAAGACAGCCTCATTAGGAACAGACTTCCTATGCGAGCCCGTGTCGAAAGTGGCGGCTCCTCGCATGGCCTCACGACCATATTTGATGACTCGCGCCTGCAAATTGTTCGTGTGGACGGGGGGGGGGGGGGGATAAACGCCTCAAGCCCAGAGACAGCCGGCCCCGAAACCTTACTTAAGAAGATCGAGCGCTCCTCAACGTACGGAACTTTAGCCTGTGTCCTGTGGCGCCCCACACTAGGGTAGGCCGTGTCGATTGCCTCCAGACGCTTACTCAACTCAGCGGCAAAGGAACAATCAGCCCGAATCGTGCCGCCTAGGTACTTGGCCATGTCGTCAGGGCCCCCTGCTAGCTGGATGTGTTTAGAGCGAGCCCTATGCCGACTAGCCTCAGACCCTGCACCGAAGAACACGAGGACAGACACGTTCTTGCTGGGGTTCAGCTTATAGTTATGAGCAAGGACGGCACTGGAGAGGATGGTGTCGAATGCGAGAAGTTTTTGACTAAGTTCCAGAGCCTCATCTCCTCCCTCTCCTCGGCTTATCAACTTAATTGCCCCGTCGTCCACAGAAACGTGAAAAGGCAGCTCCAGCTCGAAGTTACCTTCCTCAGTAGAGGCGTCCACTATGCACCGTTCAGCCGTGGGGTAGCCGCTCTGCGCATACTCGTGCTGAGCAACATCAAAGACAGTGCCACTATCACGAACAAAGATTTTGACTGCCCATGGGTCACCCTGCAGAGCACCGATGTGTGGACGAGCAAAGAAGAGGCCATCCGGTCCAACGAAACATACTGTTGCCATGCGAAACCGCTGCTCCCCGAACCTGACCTCATCCTCCTTCATGAACGATCCGTCGGCCTCAGAGAGTGCATCCCAAGAAGTGCTTCCAAACGCGTTAGTCGTGTCTTTGTGGTCAGTGATGTGCTGGAGCCCAAGACGTCGCTACCTCCAGGAGACAGACTGCTGCACCATCATCGTGGTTTCAAGGCGGCGTCTGGCGATACAGCCATGTGAGAAGTAAGGTTCATTATCTTTCTCGTCGGGACGAATACCAGTGGCCATGAAGGCTTTGCCGAAGGGGCGCAATATGTGGATGACCCTCTTCCACGTGATTGCAACGCCCAAAGAGAGATGCCATGAGGCTGGTGTGTGACCTAGTCTACGTATGCCATGCATCATGCTAACCAGGAGCGTACGAGTAGACTGGAGATCTATCTGCGGCGCCGTGAACCCAACACCTCTATATCTCTTAGAAGTCCTGCGATAGGGGTGGAACAACGTCCAGCAAACCTCAATCGGCAAGGACTAAAGGGGCACAGCTCGTCTTTTTCCTGCTTTCCGAAAATGGAACGCGTTAAGTTTGAGCTCCTGCTTGGCCCACGGGAACCCCTCCCGAGTCCAGGGACAACGATTGTCCTGAGCCTCGACGCCTGTAGCTGGGTCGTAGATAAACTCATCAACCTCCTTGGCCCAATCTATGATGTCCGCCTCCATCCCTCCTTCCCTCGCCGACATTTGTAGTCTATGCTGTAGGTCAGAGGCACAGGGTTTAGCAGCCACGGCTCTGCGATAATTACGCTTGCGGGGTCCAGTGCCACAGCCAGAGAGCAAACGGGCAAGACGGGCTGCCTCTGCTGGTCGTCCTTTAGCCACGGCCTCATTGAGCTCATGAGTAACATCCTCTCGCCACAAAACTCAACATCGACGACGTAGCTTTCGAAGATTTCGAGAAAGTGCCTGAAGCTTCAGCGTGGAGAGTCTCGATCGCTTCGAGCGCCTTGTCGGACGTAGCATGCAACTGGGACCTGATGGACCTACTCGTTGCCGAAACCTGGTGGAGGAGGAGGAGGAGGAGACGGTGGACAAGCTGAAAGACGAGGACCAGCAGCAAGATGAGGATGAACAGGAGGAGCAACAAGAGCACGAGAACCAGGGGAAGGCGGAGGTGGGGAAATGGCAGCGACGAGGAACGACGATGATCCAGAAACGTGGCCCGCGCTGGGGCGAGAGCACCATGCCGAGCGACAGGGGCAAAGCACCGATCCTGAAAGAAGACCAACCCTGCAGCGGAAACACACTTTCTATCGACAGACCAACAAGCCGTTGGGAAACATGATGATGTAAAGCATCAGGACTTCAACTCCTGGAGACGCGGCGCCCGTACTCGACAGTATCAGGGGAGAGGGGAGAGGTACTCATGTTGAATATACGTGGAGAGGGAGAGGCAGGGGGAGAAGGACTGGGAGAATCGAGAGGAAAAGGACGGGGATGTTTTGAAAGTCCACGCGACTGCTGCCCACATACACCCCCAGAGGTGGGCGAGCCCTCTTGGGGGTGACTACGGTCGTGGTCCTGTTCTTAGCGTGAAGTTGGGAATTTGCCTGTACACCTATACACGCTGAGTGCTCCGCACTTATCGTGCATCCTGCGTGGTTGGTTCTTGGCGTGTGTATCAGAGGGCTGTTTCGCCCGACACTGCTTAGCGTGTACGCCCCTGCACTGCTTAGCGTGTCAACGGCTTCGGTTTCGCAGGGCCCGAAATCACACACACACGCTAAGAATAGGACCATGGCCGTATGACTTCCGCAACTACACAATCAAAACTAGCCTAGCAAAGGAGCCAGAATGGAGGAACGCGATCAGACAAGCGCGTTCCACTACTCGCAAAGTAACTCGCAGATGGCCTGGATCCGCAGCGGGGGATCTACGATCTTCTGCATCGAGGCGCACCTGGCTTTTTCGGCCGTTTGCGCGTAGATTGTTTGCGAGTAGTGGGACGCGCTCGGTGAGCGATGGGTGAGAACGCAATGGCTATCGAGCGTAAACAAGACAGACGTAGACTGGACCCCCGACGTTGCGTTTTCTTTCACAACGTCGACCCCCATAATTAGGTATAGGCCTGGACCCCTTCTCTGGGACCGACGTTTCATCCAGAGTCTTTTTTTGACAGCCCCGAGGCCCGGGAAGGGCCCCCGGAGGCCGAGAATAGCGAAAAACCTCCCGCCGTGTTTTTTTCACAACGCGAGGAGGTCTGGGAAGTTGAGTAGCCGAAAGTGCCAGAGCGCGAGGGGAAAGCCCCCGCGCCCGATGCCCGCGGGCATGCGCAAAGCACCGGCACCTGGCGGCGGCACGGAGGCTGCGCGGAGCCCGTAAAGTCGCGCGCCTCCTCCCGGAGAGACTCGGGAATTCGCCGATCCCTTGGGGCTCTTCGGCGCGTGAAGACCCAAACCCCGACGTCGCGTTTTTGTTCGCAGCATCGACCCCCACCGGGTCTGGACCCCTTCCCCGGGACCGGTTTTTCGTCCCGCGACTCGTTTTGTTGACGGTCCCGGGGCCCGGTAAGGGCCCCCCGAGGCCGGGAATACGGAAAAACCTCCCGCCGTGATTTGTTTCACAACGCGAGGGGGTCTGGGAAGTTGAGTAGCCGAAAGTGCCGGAGCGCGAGGAGAAGCCCCCCCGTGTTTTTTGTTCGCGACTCGCAGGGGTCTGGGTGGTTGCCCCTCCCCGGACCTCGCCCCCAGGAGCTTGGTCCGGCCCGCTCAGGAGCAGGGGAGTGCACCACCCTGACTCCGGATCCGCCCTACTCTGGGGAAATTCGTAAGCAGGACTTGAAATTCCCGCCTTACTTTTCAAGCCCCGCTGATGCCAATTTCCGCCCCACTTTTCTGTTGCTGTTTCCGCCCTACTTTTGCGGAGATGTCCGCCCTACTTTATGCTGGGTGCAGAAATTTCCGACCTACTTGTTCGGCTTCTTATAGGTGGATTTCCGACGCAATTTTAAGTTGGAAAAAAACCAAAGTAGGGCGGATCTGGAGTCAGGGCATGGGTGTCGCACCGCGTGTCATCTCGGCTACACGTAAGAGCGACCCTGGGTAGGAGTGACCTTTGGTGCGCGGCAAAACGGGGGACGCGGGGTGGCCAAACCTGGGCGCGCAAGCCTCTGCTACCGCTTCGCGCTCAGCGGTCTGGGGACCCCATTGGGCCCGCACCAAAAGTCACTCCGGCGAATGGTCACTCTTGTGTAATCGATCATCTCGCCCAGGAGAGCTCCCGGGCTCACCAAACCGGCCCCCGAGAGCCATGCAGCAGGAGCTCGACCACAAGCAACCTTCCACAAGAAACCCAACCCTGAGACCCCAAGGACGTCCATGTTTTTTTTTTGGGGGACGCCACACTTTCCACGGCAAAACCATCGAAACCCAAGAAACCCATAGAGGCGAGCAGGGTGTTTATTGGCATGTGTTTCCAATGTAACGGGCCAAGTTGGCCTCAGATGGCCTCAAGATGACCAATGTAACGGGCCATGTTAAGATGGCCTCAAGATGGCCAGAGTTTGCCCCCAGACGGTCCAAGATGGCCTCAACAGAGCCCAAGAGGCCCCCCTTACAGCCCAAGAGAGCCCCAGGAGGGTCTCGAGAGGGCCACAAGGTAATGCGATCGCTTCTCCCCTGAGGGGATTGAGCGATTCCAGCGTTCTCGCCTTTTTCGGCACTTGACGCCTCAAGACGGCCCAAGAGGCCTCCAACACCAGCCCCCAGAGGGGCCCAAGACAGGGAAAGCGAGGGGCCCTGTGCAGCCTACCTCCCAAATGTAGCCCCCCAAAAATCGGAGCATCCCCCAGCGGGCCCCCAGACGCCCACAAAAGGCTCAAATAAGCAATGCCTCCACAGATGCCTCTGACCCTGGCACGGAGGCGGCTATAGGTCGACGGCCACTCGATCTATACCACGCCCGATACGCACTACAATCATCTTCCAGCAGGGCCCCAACATTATGCTTCTCCTCCTCCTGCTACGTATCCCTCTCCATCGCGCCTTCCTTTTCCTCCTCCTCGCGCGTAGCTGCGCGCCACGATGTCTTAGCTCCGCGCTCGCCCGCGCCGCAGCGAGGCTCGTGCCAATGGCGCGAGCGCAGCAGCCTGGGAAGTTGAAAGTGGCCCAGCGGCAGAGAACCGAGCTCGAGCGAAAGTGTGCAAGAGATAGGCAGCAGCGGGAAGATCAAGGACGTTAACACGCGGAGGGTCAGCAAAGAAATCGAAAGAAGCGATGGGACACTCAGGAAGACCATAACCGACAATGGTGGACCAGAGAGGCTTAAACCTCGCACATTGCGAGAAGAAGCGCTTGAAATCATCGCGGCCACCACATCCTAGAATACACCTTGCGGGCGCTTCATTAGTAGGAATTCGTTCGGAGGTGGTCCAGGCGCCAGCCAGCGTTTTCCAGACCGCTTGCGCGATGTGGAACGGCACTCGCTGCATCAGTTGCTGGTGCACCTGCCAGTCTACGGTGCGGATTTTCGCAGCCTTCTCAGGCCAGCGCACACGAAGACGGGAAACAAACTAGGTCTTTAGACTGGCTGGGTACAGCACAGCTCGAATTTCGGAACAGATCTGACATTGGATTTTGGCTCGCTTGGGGGGCGAGGGAGAAGCAGAAGCAGCATCAGCACTCGCGCAGGGAGGGCGGAGGAGAAGGCGAGCTTTCCACAGGCCCGCGGCTCCAGCAGCTTTTTCTCTGGGGATATACTCGATGCCTCGAGAGGCCAGACGGAGCTTAGCCACCAGTGGCTCTCCGCCCCAGACATCGGGAGATAAACGGCCAGCAGCAATATCAGCCAAGGATCATCTGTCCCCCGCCGGCTCTAGCTCACTACGCAGAGTCCGCCATTCGCGGTGTGTGATCAACGCCGCACGCATGAGAGCACTCATGCACATCGCCTGGACAGACACATGGGATGGGCCCCCCCATTCCGCCAGCTCAAACCATCCAGCTCTCGAGAGGCAGCAGACGGGAGCTCGAACAGGGACGAGGACAAAGCGCGCTCAACTCGAAACGCGGGGGCAGAGAGACACGGGGGATCAGAAGAGGGAGGAATTGGGCAACGTAAGAGAGGAAAGAGACACAAAGCCTATTGTACAGATATGCGGTGACCGCGGCAGGGCACTCAGCAGCACTGGTCGCAGAGGCACGCCTCGCCCACTTCAGAAGTGGGGCCTGCCAACTTCGAAATCCAGCGTCGGGTCCCAGAATAATACCAAGGTGCAGAGCAGCATCCACAATCTGAATTCCACCCCATTCTGGCAACCACGGTCGTAGCCAATCTCTGTTCTTAGCAACCACATCAGGAGGGAACTTCCCAATCAGCGGCACAATAAAGCATTTCCGAATGTTCAGTATCAGCCCAGCGATTCTTTCTCTCGCATCAAAGACTTCCTTGAAGGCCATCAGATAACGAAGTTCATGAACAACCCCGCCGACGTCATCTGCACACGCACGGGCGCAGCTCAGCATCCCAGAGGCAGAGTGCACCACCTCGTACATATGAACCAAGAACGGATGTGACGCCACCGCGTACAGCACCCTTGAGGCAGGGCACCCTTGCTGAACTCCGCTGGCGATGGGGCGGGGCACGCGCTTCTCCTGGCCTGCCGCGCCAAAACACATGATCCCATCGTAGATCGCCGCCAGAAACCACATCAAGGGCTCGGGCAACCCGAGACGTTCGAGAACACGAAACAGATATCCATGTGAAATGGAAGGGAAAGCCTGACCATAATCAAAGGTGACCAATCGCGACCGCGCGCCCATCTCAAGAACATTGAAGCCGAAATTCCGTCCAGGGACAAATCCCCTCTGAGTAAAGTGCACGAACTTACGCGTGGCCTTCCCGAGGCCGTGGATCACAACCGCAGTCAAACTCTTGTTGGAGGTGTTCTTGAGCCCCGATAGCCCCGTGGAGGCCGCATCTCGGGTCGTCGCCCCCTCGCGATCGTCATCCTCGGCCCCCTTCGGAATGAACGCGCCCCTGATAGCATTGAACGTCGGCGATAGAAGTCGCCCCAAGAGAAGCCAATCGAGAGCCTTTTCAAGGATGTGAGCCCCATAGGGATGTTCTTTCAACCCGCGTCAGGAACCCCGTCAGGCCCTGGAGCACTATGAGTGGCCGCCTCAAGTCTTCTCTGAATATGACACAGTTGGGGAGGAGGAGGATCATGAAGAGAAGGAAGAACGGGTCCATATTAGAAAAGTATGGGGTCGCCATTTCCTCATCAATAGGTCTAGCCGCAAAGACCTCCTTCCAATGCGCAGCTATCAACGATAACTTTTCACTCGGAGACGAGCTGGCCCCGCCGGCATGTCGAACAGCTGACAATGTCATCCTTCGATCGAAGGGCGGACCGCAGACGCGCGCGCAACCGCGCCTCGGAGGCGTCGTCGGAGCTTGCTTCTTTGTGTTTCAGTTCGAGCTTGCATAAAACAAGCTTCGAGTCCCCCCTCTTCTTTGTCAGCTACTTTCCGATGAGTTCGGTGCGATTCCAGCACATATTCATTCGGCTTCTTCAACTTGATTTCTCGGGCGATGGGGCCAAGCTCCAAGCGCTTGCCTCCAAGGGGGCGTGGGCCCAAAATCTTCTCCGCCAGGTCGGCACCCTGGCGCCGCAATTCTCTCGCGATGCTCTTCAGCACCACGCGGTGCGCAAACAGCTCGCCAGGGTACTTCTGGATCAAAATGCCCATAACGCGTCTGGCTGCCTCTCGAACCACGCGGGCCTGAAGTCCAGGGGCAGGGGCGGGGAGAGGCGCGAGCCCCTGGAGAGGTCCCAGATACGGAGAAGGAGGGCTCGCAATTCAGGATGTTCACCAACTGCTTTTGGGATGGGGCTTTCTTCTGCAGGTCGAGGGCGGCAGCTAAACAACTGTATATGAATTGGCGACTGGTCCGAAATCCCTTTCGAATCGCGGACATCGGCCATTTCTGAGCACTGACCCGAGACATAAAGCTGGTTCATCACCCGCCCAGGCAGCGAGACAAAGCATCTATCAATATACGTAAGTAGGTGCTGGTCACTAGGATGACGAGTAGGATCAGGAAGTTGCAATTCCAGGAAGTCCCGAAACATATCTTCCCAGGGTCGATTTCGCTGAGAATTCCAATGCGAGAACATGTCCTGCCTGGGTCCAAGATGATCGAGTGCATGGCGAGGGGGCTCCGCCCCGATATTGAAATCTCCTATCAAGACCACCATCCGCATCATGGGGCTTTCCGCCGCAGCAGCACGGCAGGTCTCAATCGTGCGGAATAGCTGCCTCCTCCCCTCCGCCCTGATGTTGTGATAGCGAATATTGAAATGAACCAACAATTTGTCATCAGAAAAAGAAATCTTAGTCATGAGCACCCGCCCTCTGATCACCTCCTCGCTGGTCACACTGGGCGCATGCGCCCCGAGATGAGCAAAGGGAGGAACTAAAGTCACCACTCCACCGGCGTGCCGCCAAGGAGGTGCCACCGACTGTCCATCAGCGACCTCTGGATTAGCACGTGGGGCCTCAGGATGGCCGCCATCTGCATCGAACGAGGAGGGCGAAGGGTCGTTGATGAAGGACGAGAACGAGTTGAAGGACAGGTGGGAGTGGAAGAGAACATCATCTAGCTCGGCTCGCAAGCCATGACACTCTTGCAGCGCAACCGCACTGTTTGCTGGGATATACTTGCGAAGGCAGGATAGTTTAATAGATATTGTAGAGCCCCTGTGATGAAACAGCGTGCGTGCGTTCCGAGATAAGAATGTCATCGCCCAGCTGGGTGCCCCCTCAGGCCCTTGCCATGAGCCAATCAGAGTGTCAGGAACTCCAAGTTGGGGAATCTGGCGTCTCGAATGCGTTCTGGAGCCGATTCTCGAGAGCGTCCTTGTCGATACCGATGGCCTGGAAGTTGGCGATGCAGTACGAAATGCCAGGAGGCTGACCCCCAGGAGAAACATCAACTTTAGCCAGCGGCTTCCAACTCGATGAAATTTCCCCCTTGCTTTTGTCAGAGAAGAACTTCGTGTCAGCTTTGAGCCCCAGGAGCTCACGCCTGATGATCTTGAGGGCAAGCTCTTTCTTGACTGTCGCAGGGTTCTTGTTCCCAGATATGAAGACCTCATGCATAGTATTGTTGGCATCGGCGGCCTGGAGACGACCCCAGAAACCATCAGCCTTTCGCTGGGCACCAAGCGTCTGTGCAGCGCGCCGAGCAGCGTAAGCCCTAGCACTACAACGTTGAAGAACAAAGCGGCGCCCCACAGGATCTCCTTGCACCTCATAGTCATCCACATCCAAGTTGCTGCGCTGAAGCCACGAGAGAATCCCTTGGAGCATATTCTGCTTCGGCAAAAGGCCCCTCGAGCGAACGATGATGATCGTCTCGTTGACCTCCCTCTCAAAGGACGGGTCAATCTCCTTCGGAGGTGGACGGTCTGCTTTAACTTCTCCGAGGCATTGTAGAAGATGCTGTACTTGACCTTCGAGCTTCGTGATTATGGAGGCGTGCTCGTCGACCGTCTTGTGCGACTCCGCGAAGCGCTGCTCCGTTCTCTTGGCCATCCCGTCATAGGAAAACTTGACAATCGTGGCGGGGTCCGATGAAGCAGATACCATCTGGTCGGCCTTGGCCTGGACGGCGTTGATCGCACGCAGCAGCTCGTCTCGGATCTCTTCCACATGGCCGTGCACTGATTCCAGCGAGAGGCCACCCTCAACTCGTCGAGCGGCTGACTTCTCCCATGGTTGATCTGAGCCGCTGCCAGGAAAGGTATAATAATGATTGCCAGCATCACCTGCACGACTAGCTTGCGGCGGCGTGTCTCCCACAGAACGCTTCTGCCCGCCAGTAGCATTGCCAGGCATCGCGGACTCCCTGGTGACGGATGCCAGGAAGAAGGATGTGGCTGGCCTCTGCCAGGTAGGGGGCGCGTCCCCCTCTGCAAGGGCACTCGAGCCCTCACCAAGTAATTACACCCTCAACGACCACGACAGAGGGTGGCTTTGGGCAACGGCCTTGAGCCAAAATGGCTACGTTTTTTTGGTTGTTCTTCTTTTTCTTTTTCTTCCTCCTCCTCCTCCTCCTCCTCCTCCTCCTCCTCCTCCTCCTCCTCTTTACTTCCTTCTCTTCTCCGAAACGGCCGCTCGTGTCCCGAAACAGCTCCCGCACGCGCCAGCATGGCCCTACAAGACGGTCCTGGAGAGCTCCGAGACGCCCAGCGAGGGCACCAAACGGCCTCGGACAGGCTCACGACAAACCCCGGATGCCCCCGCGAGGTCTCCGGGGGGCCTCCAGAGGATCCCCCAGGCCCGACTCTTCGACGGCGCCGTCCTCTGGCTCGGGCTCAAGCTCGCACTCCTCCTCCTCCTCCTCCTCCTCCTCCTCCTCGGGCTCGGGCCCGGGCTCGAGCTCGGGCTAAAACCCCGGCTCGGGCTCGGGCTCGGGGTTCCGACTCGGGGCGTTCCTAGCCTTCTGCCCGCCGACGCCCGCTCTAGGCCAGCCCAAAACCACCCAATAGCGTCATCGGACAACCCAAGAGGACCCCAAGGCCAGGCCAAGGAGCCTCCACCACGGGCCAAAATGCCCAAGCAGGCGGCCGCAGGAGCCCAAGCACAGGAGACCTCGACGGAACCTCGGGGACGGAACCTCGGGGCCTCTCCCGTCCGAGATGGCGATGGCCCCGTGAAGCTCCCAGGGGGTTCAGACAGTGCCCCCGCCGAGTTCCCAAGACAGCTCCTACAAGATCTCCAGACGCGCCAAGCTGGCCCAAGAGGGCCCCAGGAAGCCCTTAGAGAGGCCTCCCTTGGCCCCAAGGTGCCCACAAGACGGCCAAACGGAACTCATTTTGAGCACGGTTCTGCTTCCCCCCCACACACCTGACTCGTATGGCGATCTCAAGCCCGTGCCTTTGTTCAATGGCTCTGTCTAGCTTTCGGCCTCCGGGGCCTCCTCAGGACAGCTCTCGACTGAAATGGCTGCGGCATGAAGTCCGCAAGTGTGCATGTGACACGCTACAGACTGCAGTGCGGTGCGATAAGCGAGTAGCTACACGTGTCAATGACTATCAACAATCCCTCTGTACCCATCGGTCCGAAAAAGTAAATAGAAACATGAAATAGGAAGGCGTTGGAAGTAGATTGGGTCTCCGCCCGCACCCTGAAGAGGTCGGAACAGGTGAAGCCACTCGATCAGTGGCGTAGGAAAGCGCTTAAAGTAGATTGAAAGATGGGAATCCCATAATACCAACTTTCAATGACCAATGGGCACTGGATGTTTGCTTGCTTGTCGCGCAGTACCACGAGGCCTCGACGACAACGCACCCCCGAAGCACGGCATCCAGGATCTCAAGGGGGCCGGCGGTGCGGCGAAGGCCATTTA
>CAUYUJ010022096.1:22500-49790 GCA_963575745.1 Prorocentrum cordatum
TCCTCCCTCCTCTCGCCACTCCTTCCGCCTGTTCCTCCCCGAAGCGCAGGCGGCCCGTTCCACTCGCTGGTCGTGCTCTTCCGTGCCGAGCAAGCCGCCGAGCTGTTCGAAGCCGAGGCTCCGCAGTCCGCCCGCCCGGAAGTCGAGCGCCTGAGGGCCTCCTCCTCCTCCTCCTCCGCCTCCTCCTCCTCCTCCTCCTCCTCCTCCTCCTCCTCCTCCTCCTCCTCCCCCCCCCCCCCCCCCTCCTCCTCCTTCCTCTCCTCCTCCTCATCCTCATCCTCATCCTCCCCCTCCTCCTCTCCTTCTAGGCAGGGCAAGCGTCAGCTGCTGGGCTCTCCTCTTCCTATTCCTCCGCCTCCTCCTCCTCTTCTTCTCCCTCTCTCTCTCTCTCCTCCCCCTCCTCCTCCTCCCCCCCTCCTCCTCCTCCTCCTCCTCCTCCTCCTCCTCCTCCTCCCCCTCGCTCCTCCTCCTCCTCCTCCTCCTCCTCCTCCTCCTCCTCCTCTGCCTCCTCCGCCATATCCTCCTCCGCTACGTCGGACAAGCTTCAACTGCATGGCTCTCCTCCACCTCCTCCTCTTCCTCGTCCTCCTGCTCCTCCTCTTCCTCCGTAGCCATTTAGCTCAAAATGCTTTGTTCCACAAGGGAACACGTGGTTACCGCTAGGCCACGGCTAGATCCGCTCCGCTGCGTCAGCCTGCCCAGGCGGCGCAGCATCCATCCTTCATTCACAGCCAAGGGCAGCCAGGCCCTGCAAGACTCAGTATGCTGGTGCGCATGGCTATGTGTTTTGTCCTCACGACGGCTGTCATTACAAGTGGTATTGGAAGAAGCATACTCGCTGCTGGCAGCGCAGTGAGTTTTTGCGTCCCGTGGGAGGTCATCCCCCACAGCGAGACGCAGGTGCATGAAACTACGGCCCCCCCGCGTTGGGCAATGCCGCCGCGCCCAACAAGCAGGTCAGCCCGTTCCGCAAGCCCCCTGGCCAATGTTCTCCAGGCGGCGGCACATCCATCCTCGCCAACGGCTCCATGCACCCTTTCGCACCCACCACGGACCAGCGCGTGGAGGCGCGTCTTCAACGCGTACGTACCTCAAGCCAGCTCTCAGCTCGGGGCCAGCAAGCGAGCAACTCGTCCCGCCCAGCCACATCAGCCAGCCGCGAACTCCAACCTCGAGCGAGAGCGTGAAGCACAACGGTCGGCAGTGGCAACACGCAAGGCAGACGAGGCTCTCGAGAAGGCCCTTGCTCATGAGCAAGACTGTCTCCAGTGGTTGGCGCGAGCACGCGAGACTGCCCCGACTGCGGCGCAGGATGCAGCCGATGCACGTCTGGCTCATGAACAACACCTGGAGAGTAACCTCAAACGTCTCAAGCAGCAGCAGGAGCAGCAACAAGACGAGAACTCCAATGACGGCAAATCAAAGCTCAACCTGTCGGTCTTCCTGACGGAGGGCAGCGACCGCGACACGAAATTCGAGTGAGAGGACGGTGGCGCTTTCGACTTCTCCGAAGTCGACCTGTCCCCTGAGGGCGTCACTGCTTGGCAGAACCACAGGAACACCCTGGCGAAGGAGATCTAGCAACTCATCAGTCAGGCAGTCGGCCCAGCTGCTGCGCAGCTGGGCGCTCGCAGGAAGGAATTCAACGATTCCGAGGCTCGTATGGCGACCAAACGTCGCCGACTCGGAGGTCAATGGGGAGGCGCCGGCAGCCGGCGAAGCGCGCGATGCTGAACCAGAGGCAAACTGATGGAGGAGCTGCTGAGGAGCCCGCTCCCGCGGCCAAGGCGCCTGCACCGCCAATGGCGCCGCAGCCCGCGGGGGCCCCAGCCAAGGCGCCCTCCTCCACGTCCTCTCCCCCAGGCCTTGCCAGAGCGGGTCCAGAAGCTCCTGGAGAAGGCGCGATCTGGTGTTCAGCCCAAAATTGAATCATTTGTAAGCAAGGCTGCCACGAGTTCACAGGAAACTCGAGGGCAACGCAATTCGGATCTATCCCAGACCCAGACATGAGCAACCCGATGTACGTTTAAGAGTTCGCCGTATGTCATTGTACTATCTCTCGGCGTGGGGCTAGAGGCGTGCCGCAGTTTTTGCCGAGAGCGACGTTGACATTGCCAGCATTCCAGAGACCCACGTCTTGGCCAGTGACACTCGGACTAGTTTGAATAGATTTAAACAGCATCGGTGGCATGGGATTGTATCGCCAGCATACCCTACGGCCAAGTAACAAAACACAAGGCGTATGGTTCTCGCCATTCGGCAGCATCACTCATGGACTTCAGTTCGTTACCTCTCTGGTGACCCAATTAATGCGATTGGTCTTGTGAGCGTTGGTGAAAGTGCAGATAGCAGTAGTCCATTGGCTTCCAAACATGTTGTTGCCCTGGAGTGGAGACTGTCTAGAGTATCCGTCATGGTGGTTGGTGCTTATCTTACTGTTTCTCGGACCTAATGGCCCATGCAACGTGGGCGAGCTGCTCGCGATAGCAGCCTTGATTTCAAACCACTGTGGTCCTTGGGTCATCATAGGCGATTTCAATTCCACGCCTGTGGAGCTTGCTAACTGGATGCGCAGGTGGAACGGACATGCTTATTTCCCGACAGGCATCGCCCACACCTCCACCAGAGGCAAAGGCTCGCGCATCACCGACTACGCCATCGGATCGTTTGATTGTTGTTCCTGTTTAACGTGATTCGGTTCATCAATGGCGATCATTGCGGCGTGGTTTTGGAGATGAATATTGATTCACAGTGCGCCGCTCGCCGTTGCCAAGCGAGATCCAGGCAGACCCTGACAGCAAGGGCTCACGAAAGAAGCTCGAGCTCGATCTCAGGCGCCAGCAGAACCACGCGCATCATGAACAGCAGGAGCAGCAGCACGACACAATGAACGGGAATGCCGGCACCGATGACGAGGATATTTTGGCTCAGCCTCAGGTCGCTCATAATTTCCTTCATTTTCCAGAGGGTGCTCGCAAATGCCCGCGCTGAGATTTCTCTGACTGTGATTCGGGGGCTCTCCCGCGCATGTGGCAGACGCATACCAGCGAGACCAACAACGTCAAGACCAGCAAGCACGACGACGACTGCGATCCCTAGCAGAATCTTCAATGGTCCGCTCATGATCTGGACGAGTTGTGGAATGCCATCGAGAGTCGTACATTACCGCATTCTGCCAGATCGGATCCAAAGCAGTTGTTCGTATCTGTATGGTCCTGGCGCCGCTGTAACTCTGGGTGCAGAATATGGCTTGTTTTCGTCAATTGTCTGGAGAGGTGTTGCACGCCATGTCCTGGGCGCACCATCAGAGCGAGCGCGGCAGTGCTACGGCCGAAGAGAGGCCCCTGCGTTTAAGCCGGCGCCCATGTCGCAGACCACACCAACGCGCTCGCATGCGGACACTTCAATCAAATGGCGGCTGCAAGTTTCAGGGTGGACCAAGGAGCTCATCAGAGTCACTGGTGGTGCGGAGTGCATCGCTCCACGTACGTTTGCCGCTCCCGCTGAAGACGGCGGGCCAGCCCCCCTCCTTTTTGCCGAGCAACGGTATCGGACAACCGAAGGTCAATATCGCACCGAGAAGAGACTTCTCGGTGCGCAGATTGGCGCAGGCACCAGCTGACACGCCTCTATCTGGGCACGGCAGAGTCGCGGGCAGAGACAGACAAGACTGGGCCAGTTCCGCCCTGAATGTACATAACCTCTCGCGCGACGCTCTCAGCGCGATGGGAAGATCAGCAACCGAGATTGCTCTGGCGCCTGAGAGGAAATCCGCCAAGGAAAGTTATGCAGTATTTCGAAAGCGGGTGCGTGATCCTGTTGAGCATGGATGTGGCAAACTTCGCAGCTGCGTCAAGCCCAAGGCCCGAATCGAGACGGAGCGCCGCGACCTTCCTGGAAGCTCTACGAACCTGAAGGACGTTCTCATTCAGAAGAGCTCTTGGTGGCAGCAGAAATGGGCTTCGAAGATGTCATCGGTTCAGCGTGTTGTTCTTTCACCTATTGCGACAAGCACATCAAGGATATCATGATCAGCTAAGGCCAGAACTCCAGCCCGAACAAGGCCATCGCAGTCAAGCAGATCAACTCCAAAAGGTCGGCGGGCGTCGAGCAGCTCGGTGGATCGCTCAGATACCTCCCCCTTCGGGCGTCGCACATCTCACTGCCGCCCTCAACAATTGCGATCGTCGAGGAGAATGGCCATAGCAAATTCGGTCTGCTGTCGTGGCCCTTTTGAGGAAAGACCCAGGCTCTGATCGTTCTATTGGATTGCTACCAGACTTGATTCGCCTGTGGAGTTCGGCCAGGCAGATTTATCCTTCTGAATGGGTTGACCGCATGGCAGGCAAATGGGGCCATGCCACCCGCGGTTCTTCAAATCTTCGCGTGGGTTTGCTCAGGGTCTTCGCGGACGAAGCTGCGCGCATGGGGCCCGAACGTACTGCGTCAGCCAGCCTGCTGTGGGACATCGGCAGTTTCTATGTCTCGCTGGAGTGTGAGCGGCTCTTCGAGCAGGGCCTGGCATTGACATGTCCACCGCTTGCCTTGCTCGTGGAAGGCCTTTCGCACCTCGTTGTTCGGATATTCCGGGAGAAGAAGTGCCACGCCCTCCCTGTCCAGGCGCACGCTGTATGCGTATGGCTCCGTCATATTCCTCTCGCAGGCACTCACCAAATCTGAGACTCTCTTGGGCAGGCTGCGTAACAAGGCGCACTTGGAGCAAGATCATCGCGGGGACAACAATCTGACTAAAGATATTGCACGTAAGCTGGCACAGCACAGTACTCACATTACGGTAGCACGCAAGCTGTAGACCTCGGCGCCGATAGAGGCACGAACATGCGAGCACGTCCTAAAGCAGCATCAAGACGAGCAGCAGCACGGAAACAAGTCAGCAAGGCACGCGAGCTTGTGGGAGCGGGTCGCACTGGCAAGCGCGCAGCACGCAGAGTCAAATCTCAGGGTTGCTACGCCAAAGTACAATGCGATGCAGCAGTGTATAGCGTGAGCCCTTCGACATTGCAGGCTTGGCGTCGAGCTATTGGAGGTACTTGTGCCAGCTCCATTTGTGGACGTTGCCTCGATACTCTGTTGCAGCTTGAGCTGGGCGGCAAAAACCCAGCCATCTCACAGGTATCTAAAATGCTCGATAGCTGGATGGTCATTCCGTCCTCTGGAGAGGAAGCACGCGCATTCGCAGCACGCGACTGGAGTACGCACGCCTCGCAGGCCAAGGAGACCCCAAGCACCGTTGGCGGAAGGTCAGTGGGCCCGCAATGGCCGTCGTGAACACCTTGCTTGCCATCAACTGGGACCCCGTCGGGCACTGGCATTGGGTATTCAGATCGGGGCAATATTTGTCAGGCTTCTCCAGAGATCCTCCAAGCGCCCCCCCTCGATATGGATGATCTACGACTGGGCTGAGCCGAAACAATACAACGTATACTTTGGAAATGAGCCACCAAACATTACGAACGCGATGACGTATGAAATGGGATCGTCTTGGCGGACGTACGACAGCAGCTACGACGATCTAGAGATCGAGAAAAACATGCTTGGGCAGGTGCTCTGGTCACTGCATGCTTTTGGGGCCAATTTCCTAAAACGAGAATTCGGGACGCCATCGATCCACCAGATGTTTCAATCGTTTTTGTTCGCTGCGTCAGCGGCCAGCCTGAGACCACGTTTCATCGAATTTGGGAATGTTCTGCGGACTTCAGCCTCTCCCCGGCCACCCGCAGCGAGGAACACGCGCACATAGCACGTACACAAGTGGATTCTCAACCGTCGGTATGGTTGCGGGGTCTCACACCAGCTTCATGGGCACAAGCATCTCTGCCGCCCGGCGAGCCCGACATTTTCGTGCACTCGCACGGCGAGTTCCCAGCCGATGCAGACACCATCGTCGGCGCAGGGGACGCCTTGGGAGGAAACTACTCTGCTCAGGCTAGGATTCGGAGGGTATCTTTGGCTTATATCGTGTTCCAGAGTTTCGACATCGACAATCCCGATCCCGATCCCGAGCTCACGGCTGCGAAGGTTTCTACGGGAGTCACATGGGGAGCCCAACTCATCAACCACAAAGAAATGATAGCTTTCTTGAGGTTCCTGGAGGAGGCCGCCACGGGCGGCCAGCTGGTCTATGCCACGTACTCGTCCTACGTTCAGAAGAATGCTGCAACGGTTGTCTGGGATCTCTTTCCCGACGGCCATCGGAACGAATGGCGAAGAATTCAATTGCTGCTTCGATCGAAGCCGACGGTCATTCTCAAGATCGAACCGCACATGACACCAAAGCTTGCGGCCGAGCAGACGGCCAAGAGAATACAGTTGCAGGCGGGGGAGGTGGAAGCTGTTCTGATTTCTGGGCCCTTAACCCGAGCTATTCGAACTCGTGCTTCAGAGATTTTCCTCTCGAGGTTCTTGGAGGTCCCTGGAGGTATTCCTGAGGGACAGTCTCGAATTAGGAAGGAAGCCAGAGCCAAGCAGCCTTCCCCTCCTGCTCCTCCTCCTCCTCGTGATTTCAACCCTCGCCCGAAGCTAGCTAAGCAGCTGCGCGTCATAATAAGCATCATCATCCTCATCGTCAACATCAGCATCAGCATCATCAGCATCATCATCAGCATCAGCATCAGCTTCATCATCACCCTCATCATTATCAGCAGCATCATCATCAGCATCAGCATCAGCTTCATCATCACCCTCATCATCACCATCATCATCATCATCATCATCATCATCATCATCATCATCATCATCATCATCATCATCGTCAACATCAACATCAACATCATCATCAGCATCATCACCAGCATCATCATCATCATCACCATAACTATCACTATCACCATCACCACCATCATCATCATCAGCAGCATCATCATCAGCATCAGCATCAGCATCAGCATCAGCATCAGCATCAGCATCAGCATCAGCAGCAGCAGCAGCAGCATCATCATCATCATCATCATCATCATCATCATCATCATCACCATCCCCCTCCTCCACCTCCCCCTCCTCCACCTCCATCCACATTCCGAATCGTCATTACGCGCTCCCACTTCTCTCGCTTTCGCCAGAGACAATACGAAATACAGAGCCGGCTGTTTCTGCAGAGACGGTGCTCGTCGGCGCTAGAGGCTGCAGCGCGGGAGCGATACGCGGCGCATGCCGCGCTCAAGCGGGCAGAGTGCCGCCGTCGCCCGAGCGCCGCGCAAATGTTCCCTGACGCGGGCGCCCCCGCGGGGGCAGGGCGCACGCTCTGCGTCCGCCGGGCGTCGGCAGCGAGCCCGCGCCCGAGAGAGCGACGCGCCGTCTGCGCCCCCCGTGCCGCGCGGGCTCCTCTTGGGCATCGTGCTCCCGCTCGGGCGCTGCGCCTCGCCTCCCTCGCCACGACGTCCAGGCGGGATCTGCGCGCCAGCGAGCGGAACGCGGTCCTCGCTCGCCGCCTGCCCGGGGCCACTCCCTGGGCGGCGACACCGCGTCCGGGGCCCCCCGTCGTCGGGGGAAAATCCGTGCGCCACGGGGCACGCCCTGCCGGCCAGCCCGGGCCGCGTGCCCGGCGGCTCGCGACCTGGCGACCTGGCGAAGACGCCCCGCCCAGTCTTCCGGAAAGACGTGTGGCCGCCCTGCCCCTCGGTGCGGGCGCGCACGCGGGACGCGCCGACGCGCCGGGGGAAATTGGCCACTCCCTGGGCGCAAAATCGGGGCCCTCGAGCGCATCCGAACCAGGGCGGGTCTCCTTTCCGCTTTACGGCTGGGGGCCGCGCATCGGGGCCCCAGCTGACATAATGCTGATCCTCCTCCTCCTCCTCCATAATTATCTTGATGTTAACAAAAAACGTTTGACACTGCCAATCTTACTATGCTTTTCTTATAGGCCTTATTCTGCTGATTCGTATGTTTCTGAGTCGTCGCAATATTATACAATTGTTTGTTTTTCGTGCTGGTATGGTTCGTAGAAGTGTTATTATTCGTACTAGTAGTGTTCGTAACATTACGACTACTACTACGACTACCACTACCACTACCACTACCACTACCACTACCACTACCACTACCACTACCACTACTACTACTACTACTACTACTACTACTACTACGACTACTACTACTACTGCTACTACTACTACTACTACTACTACTACTACTACTACTACTACGACTACGACTACGACTACTACTACGACTACGACTACGACTACGACTACGACTGCGACTGCGACTGCGACTACGACTACGACTGCGACTACGACTACGACTACTACTGCTGCTGCTGCTACTACTACTACTACTGCTACTACTACTGCTAATACTAGTACTACTACTACTACTACTACTACCACGACCTACTACACTACTACCTACTACTAATACTACTTACTACTACTACTACTACTACTATTACTACTAGTACTATTACTACTACGAACACTACTACTAGGACTAGTACTAGTACTACTACTACTACTACTACTACTACTACTACTACTACTACTACTACTACTACTACTACTACTACTACTACTACTACTACTACTACGACTACACACTACTGCTACGAAGACCACAACTACTACTAACTACAACGACTCCGACCACTACGACGACGATCGGCAACTACTCCTACCACTACGGCAACGACTACTACGACTACGACTACTACGACTACTACTACTACCACCACTACTACTACTACTACTACTACTACTACTACTACAACTACTACTACTACTACTACTACTACTACTACTACTACTACTACTACTACTCCTGCTGCTGCTGCTGCTGCTGCTGCTGCTGCTGCTGCTAGCTGCTAGCTGCTACTGCTAGCTGCTACTGCTACTGCTACTGCTACTGCTACTGCTACTGCTACTGCTACTGCTACTGCTACTGCTACTACTACTACTACTACTACTACTACTACTACTGCTGCTGCTGCTACTACTTCTACTACGTACTACTACTACTACTACTACTACTACTACTACTACTACTACTACTACTACTACTACTACGATTGCCAGTACACTTCGTAGTGTTCTTCGCGCTAGTCATACTCTGATGCCCCGTATTACTAGTACTATTACTGAATACACGTGCCACTCGTATTATTCGTGCAATTATGATTCTTAGTCTTATATGCGTATTCGGTGTCTTCTTCATCTTCGTAATAGTCGTCATAGTATTAATGTTAGTGTGATTCATAATAACAACATCATCATCATTCGCATAATCAGTGTTGTTCATTGTGTTGATACTGGCATGCTCATGATGAGGCTGATGATGATGCTGCTGCTGCTGACCATGATGATGCACATCAGCATAATTCGCATCACTTGTTCTGTTACTGCAATGTTGCAATATATGTAAAGTAGCTCGTATAACTACTACGCTTTCTCACGATTATGAATTACGAATACTATTGTCGCTCGCACTATCAATCCTCGCTCCCCCTCCTGCTCGTCCTCCCCCCTGCTGCTCCTCTCCCCCCCGAAACGCTCCCTGCAAGATGGGCCGCCTGGTGGGCCGCCTGGGCCGCCTCGAACGTGGTCTCGTACCCAGAGCCGGCGCCCCGGATGTGGAACTGGAACGCCTGCGCCTCCTGCGCCCTGCGACGGGGGGGGGTAGGAGGAGGAGGAGGAGGAGGAGGAGGAGGAGGAGGAGGAGGAGGAGGAGGAGGAGGGGAGGAGCGAGGAGGCGGAGGAGGAGGGGGGGAAGGGGGAGGAGGAGGAGGAGAGGAGGCGGAGGAGAGGAGGAGGAGAAGGAGGAGGAGGAGAGGAGCAGGCGTATGGATGAAGAGGAGGAGGAGAGGAGGGGGAGGGGGAAGGAGGAGGAGGAGCGAGGAGGAGGAGGAAGGAGGAGGAGCAGGAGGAGGAGGAGGAGGAGGGAGGAGGAGGAGGAGGAGGAGTGGGAGGGGGAGGAGAAGGAGGAGGAGCAGGAGGAGGAGCAGGAGCAGGAGGAGGAGGAGGAGGAGGAGGAGGACGGGGAGGGGGAGGGGGGAGGGGGAGGAGGAGGAGGGGAGGAGGAGGGAAGGAGGAGGAGGAGGAGGAGGAGGAGGAGGAGGCGAGGAGGAGGAGGAGGAGGAGGACGAGGAGGAGGAGGGGGAGGAGGAGGGAGGAGGAGGAGGAGGAGGAGGAGGAGGAGGAGGAGGAGGGGGAGGGAGGAGGAGGAGGAGGAGGATGGGAAGGAGAAGGAGGAGGAGGCAGGAGGAGGAGGAGGAGAGCGGAGGAGGAGAAGCTCTGCGAGAGGCTGGTGCCTGTCAGACTCTGGGAACGAGGCCCCGGGCCTGGCGCGCATTGATGAGGAAGGAGAAGAAGGTGGCCCGTCCACCGGGGCGCTTCTGGAAGGGACAAAGGCCTCCTACCCCTTCCTCTTCCTTCTCCTCCTCCTCCTCCTCCTCCTCCTCCTCTTCGCCGTCGCTCTCCAGGTCCTTCAGGACCCAGGCACCAGGTATGGCGCGCAAGATGAGGAAGGAGAGGAGGGTGGTCTTTCGGGGGGCCTCTTGCACTTGGAGGGAAGGCTGGCACGGACGCAGGACGAGGGGCTTGGGACGGGAGGGTGTGCTGCAGCATCGCTGATTGCATTATGGCTTTTCTCTGTGCCTCCTCTGTCTCCTCGTCGCTGCCCTCCTGCTCCTGGCTGTCCTCTTCCTCCACCTCCTCCTCCTCCTCCTCCTCCTCCTCCTCCTCCTCCTCCTCCTCTTCCTCCCCCTCTTCCTCCTCCTCCTCCTCCTTCTCCTCCTCGTCCTCGTCGTCGTGCTCCAAATCCTCCATGGCAGTGGGGGGAGCGGTCCTGCCGGCGTCGGCGTAAAGCTGCCTCCACACGGGCACGATGCGGACGCGCCCAGACAGACTGCGGCCCCCAGCGCGGATGTCCCCCCACTGCTCGTACTTACCTGAGACTCCTCCGCCCTCCTCTTTCCACCTCCACCATCTCCTCCGCCGCCCGTTCGTCGTCGTCGTCCTCCTCCTCCCTATCCCCCCCTTCCTCTCCTCATCCTCCTCTCTCCTCTCCTCCTCCTCCTCCTCCTCCTCCTCCTCCTCTGTCTCCTCCTCCTCCTCCTCCTCCATCCATCCCTCCTCTCTCTCTCTCTCTCTCCAGTCTCGGCTCGAGAGCGCTGGGCGCTCAGAACGTAGCCAAGACAAATGACCTTCCGCGCCGTCCAGCCCAATGAGACTGTAATCGTATCACTAAAGCGGGACCCCCAGGGCGAACGCCTTCTGGCCGAGGGTCCGGAGGCGGCGGTACCGAGGGACACCTGTCCTGCATGCAGCCCGCGATGCCGGCCAAGAGGCTCGCGACGACCCCTTATCCAGGATCCCGACGAGGACGCTGGCCCCGTCGGCGACCCGACCGAAGACCTGGGCGACGGGGGAGGCCTCGCGCAGAAGCGCAACGCCCAAGGGCGACGCACATGCCGCAACTGCACGACACACAGACTGGCTCACCACCAACGCAAGGACATCCTCGACCGCATCCAAGGCACCGCCCAAAGGAGGCCACACCGTGGGGCGGAATGCAGGAGGCGCTCCGAAACCGTGTAGACCGATGTGTCGCACGGGTGCCGGACGACCCGCGGTGCCCCGGCCGCGCCCCGCCACCCCGTGCCACGCGCAGCCAAGACGCGACATGCAGACGTCAGCGCGAAGCCTGCAGCATCTGTCTCGCGGCGTGGGAGCACGCGCGCTGGGCCGGGGCTGCAGAGCGCAGAGCCTCCAGCAGACACCCCTGCGCTGACCGCGGGGCGCACCCCGTCACCTGCACCCGCCCTCCGCGCGGCGCCGCGGCGGCGGCGGCGCGCCAGCAGACGCAACGGATCCTGCAAAGCTGGCCCGACTGCAGCAGCAGACGCCGCGCAGTCAAGCCTGGATGCGAGCCGCCCAGGCGCCGGACATCCTTCGCCGCCGCGCGCCGCCGCCGCCGCCGCCCCCGCCAGGGAGCCCCGCTGAACGCCGGCATGCCGCCGCGACCACCACTGGCGACGGCGGCAGCTGACTCGCTGACGTCCCAGGAGCCCCAGGTCCCGCCAGGGGAGGCGTCTCCCGACGACGACTCCTTCATGGACCAGACACGTCCGACGACGACCTCCATCGGCCAACCCGCGCGGAGGGCCAAACCGACGCCGCCTCAACGCCGCGCGGCAACCACAAGACACGACGCACAGTGACTGCATGCACTTGGCTCAGTCTAGATAGCTCTGGACACAGTCATCGCCGTGGGCGAAGGAACGACGGGGGCAGACGTGCACGCGACTGCGCGCAGCAGCACGTCGACGTCGACCACGACGGCTCAAGCGTCCACGTCGGCCACGACGTCGAACAGTACTCGCTCGCCGCCACGGCGGACGCCGTCGCGACCATCGATTCCATCCTCGGAGCTATCACCAAGGCAGGCACTGTCAGAGGCCCCCTCTTCCTCCTGCGCTGGGCGCGCAAAGTGGCGGCAACAGAAGGAGAACGGGACGTGGGCGTCAACGCTCCTCCGCTCCTCCTCCTGCCTCCTCCTCCTCCTCCTCCTCCTCCTCCTGTTCCTCCTCCTGTTCCTCCTCCTCCTCCGCCTCTTCCTCCTCCTCCTCCGCCTCCTCCCTCCTCCTCCTCCTCCTCTCCTCCTCCTCCTCCTCCTGCCTCCTTCCTCCTCCTCCTCCTGCCCTCCGCCTTCCCCTACCACCTCCTCCCCCTCCTCCTCGTCTTTCCTCCTACCTTTCCTCCTCCTCCTCCTCCTCCTCCTCCTCCTCTCGTCGTCGCCCTTCCTCATCCTCGTCGGTCGTCCTCCTCCTCCTCCTCCTCCTCCTCCTCCTCCTCCTCCTCCTCGTGCCCACCTGAGGCCGCGTGCGAGTCGCCTCGATGGTCCTGGACCCGCATCGAGAACGGGCGCAGCGTCCTGTTGCCCGCGCCGTTCGGGCCCACGGCGTTGCGCCGCAGCGGCACGACGCGCACCACCCGGCCGCCCAGCCACTGGCCACCGAGGGCCAGGCTCTCGATGTACAGGCCGCACGGGCCGTTCCCGAGGGGCTGCAGCGAGGCGTTGAGCTCCTTGGGCGCTGCGTCGTGGGGGGGCGACGGGCCCAGGCCCCCTCGAGTCGTGGCATGCAGGAATCACGACGGGTTTTTTTCTGCCAGCTCTAACCTCTGGGGGCCCTTGCCGGGCCCTCGGGGCCGTCAAACAACGACTCGGAATGAAAAGGTGGCCCCGGGGAATGCTGGCGGCGCGCGCAAGGGGGTGGATGGAGGGGGGCGGGCTTCTTAGAAGGAGGCTGCTTCTTCGTCGAAGGCGCCGGCCTTACGCCTATAGAGAAGGCCCGCGCCTTCTAAGGAGCAGGGGTGCTTCTAAGAGGCCCTCCCCCTCCCCCCGCCCCCCTCTGATGGGCCTGTTTTCCACCGCCACCACAACCACCGCCACCATCAGTTGGAGGGGGAGGGGGTCCTCTTCCTGCTCCTCCTCCTCCTACTCCTCCTCCTCTTATTCGTCCTCCTCCTCCTCCTCCTCGTCGTCCTCCTTCCCCCCTCCAACTTACCGTAACATCTTTCCCGTAACATTAGTAGATATTTTGAATTTGTGTAATGTAATTGCAAAATATTATTGTAATGACCCAAAGTAAACTGATAACAGGACCTCAAACTAAGCGAGAACATATGTAAATGCAACAGAACAAAGCAGTGAAGGACATGAACACATAATCATATTATACTTCAGACAATATGCACCACTACAAAATAATAATATGAAGTGAATCTCTGATTATTTATTTAATAATTAAATATTTATGTGTTTATGTATGTATTTATTGATTTATTTATGGATTTCCTTGTTTATTTCGGTTTAAGCCTGCGGCTGGTACCCGATGGATTACGGTTCTGTGATGCCATGCGTTTTCCAGAGTCTCAATTCAACGGAAACGCATCCACGAACCGCAACCTCGAGCGCAGCATTTAGTGCGGCCCCGCAAGGGCGAGGCGCCGCCGCCTCGCGCCCCGCGCCGTCTGCTTAGCGGCTGGCGCCGCGGCCGGGCTCTCAGCTGCCGCCGCCGCGCCGCCAGAGGCTGCCTCCGACTCGGAGGAACCCTCGGCCGCCGGCGGCCCCGTCAAGGAGGCGGCGGCGGAGAGCTCGGCGGGCGCGGGTGCGAGCTCTGGCCCGGAGCTGGCGGCGGCTGAGCGCCCGGCGCAGGGTTCGGCCGAGCGGCCGCGGCCGCGGCCGCGCCGCCCTGCTGCTCCTGCTGCCCGCCCGCGGCCGCCGCGGGTGCCGCCGCCGCCGCGGCCCTGCGCCCGCGCCACCCCAGAGCCGCGCCTCGGCGCTGGCGGAGGCTCGGCGCTGGAGGAGCTGTCGTCCAGCGGCCTGGCAGGAGCCGGCAGTGCCATCTCGGTGTCGCTGTCGCCCCTGTCGTGGAGCGCCATCGAGCTGTCGTCGTCGTCGTCGTCGTCGTCGTCGTCGTCGTCGTCTTCCGGCGCTCGCGCCCGCGCTTCACCGCCGCGGGCTGCTGCGGCCAGCGCCGGGGAGGGGAGCGACTCCGACGGCGCATAGGGCAGCTGGTTTTCGATCGCCTGCAGAAGACGGCTCCGCAGCGCCGGCTCGAGGCCGTTCCTCGACAGCCTGGCGGCCCCCAGCGCTTCCCGGAGCTGCGGCACCGTCATATTCTCGTCGCCTGCTTTATCGAGAACGGGATGCCAACTGGCCCTGGCTCCGCCGCATGCTCGACCCCCGCCTGGGCCGCTCGGCCCCCCGGCCCCCTCCCGCTGCAAAGACCCTCGATGTCGCACGAGGGCGCGCGTCTGGCGCGGCCGCGGGAGCTAGACGCAGGCTCTGCAGCTGCCGGGGGCATTGGAGCTGCCGGCGCTGGAGCTGCCGAAGTAGCAGCCGGAGCCGGGGCCAGCGCCGCACCGAGCGCCGTCACCGCGCTCAGAGCCGCGCTCAGCGCCGTGGTCAGCGCAGCCAGCGGCGCTGCTACTTCTAGCGCGATCCCTGCTGCTGCTGGTTCTGCAGCCAGCGGCGCTGCTACTTCTGGTGCGAGCCGCGCTGCTCTGGCTCCTGGTGGTGGTCGGGCTGCAGCTGCTGGTGCTGGTGCCGCAGCTGCTGGTCCTGCTGCTGCTGCTGCTGCTGCTGGTGCCACAGCTGCTGGACCTGCTGCAGGCCTCTGCCGGCCCTCCGGCGGCCGGCCCGGCCGCCCTTCAACCCGCCGGCCAGGGCGCCGCTCTGGATTCCATGAGCGCCGCACCTCCTCCAAAGCCTCTGCAGGAGGCATGGGCTGGCGCCAGACCTCAGGAGCTGCTACGAGAGGCTGATCATCACCCGCGTCGCCGCCCTCATGGCGATCCACTGGCTGCCCCACGCCTCCGCCGCGTCGCCGGTCCGAGGCACGAGGCAGAGCAGCTGCAGCACCCGCGCCTCCGCCACGCCGCCGGTCCGGGACACGAGCCGTAGCAGCGCCGGCTGGTAAGCCCGCGTCGAAGTCGACTTGCACCGATCGATGCCGAGCAGGAAGGGCGCCGGCGTCCGCCGTGGCTGCGCTGGCCCGCCTCGCCCACCCGGGAGCCCTGCTGAGGGGGGGAGATCACGACACTGCTGTTCCCTAAATCTATCCCGGCGTGCGTTCTGACCAGAGATCTGCATCGAATCCAGCCCTTGACGACGAGAAACTTCTAGGGTGAGCAGCGGCCTCGTTATCTTTCCTCCGCTGACCTTACGAGCCGCTCGAAAACGCCCTCGATCCGGGCCCTCTCGCCGCGCCACGGCTGCGCCGGAGGCGGCGCCGCCCGCCCGTTGCTCGCCGGGGCCGCGCTGCGAGCCCTCGCCGCCGTCGGCCCCAACTTGAGCCTGAACTCATTCCGGAGGCGCAGATAAGAAATCATGCAATGCAAAAATACTCTGGCTATTTTCACGGATCCCGTAGTAATTGAGAACCCCGAACAATCCACAACATCCGCACAATAGTCGATAGCAATGAGCCATAATCCCAAACTTCGTCATGAATGAGAACAGGAGCCAGACGACCCATGCAATTCAAATGGAGGTCTCAATGCGATTGAAGTAACAAACTGTAACCGTGACCTGCCGCAATAATAAAACGAACTTAGTGCAATCACGATTTGGAATTCCCTGCGTAACCGTTCAAACGCGAACCCTAAAGAGAGCTCCTCCTGAACTTCATTTCCACGTTTGCTTCCTGGAGATCCGCGTCCCGAGAATCTTCGGGGAATCCGGCCGATACATATATACATGCATATATATATATATATATATATATATATATATATATATATATATCCATTAGATATACACACATGTATACATGCAAGATGTATAATGCATTTCGTATTCAAACATTATTTATATATGTATTAAATTGTATATTTCAATATTTATTGGAAAATGCACAGTCGTGAATTATTAGCTGGTTTTGCGATTCTGCACGGCGAAGCAGATTCAAACCACGAACCGAAACAACAAACGCAACGGCTAACATTCACAAGTCTTTGCGGGCAAGGGCACGGCAAAACCAGAAATGAGGAGAGACGCCGCATTCTCGCGCTTCCGAACACCACAGCACAGACGAGACACGGGACGGAGAAGAAAACATAACCCCGTGTGTTTATCGAACACTTCAGATCTCACGACGAATCAAGGTTAAATTATTATGCGATTTTGCCTTCCAAGTACAAGCAGAAATCAAGCCCCACAAACGAAACACTATATGATTTTGCGCTTCTGAACGGCACGGAAGGGGCGAACGGCGAACAAAGCAAAACGCAGACATCCTAATTACCGCAGGCTTATTTGCTTCGGCTTGATACACCAAAAGAAAATTTAAACTAATCCCCACCTAATTCAATGATTAATCATTTAATTCATTTATTTGTATTTTTCTGTGCCCCGTTTTGTCAGTTAACCGGATCAATGGCAGACAAAAACGCAATGCAAGAGAACAGAAGAAGAAGAATAAGGATAAACAAAAAAAACTTCAACGAGAAAGCAAAGGAGGAAAACGCACACACTATTATTTGCTTTTGCGCTTCTGAACGGCTCTGCTGGTCAAACAACCTCAGATTAGAAGCCTTCTTATTAATTGTTTATTACTAATGAATTAATGTATTTATCATGTATTTAGTTAAACAATTAGTTATTCCGTCAGCGATTTTTTGCAATTTACGGGCAAAGAAAATATATGATGGGACAGCGGAGGAAACGCACCCAGAAACTGTTTTTGAAATTCTGCGCTTCTAAACGGGAATGCTGATCAAACAACCTGAGATCAAAAGTATTCGAATTAGAAATCTTCTGATGAAGCGTATTCTGAACGCGCATTTCTTCCTTTCCTCTTCATGCCTCCTCTTCCATTCTCTCTTTCTCATTGTTCCTGTTTCTTTCGCTACTATTAATTGCTCCTCCCCCTTCTTTCCCATCTCCTTTCTCGTCTATCCATTCAAAAACTGTTGGTTCGCGAAACATAAAGGCTCACCCGCGCTTGGCGCCGGCGCGAACCGATACAGAAAACAGAAAAACTTCCAAGTACAAGCAGCAATCAAGCCCCACAAACGAAACATTATATGATTTTGTGCTCCTGAACGGCACGGAAGGAACGAACGGCGAACAAAGCAAAACACAGAAATCCAAATTACCACAAGGTTATTTGTTTCGGCTTGGTAAAACAAAAAGAAAATGTAAACTAACCCCATACTTAATTCAATGATTAATTATTTAATGAATCTGTTTGTATTTACCCCGTTTTGTCATTTAACCGGATCAATGACAGAAAACAACACAATAAAATAGAACGGCAGAAAAACTATAACGGGAAAGCAAAGGAGGAAACGCACAGAAAGTATTATGTGCTGTTGCGCTTCTGAACGGCTCTGCTGGTCAAACAACCTCAAATTAGAAGCCTTATTATTAATCTTTTTTAGTATTTAATGAATTCATTAATTTAATGAATGAATGAATCATTAATGTAACGTTTTTTGTAATTTACGGGCAAAGAACATATATGATGGGACGGCGGCGGAAACGCGCCCAGAAATAATGTTTGAAATTTTGCGTTTCTAAACAGGAGTGCTGATCACACAACCTGAGATCTGAAGTATTCGAATTAGAAATGTTCTCATTAAGCGTATTCTGATTGCACATGTCTTCCTTTCCTCTCCATCCTTCCTCTTGTATTTGTTAATTATCCTTGTTCCTCTTTCTTTCACTACTATTAATTGCTCCTCCCCCTTGTTTCCCATCTCCTTTCTCGTCGCCCCATTCAAAAACCGTTGATTCGCGAACGTTAAGCGCAAGGAAAACTTCCGCCAGCTTAGCTAAGAGAATAGACGTCGGCAAACACACACACTTTCCTATCCATTGAGAATCATCGGTCTTTGTTATCAGCGCTTACGAAGCAAGTGGATTATTTTACAAGTCTGGCGCAATTTAACGCCAAATGAATTAGATGCACTCTCTGATACCACGCGGTGCAATCTAAGACTCTAGAAACGCTGAATGCATGCGTTCTGACTGTTCATCGCATTAGCTGCGACTTCGTTCACGACAAATCAATAATCTCGGGGGCAGCGCTTTTGGCTCCCGCCTTCTCGTGGACTGCCCGCTTCGGAGCGGCCTGCTTGGTAGAAGGGGCAACCGGCCGAATGTGCAGCCCTGCGGCGGCGCGTGGGGGGCGCTTAACTGCAGCCGCAATCTCTGGGCTCAGACTGCGCGGTCGCTTCTGAGCAGGGGGGCCTGCTGCCGGGGCGCCCGCGATTAAAGTCATGCGCGACGAAGGGCCCGCAGAGGAAGCCGACGCCGAGCTTTCTACTCTAGCCGGCGCTGCATCAGGCCCCATTACGGGCGCTACTGCATGACCAGCTGCGCCGCAGGAGGGGTGCGCAGTCTGCGCGGGCGGGGCAAGTAGACCGGACGGTGCCGAAATTCGACTCGGCGCTGGGCCTTTCGATGTCTTAGAACAGCTCGGGCCGCGATCGCCATAAACGATTCGCAGGGCTGCGAAATGCTTCATTAGTCGCTTCGCCTTCTCCGCCGCAGAAGGCGAGGGCGGAGGTAGCGCGGCAACCTCCGCAGGCACCTCGGAATCGCTCTCCGGAGGCACCTCGGGAGAAAACGGGCCTGGCGGCAGCTCGGGAGGTAGCGCGGCAACCCCCGCAGGCACCTCGGGAGAAAACGGGTCTGGCGGCAGCTCGGGATCGGAGCCGATCGCGACCTCCATGCCCCACTGCGGCTCCTCGTCGCGCTCTTCCTCGAATAAGCCCCATGCTTCTTCCTCAGGCTGCTGCAGGTCCTCGGCGGGTAATTCGGCCTCTTCATTGTCAGGGGGATACTCGGGGGCGATCTGATCACGGCCGGCGCGACGAAATAATGCCCCTGCGTTGTGCCCCTGCTCGGCCTCGTATTCGATATCCAAGCGCTCCTCCTCCTTAACTAGGAGCTTGCGCCAGGCCTTTTCGAACAACTTGTCCTTCTCCTGCAGCCTTTGCATTCCCCCTTGCACCCAGCCCACTATCTTGTTTTTTTCAATACCGTTTTCTTCATGACCTCAGCGAGTGGTTTGGGATCATCAATCTTGGCGGCAATGATGGTGCACAGGTCCTCGCAGGCGAGCCGCCGAATAAAGCTTTTCAGGGGCGAACAGAAGGCCGCGTCCGCGGGCCGTGAACTGCCAGTAAAATTCGCGTTAACGAAGACGGTCTTGACATGGGGAAATTCTTCGATAAGTGCGCCTCGCATGCCCCTGGAGATGCGCACGGGACACACGTCCCAGACGAGGAGCCATGGCCGGGATCGGATCGCGACACATGGGTTTACTTCTGCGTCAATGCGTCGAATGGCCTCTAACACAGTCTCATCGTTGACCCGATGAATTTCTGTCTGTGCCATGGTAAGCCAGGGGCAAGCATCGACGCCCTTGGGCTGCGAGCGCTCAGTCTCTCCTTTAAATATTAACTGGTCCAAAAGCTGCGAAGATGAAGTCCCATGCATCAACGCCAGAATCACGTTCGTCTTGTCGTCCCCGACGACGACCGCCTTGTTCCGCTGTTTGGCCCGCCCGCGCCTGTAGGTGGGCAGCAGCTGTATAGAGGTTTCATCAAAGCCCCGAGCGCGATCCCATGGGATATCGTGCATCTTGCGGACGAAGGCAATCTTTAACTTAAGATTCCGCGTGGCCTCGTCGATCTGCTCCGCCGTCTGTCTCGCCAGGGCTTTCTTGGCCGCTCTGTTAGACGCCTCGAGCCCCCCGAGGAAATTCCGGGTCCAAGACAAGCTAAGCTGCGGGCGCGGCTCGCCGTGGGCCGCCAGCTCCATTCGGAATGCCGCGGTGATAACGTGGGTACTCGATGCAATCTCGTCCATAATTTTATTGGCCACGATACTGAGACGGACGAGAGCGCCCTCGGAAAGGATGGGCGCCCGAGGTGTTGACGCTGTCTCCTGCGGAAGCCCGCGCGACGGACGCTCCCACCGAGCGACGCTGTCAGGGCGAACTTCCCCGCGGAGATCAGGTGCAGCATTCTACAGATGGCGAAAGCAGTGAGCCTTAGACCAGCCCTGCCGGTACATCAAATCGAAATAAGCGAAGACAAATGATTTCGCCTCGTCCACGACTACGCCTTGCTTGCGCCGCTTCTTAACAACTGGTTGCCCATCTTCGTCTCCCTTCTCTGCCTCATCCTCGTCTGCTGGGCCTTCATCTGGGATCTCCTGGGCTTGCTCCGCCTTAACGATATCGACAGGATCAGCGGGCTTGATCAATGGCCCCTGCGTCCACCATGAGGGAGGCTGCAAGGTCACCCACTCTGGCAATTCATCTCCCTGATCGATCACCTCGCACAGCTTATCCACCCACTTAACCTGTCTGCTTGGGCGCCCGGCAGACGCCTTCGCCCGAGGCTTCGGCCGCGGAAGCCCCAGTTGAGCAGCCACCTGCTTCTTCTTCTCGACGTTCGCCCGGATTCTCTCACATCGCGCCCCCCGCGTCTCCTCCGCTCGCTGACCAGGCGCAACAAATCAGAGTAAATTCCGCTGGGTCATCACCGGTGCGTCAGAAGAACAAACTTTGGGCAATCAGAAAGTTCGCCTGCTAATTGGCTGCGGTTAATCACGGTGAGACTGTCGGTGAGAGGACTGGGAATGCACCGCGGCCTGGCGCGCAATTCAATGCCACTTCCAATCTACCTGTGTATTCGAGAAATGTTGCAAGCATCTGTTACGCAATCATGTCTGTCTTCTCATTGACAGAAAGGGAACGTCGAGAAAGTCACGAATTGCTCAGAATTTCACTCTGAGACTGACATCTAGAAATTCTAAGCGAATCCTGAAAACGTGGCTCAGAGGCCTGACGCCAGCAAATTCTCGGCAAATCCTGAAAACGTGGCTCCGAGAACTGACGCCCAGGAATTCGCTGCGAATCCTGATAACGCAACTGCAGCAATAATTAGAACCACTCAAAACTTAGCCTATCAATTAATGAATTAATCAAATTAACTTATTATTTGTCACATACATATATATACATATATATATATACACATATAATGCATATATACTTATCTCTCAAAATATCTGGCTGACTTGATATCTCTCACGAAGACTCTTTAACCGTCGATGCCACGGCCTGCGGTGCAATTTAATATACCTTATAATTTGCGTGCACCACAAAGAAATACTACTCCAAGCATCTGCCGCGCAAAGATGTCTTCAGAATTGCCCAGATCGACGGCGCCGTGCAATAAGGGCGAAAGAAAGCGAGCGTCAACAAATTCTTCACCAATTGATCAAAACTTGATTCTGAGGATTGACACCTCAACATTCGAGAGAGCGTGATCCACCGCCGCTTTACTGTGGAAAATTGCCAGCCTTTTCCTCCGGAGCCCGGGGGTCGCCCCCCCCCCCCCCCCCTCCCCTCCGAAAATCCCCACCCCCCCGGCTGGAGCTTCTCCCCCCCCCCCCTCCCCCGGCAAAAGCCCCCCTCTCCTGGCCCCCCCCCCCCCTCCCCCTCGAAACCGAAGGGGGGGCCACTGCCGGTTCGAGCCCCCCCCCCCCCCTCGAAAAACGGAGGGGGCCCCTCGAAAAATGGAGGGGAGGGTCACTACCGGTTCGACCTCCCTCCCCCCGCGCACTTTCAGAAAACGACTCCCGGTCCCTACCACCGTCCGCATCACATCCCCCACTGTTGTTCCCAGCACCACTGTCCTCACCACCACAGTCCCCACTGGTTCCACCACCGTCCCTACTGTCCTCACCAGTGCCCCCACCACTGTCGCAACTGTCCCCACTGTCCCCGCCACTGTCCCCACCACGCGTTCCACTCCCCCCACTGTCTCCACGGGCCCCACCTCCACGGCCCCAACCACTGCCCGACTGTCCCCACTGTCCCCGCTGTCCCACTGACTCCTCCGCTGTCCCACTCTTCCCACCACTGCCCCCACTGTCCCCGCCACTGTCCCCGCTGTGCCTCTGTCGCATTGTCCCACCGCTGTCCTCGCCACCGCCTTCGCCACTGTCCCCGCCACCATTGCACCCTCCACTGTCCCACCGTTTTCACCTCATTCCCACTGCCCCCACACCGCTGTCCCCAGCACCACCGCCCCCACCACTGTCCACTGCCCCCGCTGTTCCCACCATTGTCCCCACCACTGTCCCCACCACTACCGTCCCCACTGTCCCCTGTCCCACTGTCCCCTCCTCTGCCCCGCTGTCGCCTCACCGCTGTCCCCACCGCCACCGTCCCCGCCACTGTCCGCACCCCCACTCGGTTTTCGAAGTGTGGGGAAGTGGGGGGGGGGAGGTTCGAACCGGCAGTGGCCCCCCTCGGTTTTCGGGTTTTCGAGGGGGGGGGGGGGTCGAACCTGTAGTGACTCCCCCCCCTCCCCTTCTCATGATGAGCTGGGGTGGTGGGGGGGGTCGAACCGGCAGTGCCCCCCCCCGGTTTTCCGGAAGGGGGGGGGGGGTTCGAACCGGTAGTGACCCCCCCCGGTTTTCCGCCAGCAGCGGAAAAACACGCTCTTTCAAACATTCTGGGCGAATCCTGAAAACGTGGCTCAGTGGACTGACCTCCAGGAACTGGGCGAATCCTCAAAGCGCGGCTCCGAGGACTGACGCCGATAAATAATTAATCAATGCACTTACTATGTATTTCCTATGTTTCTGCGTGTCGCTACTTGATTCTATATTCGAAAACATACCGGTCTATTTTCGGTCCCCGTCTTTGCCTTTTTTAATGCGAGTGCGGATTTCGAAGATCCGCCAAGCAGGTCACCTGAGGATGGTGATCCCGAAGCTCGCGCAGCCTCCCAGCGTGTAAGAGCTGACAGTCAGGATACTACATCTCTAATTATCTTCCGGACTCTGGGACTATTTCGATTTCTCTCGGACTTTCTCCGGATCTCTCGGAAACCGCTCATGTACATGCAACTGCACCGTGATAAGCCGAAAATAATACTGTAATACTAATTGCCAAAGCGCCCAATATATTCCAAGACGGCTGCGCCCGGAAGCGCGCGTGCCCTGAGCTCCAAAAAGACCCCGAGAACCCCATGAGCCTCGAAGCCACGCAGCTTCGTCGCGCTCTACTTCCGGGATCCCAGACGGGGGGGGGGGGGGGGATGGCTGTCTGGGGCCCCCTAAAGGACCCCGAGCCTCCTCATGTAGAGAGCCTTCCACAAGAACCCCGTGAGAAGAAAAAAAAAAACTGGCTCCCCCAAAAGACGCGCGCGCGTGGAAGGAGATCGGCGGCATATTCATGGCGAAGCCACTGGTAGGGAGGGAGGGGGGGTGAGGCGGCACAAAGAGGAGGCCTGCTAATCCTCTTCCTCCTACTCCTCTTGCTTGCTCAGCAACTCTCCGGGTATCACAGCCGCGATGACCAAGTATCCCAACGAAGTGCCCCCTCGAACTGATCTCGATTACTCCTGGAATAGGTATCAAGTCTATCGCAAATCCGGCAAGACGGGTAAAGAAGACAATGTGGTAGCATCGCAGCATCAACGAACAAGAAGCCATCCAAAACTTTGGAACGCATCCGACAATAACGTGGCTAACGAAGATTTGTTCGAGGCGACTCCAGCAATAATATGGTTTTATATGCTAGAACGCAATAACCGCGACCCGAATTCTCATTGGGCACCCTGTTCCTCGCAATTTCTTCCCCACGCCCCTGTAAAAGAATCCCGTTGGAGCAAAAGAGGATAAACGGAATACGAAAGGGAGAGATGAGGGAGGAAGGAAACAACGCAACAACAGAGCTGGATGGAGAAGCAGCAGAGCAGCGGGGGGGGGCCAGGGCGGCCAGGGATTGCACTAAGGGTCTCGTACCTCCCCCCGGTGCCCTCGGGACGATTTATCTCAGACCGTAAAGCCCCACGCAGAGGTCGAATCATTTTAGACTAATCGATCCCCTCGCCAGAATGGCTACCCAGGTCTCAAAACGAGACCTGAAAGAGGTTGGAGAAATCAAAATAACACGACTTAGCAGGCCTTAGACCATTCCCGCCGCAATTGAGATATCTTAGCCGAGTTAAGAAATCTCTGCACCTCTGGACAGAGATAAATCTAGGAGGCACGAGCTGTTGATCCAGAGGAGGAGCGTATATACCCCTTCCCAATCCCACCTCTGATATGGGAACAGGGCGCCCCCGCGGTAACTCGAGACTCTCAAATAGGGGCCTTCTCCGGCGCCCCGAGAAGGTTATCCGCAGTGGAAAGTCCCGAGACAGTGATACATAGACACGGAAAGATTCCCACGCTCCTAAAGGACCCGAAAAGAATACTTCGATTCGGAGCCTTCGTGAGCGCAGAAATCGCCAGTTAATGAAATTGATTCAGCGGATGCAGAGCTGAATGAACTTCACTAGCTGCATTAATCCAAGGGCTCGGGCACTTACCCTTCCCCCCGACAGCGCTCAACAAGAGGGAAAACGAAAAAACGCATGGGGTACGGGAGAGATCGCAAGAAACGGCGGCAACCTTGAAATACAATTATCCCAGTGCGACCCTACCTAGGAGTTGGAGCCCCTAGGAAAGCAGCATTAGTAGTAACAGAAAAGCTAAGCTAAAGCTAAAATAAAGCTGAGCTAAAGCTAAACTAAAGCTAAGCTAAATCTAAGATAAAGCTAAGTTAAAGCTAAGCTAAAGTTAAGCTAAAGCTAAGCGATAGCTAAGCTAAAACTGAGCTAAAGCTAAGCTACAGATAAGCTAAAAGTAAGCTAACGCTGAGCTAGAGCTGAGCTAAAGCTAAGCTAGAGCTAAGCTGAAGCTAAGCTAAAGCTAAGCTGAAGCTAAGCTGAAGCTAAGCTAAAACTAAGCTGAAGCTAAGCTAGAGCTAAGCTAAAGCTAAGCTAGAGCTAAGCTGACGCTGAGCTAGAGCTAAGATAAAGCTAAGCTGAAGCTAAGCTGAAGCTAAGCTGAAGCTAAGCTACCGCTAAGCGAAAGCTAAGCTAAAGCTAAGCTAAAGCTAAGCTAAAGCTAAGCTAAAGCTGAGCTAGAGCTAAGCTAAAGCTATGCTAGAGCTATGCTAGAGCTCAGCTGAAGCTAAGCTAGCGCTAAGCTAGAGCTAAGCTAAAGCTAAGCGAAAGCTAAGCTAAAGATAAGCTAAAGCTAAGCTACAGCTAAGCTAGAGCTAAGCTAGAGCTAAGCTAAAGCTATGCTAGAGCTAAGCTGAAGCTAAGCTAGCGCTAAGCTAAAGCTAAGCTAAAACTAAGCTAAAGCTAAGATGAAGCGAAGCTAGAGCTAAGCTAAAGCTAAGCTAGAGCTAAGCTGAAGCTAAGCTGAAGCTAAGCTGAAGCTAAGCTAGAACTAAGCTGGAGCTAAGCTGAAGCTAAGCTGAAGCTAAGCTAAAGCTAAGCTGAAGCTAAGCTGAAGCTAAGCTGAAGCTAAGCTAAAGCTAAGCTAAAGCTAAGCTAAAGCTAAGCTAAAGCTAAGCTGAAGCTAAGCTGAAGCTAAGCTTAGCTGGGTGAACCCAGGGGGCGCGACTGGGGGAACCGCGGGGCGGGGACTGGGGGAACCGCCGGGGCGCTGTGCACTGCCCGGCCCTTTTAAGCTAAGAGAGTAAGAACCCTTCTAGGCAGAGCCTAGGTAGGGAAATATACGTTCACTATCTCATGCGATATATTATTATAACAACTGGAATCGGTCGCCTGGCCGGCCACCTGAGGAGGGAGGACCCATCAAAACTTGCGCGGCCAACAAAGCATATAATATTTAATAAGCAAGAGTGCCCAATATGATTCCAATGTGCCCTATCCGGAAAAGCGCGCCGAGTGAGCCCTCAGAAGCCCCGAGAACCCCTTTGAGCCTCGAAGCGACGCGGCTTCGTCGCGCCGATTTTCCGGGATCCTCGAATTAAGAGAACGCGCGCTTCCCTGGGGCGGCGGAATTTTGGCAAAGCCATTTCCAGGGAGGGGGCGACGGGGAAGGAAAGAGGAGGGAGGAGGGAGAAGGGAGAGAGGGAGGAAGGAGAGAAGAGAGGAAAAGGTTCGCCTTTTCTTTCCGGGTCCTCTTCTTCCTCCTTCTCCTCCTGTTCTTTTCCGAAATCCAGAGACGAGCAAGTCGCATTCAGAAAATGAATCGAAACCCAGAATTGCAGAAGCCCTGAACTCTACTACCCAAGAATTACATTAGAGGCCGGAGCTGAAGAAATAATTAAGCGCGAAAGCTTGGAGGCCGGAGGCCGGGAGCCCGGAGAACCCGAAAAGCCTGGAGGCCGGGAAAGCCGTAGAAACCTGAATCTTCTGCTCCTCCTGGCTCCTACTCTCCTCTGCTCCTCTTCCCTGCTCCCTCTTTCTCTTCTCCCCCACTGATCTGCTGCTGTCCTGTTGTTCTTGTTTCAATCGTTATCCTATCTTCTGTTCTCCTCCTTTCCTCTGCTCACCTTCGCTGCTATTCTCCACTTTTGTATCACCGTGCCTTCTGCCAGGAATCCGGAAATCAATCAATTTTTAATTATTTAATGAATTAATCAATTAATTTCGGATCCGAACCAGGAATCTGGACTCTGGAGTCCAATGAAAAGAAATAGAACCCCCAACACCAAACGAAAACGATGTTCTCCTCTAGACCTCTTTCGAAATCTTAGGTTACAGATCAGCTTCAATTGAACTGATGTAATGTAATGGAAACTAATTCGCAAATAATTTCCAAAATGTATGTACTTGTGAAAACGATGAGGTATGGTGGTGGTGGTGGTGGTGGTGGTGGAAAAACACACCCATCACCCTCTGCGCGTGGCTGAGAATGGGTCGAGACCTCTGGGGTTCGGCGTCATGCAAACAAGTCCGGACGTCGGGGGCCTGGGGAGAGGGGGGGGGGGGGGG